>OY757927.1:9787580-9818792 GCA_963585895.1 Sepioteuthis lessoniana
TAGGACCTAGGTTTCACAATTTCAAAGTTGACATCTGTAAATAAAGTCAAGATGAATAAAACTGGTAACGATGTATGTATATAGCAATATATGTGAATTTTATATATATATATATATATAGCAATAAAGAGATAAAAGGTTTTATTTATGATGAAAATTAAAACTTAAAAAATAGAAGGCTAGCTAACTGGTTTTGTTCCTCACTCAACAGAGCTAAATCAAGGAAAATATACAATTAAAAGCAAAAAATATGTTGGGTGAGAAAAACATTTTTTATATTGGAGACTACATTGAAATAATATTAAGTTCGAGCAGACTTTTTGTCTTTTTACAGAGAGACAGCCTACTCAATAAAATATGAAGTCTCCAATATTTTTAGGTGAAATGAAGAGTATGATTTGCTCAATGCAGAAAATAAGTCTACTCTCAATTTCTCAGCACAATCATGGTTATTTGTTGAGTAGGGAACAAAATGGTTAGCTAGCCTTCCATTATTTGAATTTTAATCTTTATTATTAATAAAACTTTTTGTTTCTTTATTGCCATTATAAAATTTTGTACCATAACATATAATATATATATATATATATATATATATATATATATATATATATATATATATATTTACTAATCAATTATCTACCAGTATTCACGGTACCAGAAAAAAACAAAAAACCCCTGGCCAGGAACAAGAGAAAAAAATATCTCGAATCACGGTCCAGAGGAAAAAGAAAAAAGTTTTTTGGGGTAAAAAAGAAAGAAAAGACCAACCTCGTCCTACTCCTTGAAAAAAATCAAGGGGTACTAAGTCAGTGGCCAAAAGAAAACCAAAAAACCCTCCGCGAATACTGCAATGCTATAATTACTAAAGTGCTCAACATTAAACAATGGAGCCAATTATAGAATTAACTTAAATCGCTAGTCGAAAATCTTCTACTAAAGTTTCACCTTAACGGATCATCAGGAAGTTTCATCTTCCTGATGATCCGTTAAGGTGAAACTTTAGTAGAAGATTTTCGACTAGCGATTTAAGTTAATTCTATATATATATATATATATATATATATATATATACTATCTTCATATATATTGCTATAGGAGGCATTATATATATATTTTTAATTTATTTTTTTAATTTTCCTTATTTATCTTCTGAATACGAACTGTAACTCCTCATTCGCATCTCTGGGACAATACAGAGCATGTAAAAGAGTCATCTGACGAGACGGAGAATATACCAACAATATTCTCCGCCGAAATAAATTTATTATGACGGCTTAACCGAGTTTGAGTCTCCATTTAATTGTACTATATATATATATATAATGCCTTCCCAGACTACTATACTGTTTTAGTAAACATTTGAGTTTTAGTAAAAACTTCTTTATGAAAAAGTATTTTAGTTTTTAGTTTTCTAGGTGTGCATGTAGTTCTTTCTTATTTATATAAGATAGAAACATACATACAGAAATAGTTTATATGTATCATGTGTACTATCCACATGTATAAAATATAAAATGCAATGTGTATTTATGTGTTTTTGTACGGTCACTTACCTCCCATCTCACAAACCCTCCTAGTAAGATCAAGAAGACATGTGAGGCACTGTTGGAGAAGCAAGGATAAACTCATAAACAACACTCTCTTATGGACTCCTACACATGAACACACTTGTGCTGACTGACCAGCAAAGACTTACATACATCAGCTCTGTTTGGACACTGGATGCAATCTAGAAGACCTACTGGGAGTGATGGATGATAGGAATGGATGGCAAGAGAGAACCTTGGAATTCTGTACTGTCAGCCCGACTTGATGATAACGATAATATATATATATATATGTATATTGTTTTCAATTTGTTCGATATCATTCACATCTCAGTTTAATCCAACTATACATTTACGTCATTTTTGCAAATATTAAAAAAAAAGACTGAAAAAGATTTTAAAAAAACGACCCCTGATGATGACCTATGAAGGGTCAAAAACACTTGGGACAATTTTGGTAAATTTATCTACTAACTTCAAACCAAAACACTTGTCAAGAAACTTGAAAGGATCCAAATAAAATTATATAGACAAAATATGTCTTTTTTATTTAATCAGACATGCTTAAATGAAGGACTGCTGCCCAACTACGCATACACACACACACACACACACACACACATATATATATATATATATATATATATATACACACAGTGTGTCTCCATATAAGTAGGTACATCACTACATCACTACTAATTTTTTAAAAAGATATTTTTCTTTTAAACCAAAGATACCAAAAGTTTATTATTTCTAGTCGAACATTTAAACATCAAAATGGATATTATTAGGTATTGTTTATAAATGAAGTCTACAGCATTGAAACAAATCAAAAATAAAATTACAACACCTCTGTAACCAAAAATAAAATACCATAGATATATATAAGGGCTGTACTTAATGGTTAGAGTGTTCACCAATAGTCTGGGAGATCAGGGTTCAATCCAGGTCGAGTCATATCAAAGATGCAAAATGCTTCTTTGCTTAACACTTAGCATTATAAGATATCGATCAAGGGTAAGTGAAGCAATCCAAGGAAAGGAGTAGCCTCCCTACACCTTGGTGTAGTAACTATTAAAAAAAGAGCCTTCAGGTTGCCCTTGACTACGGTCAGCCAACTTTCTTACTTATTTTTTAACTGCTACATATTCATATTTTTGGTTAGTTGGTTGTGTTTTATGGCATATCAACTCTTGTAGGTTATTTAAGGCCAAATCCTATTTTTATATATATAATTTGTAAATGAATAGTTTGTTGGTGATATTGTTAAAAGAGCCAGAGCTGATTTGTTTGCACACAGTTAAATTGTTTCAAGTAATCATCATATTATCAAGTTGCGCTGCTAGCATAGATTTCCTTGATTCTCTCTCTCCATTTATCCCTATTATCCATCGCGCCTGACAGGTCTTCCAAATTACATCCTGTATCCACACAGAGCTGTTTTAGGTTAGTTCTTGCTGGTTGGCTAACACTGACATGTCCATGTAAACGGGTCCATAGGAGAATGTCGCTTATGAGTTCATACTTGCTTCTCCAGAGTATTGCTATTTATTGTTAGCGTACAGTTAAATGATTTCAAGTATTGCTATTTAGCACTAATAATTCTATTTAATATTAATAATAATTCCAAGTAAAAGATTGACCCAGAGTGGACCTGAGAGTAATGGTAATGAAAGGGTACTCTGTGGCACTACGTGCGGTTAAATATTTAATTAATGTATAAAAATTGAAATATATATATGAAATTTAATGTGTATCTCAAAAACAAACGGATCCTTAAAATAAGCATCTTTTTGAACAAAGCTTGTATTGACCTGGGGGAGCTGGTTGATTGTTTCTGAGGGTCAGTTAAGTGCGGGACGCTTATTTTTGGTTTTGTGGGTTGATGGGTTTTGTTTAATTTTCATTTTGACAACTACATCCGTCGATCATAATGATAGGAAGGGTCATTGCATGCAGCGTATTTTTCTGGTCCTTGTTTTGAAGATCAATGTCAAAAAGGAGATTTAATTATAAATAAAGGTGAGCTGGGTATGGGTAATCCAGTCGGGTGAGGCTGGGGAGTTTTTGGTTCAACCCCATTACTGTTCTCATTGGTCAAAGCGTCTAAGAAGGGTTTTCCCTGTGCCTGTGAGATATGGTCCTGAACTAGGATTGGCTGATCAATGAGAATATGACTCCTGATTGTCTTTTATTGGACAACCAATCAGAAACCTTTTTGATTCAGATATTGATCTATAAAAATAGGATGTTAAAACGGGTCATCAGAGAGAACAAGAAAAGGGACCAGAAAACAACTCGAGACTGCCAAACTTTTCAATTCTAGACCCGAGGCACTCTGAACAACCTTCCAGCTATAAAAATTCAAAGTCCCAGACTTTTAGAGATATTAGAATCATACGAACCGCATCTAATTGTCACATTTCTCTCCCAATATTCTTCTTCTGTTGGCCAGGAAAGCAAAAATTGTTGCTTTATTGTCTCACAAAAGTGTTTCAATAAAACCATTTTTGTTAAATTTTTAGCTACGGGTTTTTCTGTTTATGATTTGAGTTGCTAGACAATCTAGCCACTCATATTACCTAACCATCAGAAGAAGATCCAGCTGAATTGTGTCAAACTCCCTTTGTGGATCTTTCAAACATAGCGTGTGCACGGAAGAACTTGACAAAAGCAAACAGTCAGAAGCAAGTGTGGTAGTCACGAACACAACAGTCACAAGTATGATGACTAGTAGTCACACCACATTGGGCTCCGTGACTAGCATAGCACCACAACTCCACATTCCCTTAACTCCAAGATGGTTTAGTGTCATATCCAGGATACTTGTTGGGGAGAGTAGTTTTACCATTTTGCATAGATGTAGTTGGTATATTCTACTACTCTATCTGACTGTGCAACATATTTTTGATTACAGGCTTTCAATGCTGTCGAGTTTGGTAAGAAATAAAACTAAAATTAAATGACATTCTTTTTAGGCATTTTTCTTCTCGATTGAATTATCATTGCTTTATGGTTTTTATATTTGTTTCCTTAACCCTTTACCTACTAGTTCCAAGTATATTTACATTTGTGAATATGGAGGCATACATCATATTGTTGTGGGTAATGGTATCAGCAAACCAAGTTCTAACCCTGTTTGCATTTCACTTAATACTAATGCCCTTGGTAAAGGGTAAAATAATACGACAGACAGCTTTTTAGCTTTCGTAAGGCAACCAATCTTGGAGAAGGAAAACTCAAACTTTAAACTAGCTGTACTCTTAAAAATCTAGCCTATTAGTGATTTGGTTAGTTGGTTGTTTTATTTTACCGTGTATGAACCCTTTTCGGGTCATTTAACACCAAATTAAATTTCAAACAAATCAGTTTAATCTCAGAATAGTGTTTTGCTTACACACAGTTAAATGTCAAAATAGTTCTATTTCAAACAATTCAGTTTAGCATAAGTATGCAGTTTAGTTCTATTTGACCCATAGACAAGACTCTATCAGGTGCTACCACTCCAGGCCTGAGTGGACCTGGGAGCGATAGTAATGAAGGGGTACTGTGCATTCCCAAAAGCTCCCCTGTTAGTAGGACTTCAAATATACTGACTGTATTCTCTACAGAGGGGTTAGACCTGCCCAGTGAGTGTCCTGAGTATGATACTAAGTAGCATCTGGTAGTGAGGCTCTGGTTCTGGAGCTTTCAGGAACATGAAGTATCTCATCATTGCCATTACTCCCAGATCCACTCTAACCTGGAGTGGTAGTACTTGTTATATTCCCATCTATGGATCAAATACATTAGTTTGAAAATGATTCATATTTGACAGGAATACTTGATATCATATAACCATGTACAAAAAACTATTAAGAAACTACCAAAAAATGTTAATATATACACACAATATATATATTCCCTAACTTCTAGGCATAGAATAATGCCAGATGTGCTGTCATGCTATTTAAATCTATCAATCCACTTAAAAATTGACTTTGTGTTATATCCTGCTTGTGGTGGAGGAGTTGGGTAAATACATGTTTACATTTGAGAAATATCTGTGTTTGGTTGGTTGGTTGGTTGGCTTTCTTGCATATTAACCTTTGTAGGTTATTTAACACCAAATCCTCTTTATACATGTATATTGAATATATATGATTTAGTTTGGTTGGGTTTTATGGCATATCAAACATTGTAGGTTATTTAATGCCAAATCCTCTTCATACATGTATATTAAATATATGATTTCTCAACACATTTTATTGATAACTTTTTTACATGAGCCTGAGCTTATTTTTTTGCATACTTGCAATCTTTAATTGAAAGAAGTTCTAAAAGGGGAAGATCACACTGATCCTCAATCCACCCACCTATTAATCCTCAAAATAGATACCTCTAGAAAAACTCATATCACAAATTCAAAACCTAATATCAAAGAAAATTATGGAAAACCAAAACACAGTCTAACTACCCCAGTCCAACTTGAACCTTCCTCACAATCTAAAATAAATCCTACCCAAGCAACAACTGAACAAAATTGACTGAAAATATCAAACTTTTATCAAAATACAGAGACATCTCAACATCAAGAATAAAAAAATTATCATATAAGACTCATCTAGGAATAAAGTGAGACACTAGTGTTTAAACATTGATCACCAGTAAACGGAAATGGTAAACTTCCAGATAGTATAAATAGAGGTACCATGCCGTTAGGGAGGATATTAGTCAGTGAACTTCCTTGAGAGACAGATTTCAGTGGGAGAAAGACTTCAGTACAAGCTTGGCCAGTACACTCTTGTTTCAAACTGATTCAGTTATTGTTCTAGGCAAGACTGTTGTGTTATGGATAGTAACAATCTTTCATTTATCTTATTTTCTGTTAATGTATTAACTGTGGTTGGAATGAAGTACTTATGTTTTTGTTGTCTGTCAATTATTTCTTCTTTTAATGCGTATGTGAGTGTTACAAAAAAGACCAGCAAACAAACAAACAGACAAAATACAATTTCCAAGGGTCAATCAAAACCCTAAATAAATTCTATTGTGAAGAAAATATGCATATTAAAACTGTCAACATAATTGCAATCCTCCATCAGATATACAAAAAAAGTATAAGATACATTTACAAAATGAGTGAAAATATCAAACTCCACATTATTTCAATCAAGAGAACCATTAACATTAAGAATAAAATCACCAGAAAGAATTATCAGACAAAAGTCTACAAACCCAAACAATGTATCTCTCAAGGAACAACCAAAACATAAATAGATCTTATTGTATAGAAAATAAGGAAACTGAAACTGTCAACAAAATTGCAATCCTCCATCTAGCTGATATAGACAAAAAACATAAGATACAACTATGAAATAAGAGCATTGACAAATCATATGACTGTAAAGCAAAATTTCTCTACTAACCTTTGTCTCAGGTTTTAGCAATTCATTTAGAATCAAAATTATTTTCCTTCAAACTATTTGTTAACAAATATTCTCTCTCCCTATATATATATATATATATATATATAAACAAGATTTGGTTTTAAATAACCCACAAGATTTGGTATGTCTTTAAACACCAATCTACCTTCTTTGTGTTGGCATTGCTTAAACTTGAGTTGGATTTTTTCTTATCCACATTGGCACATACTGGTATATACCTCAGCGGGTATGGGCATCTATTGCCACTTTTCCAGGGGAGATCAAAAGGATACATTTGGCATACAACTCTTCAGTATTGTACCTGCAGAGAAGGTGCTGCATACTTGAATATTTGAAGGGTAAGCAAGTACAACATTGGTAAGAAGTCCTGATCTGTATGGGTGTGAAAATCACTTGTTGATCTGTAGTGAAGTGGGACACAACCTGTTTGCTTTCACAATAAAGGATTTATGTTGTTTTAATCTGCCTATTTTTATCTCTGACTTGGCATCCTTATCAAATTTTCATTTTGTCTATCAGCTTTTTAACAAAATGCTATGAGTTTGATAATAAGATATTAACAATAGAACACTTAATATTAGTCATATATATATATATATATATATATATATATATATATATATATATATATATATTTATATATATATATACACACACACATATATATATACATATATATACATAGACATATATATATATATATATATATTTACATATATGTATACACATATATATATATATACACACACATATATATATATACATATATATATATACACATATATATATATACACACACACATATATATATATATATATATTGGCATAATGGTTAAAGTGTTCACCAATGGCCCTGGGAGACCTGGGTTCAATCCCAGGTTGAGCCATACCAAAGACTCAAAAATTGGTACTTGATGCCTCCTTTCTTAACACTCAGCATTATAAGGTATGGATTAAGAGTAAAGTGGAGCAATACAGGAAAAGGGGTAGTACCCTCTCCTACACCTTATGTAGTAGCTATCAAAAAGGGAGACTTGAGGTTACCCTCGACTACAGTTGCCAACTTTACTTTACTTTTATGTATGTTTGTATAATTGAAAAAACTCAACTCACTATCATTTGGCCATTATAAATTTATTTCAGCTGGCAAAGAGAGACCAGCTTCTTCAGATAGCCATCACACAATGGAGAGAAACTTTTTTTATATTTTTTCAATGGACTCTTACTTGTTTAAAAAACAAAGGAACAAACATGGGCTAGAAGTTAGTGTCAAAAGTAGATGTAATGTCACTGTCTGTTGTCATGTATCCTTATATATCAAAAAAAATTTTACCCAACTCACAAAACCCTCAGCAACTAAAATCTTGTCAATAAAATAACCTATTTTATTTCAAGAAAAAAATCTCTATTTATTTATTCTTTTATTTATTAATGAAAACATTGTGATAAACACTGTTATTAATATCAAATTTATCTTGTTTTGTTAAAAAATTTTTTAGGTTTTTTGATTTCCATTGGAAATTAAGATTTAGTCTTTAATTGATTTCTTAATATTTTTATATTTTCTTTTTTTTTTCCTGAATACTGCCATTCTAATTACCATTATATATATAATTTCATTCACATATCAATCATATATATATATATATATATATATATATATGATCACTCTTAACAACTGGTATGACAGGTATTTCACTGCTGGCAAGTAGTTTCCTTTAATAGAGAATTATTTGTGTTGGTGATTCCATAATTATTTCTTCAAAATGTGGTGACTCCATAATTTTTGTCCTACCTGATTTTGAAAAAAATCTTGATTTTTTTTAATTGAATTTGAGGCATTTTCCATGAAGCCAGAAAGTTTGACCATCAAATAAAATCAGTTTTGTCTCAGAATTGTGCTGAGTTTATTTGTCATGCAAAGAAAGAAAGAAGAAAAGAAGGGAAGAATGAATGAAAAAGAGGAAGAAAGAAGAGGTGAAAGACAAAGAAAGAGAAACGAATGAAGAAATTATGAAGGCAATGAGATATAAATAGAAGTGAAAACTGTGAGTGAACGAAAATTAAGATGGACTTTAAGTTTCATGCATAAATGAATCATTATATTGCAACATATATAAGAATTATTTTTTCAACAATATTTGATATTGTATAATGTAGATTCAGAGATTATAGAATTTGTCACAAAAAGGAAATTGAACTATCCGGACCAAAAAACGCATTTGTTTTTTTTAAATGGATTAAAAGAGAATTTTGATTTTAACCAGTGAATTAGAAACTTGTTTATTTTTTGAAAATTTTGTTGCATTCAGTTTTGCATTTTTGATTTAAATCTTAAGAATTAAAAATAATCGAAGGAATGTTTTTTAAGAGTGGTGAATCCATATTTTTTCTCAAGGGTTGTATGTACAGTGTATCTACAAAAGAAATAGTTAAAAAAAACCCATTTAAGATAGTGACATTCACAATACAAATAAATATGCCTTCCCACCCACCAAAAACTAAAGTACTTTAAAAAAATTTACCCTCATCTGCTGATCTGACCATACTTGCATCAAAGACTTCTATTTATTATAGACTTTAAAAAAATAACCCTCTGATCCCTGTTGAGAAATCTTTTTCTTTCTATTTTATCATCTATTAAAATCTGCCTGATCTTCCGGACTTGTTTAGCTAACCTTTTGATTGTGCTATACATACATATATACATACATACATACATATACACATTCCTCTGATCCAGAGTGGCAGTAACTGTTAGGGTTTCATCTATGGGTCAAATAAAATTATAGCAATACTTGAAACCATTTAACTGTGTGCAAACAAATGATTAATATCAAATAGAATAATTAGTGTTAAATAGCAATAGTTGAAACTATTTAATGGTATGCAAATAGACACTATTTATAGCAATACTTAAGAAAAGTTGTTGGCGACTGTAGTTGAGGGCGACCAGAAGGCCCCCTCTTCAATAGCTACTACACCAAGGTCTAGGGGAGGGCACTACTCCTTTCCCTGGATTGCTCCACTTTACTCTTGATACACACCTTATATTGCTGAGTGTTAAGCAAGGAGGTATTAAGTACCATTTTTAAAGTCTTTGGTATGACACTGCAATACTTGAAACAATTTAACTGTCTGCAAATAGAATTATTCATGTTAGATAGCAATACTTGAAACTATTTAATTGTGTGCAAACAAATGATTTATATTAAATAGAATTTTTAATGTTGGATAACAAGACTTGAAACCATTGAACTGTGTGCAAACAAATGAGCTCTGGCTTGTTTAAAGATAATATTACCTACAAACTATTTGCTTACAAATAATATATATATATATGTATATAAACAGGATTTGGTATTAACTAACTCTCAATAGTTGATATGCCATAAAACACAACCAAACCAAATCAAATCATCTATGTTTACTTGCACCGACATAGACATCCTTGCATCAACATGCACCACATATGCATATGATATGCCTGTATGCATAAATACTCACACAGACATGCTCACACCTACATGAATTGCATGTTAGGAGATGGTTGTAGTGTAATGGTTATCATCAGAGGAAATAGACTCGGCAACACGAGTTCAAATCCTGCGTGAGGCTGATTGCATTTTACATAGCACGAATATACTTGGGGAAGGTATGAATCTACATATTCTCCCGCCAGCTATTGATAAATAGTAGGGCAGACTGTGTTCTTTAGCTTTGGTTAGGGAACCACTCTAGAAGAAGGAAAACTCTGAATTCATACCCGCTGTTACACTCTGCTTGAAAATTGACCTTGTGTCACATCCTACCTCTGCGGAGGAGTTGGTAAATAAATACATGAATATGAATAAATAAAATGAATACATGAATATTAATTACTGTAGCTAAATGCATGCACCTAAGGACAGAAGAGCTTATAGTTTCAAACTTTTGAGCTGGCAGCCGAGGGAATCCATTTTTAAGAAATAGAGAAAGAAAATAGCTATAGTTTTTTCCTAGTTTCATGCCAGAAAGGAAAAATGTAATGGACTTCTTTAATAATAATCCTTAGTAAACAATTATAGCTCTTATGAAGGGATGATATAATGCAGAGATTAATAGGGATTATTTGGCTCCTGGGTTAACTTCTTGGTGGATTTAAATAAATAAATTCAGCTTCAGGGAACCATCCCAACAAAAAGCATTTACGCCATCATCTAAAAGGAATAGAGTCAGGTTCATTGTCTGACACCTTAGGTATCCCCTGGAGTAATACTGATGGAACTAAGTTATCTTTGGCACCATCTATCTATTTTCAGGGAGGCAAGGCAAATATCCACCCTGTTGGTTGGGCTTAGAATATGCTGACTATATCCCCTGCAGAAGGACAAGACCCCTTACCTCTCACCCCTCCAAAAAAGTGTTTCGTGAGTATAGACTGCATCTGATGGGGAGGCACCAGTTCTGGAGCTCTGGAGAGTGAGGAGTATCCTTTTGTTGCATATTGACCTTAGACAAACCCTTCAAGTAGGGATCTCAAAACAGGATATTCCAGCTGTGTAAACAAGAGGACAGATCTCACAGCTTGACAGCTGGAAGCAGATCACATAAATCATAAACCAGAAGGAAGTGTAGATGTTATGAAATTATATATACATAGGTCCCCACAGGCAGAATGGTCTGTCATCAGTTGGGCAGACAGAAGGGAATCAGATTTAGAGAGTGGCCAGTGAATACGTAGAAGTGGGGGGGCACCTCCCCCCTGCAGACCCCAGTTGAGAACTTCCTGTAAAGGAAGCAAAGATATACGGCCCAGAATATAGAATCACTAAGTGAGTTAAGAAAAGTGTCATTATAGCAGTCCTCCTTCAGTCTGTGTCCAAGTCCTACATATCTGTCTCTCTCCCACACTTACAGTCAATTTTGGATCATTTGACTTATAAAGCAGAGAGAGATATATTTTTTATAAAGAGATGTGTTACTGTCTCCTCATTACATCATTCCTTCATTATGGTTCCTTTATGGCTATACAACACTTTTATTGCCATTACTCCCAGGTCCACACTGACCCAAAGTAGTTGCACCTGTTAGGGTCTCATCTATGAGTCAAATAGATCTGTATTCAATAGGAATACTTAATATCATATTACTGTAAATTATTTGTATTAAGAATACTTACTTGAAGCTATAATTGTTTACAAAGGATTATTATTATTAGTTACTTGAAAGTATATAACTATGTGCAAACAAATAATTATTATTAAATAGAAATAATTACTTGGAGTGGTATAATTATTAGTATTAGATATGAATACTTGAAACCATGCAACTGTAAGCAATTTATTTGTATTAGATAGGAATACTTGATATCATATAACTCTGTGAAAAAACCTCTTAAGCAATAACTACACAAAAAATGTCAATATAAATGTACAAGATTCATGATTCCCTAACCACTAGGCATAAAATAGCCCTAGATGAGTTGACATGCCGTTAAAATCAATCAATCAATCAAGCAAGCAAAGCAATTATCTTGTAAACCAAAGAAGTGATCATTTAGTTTGGACATAGGTTTGGTTTGGTTTGGTTTCTTTGTTTAATGGCATATCAACCTTTGTAGGTTATTTAATGCCAAAGCCATTCTCCTAGAAGAACAGTAGTGGTAGTATTTAACCTATAGCTGGGAGGATAAGGGGGTTCATACCTTTCCCAAGGGTATTTGCCTGAAAGTGAATGTAATAGCACAACTGAAGTACGAACTCGCTTATTATGATTCCGCAGTCCATTGCTTTAACCATTACACCACGAGGACACCCCAGTTTGGACATAGATTTTAAAAACAAATTTAACCATTTTTATCCTATAGGGGTAACCTCCGTGGCCTAGTAACTACTGTACAGAACTGAGATATCGTTGTAAACAAGTTAAAACTCAAGTTGTTTTATTACATTCACTTGTGGACTAACACTCTTGAAAAAAGTATGAAGTTCTGTATTATGCCCCCACCCACCCAGCTGTGGGTTAAATAGTACCACCACAGTCCTTCTACAAAGATGGCTTTAGCATTAAATAACCTACAAAGATTGATATGTCATTAAATAAAGAAGCCAAAAACTTAACTGAATTTTTCTATCCAAATGGGTGATGTATGTTTCAAGAAAATATCTTTTTGATAATACCCTTGTTCAGTTGTTAAATATTTTCAGCTCTGAAGCCAGAAGATAGGGGAGCAGTAATATTTCTAAATAGCCAGCTTCTTGTTCAGTTTGTAAAATTGTTATAAGGTCTTGAAAGCTAAAAAAAAAGATTAAATTTTGGTTGGAATAGTGCCACATTATTTCTCTGTATTTCAGGCATTTAATACTTATAAAATGTGGGTTACCCACATGTTATAAATACCTTTTTATCTATCAATACTAGGGTGCTATAAATACTCACCTAATTATCAATCTCAATTAGTTATGAACATTTTATTTATTGATCTTGGCTATGAATATCTATTTATTTATCAATCTTAACTTGCTACAACTATTTATAATCATGCAAATGGTATAAAAACTAACAGTTTATAAAACTGAAGTGTCAAACTGGATTCAAGTTTTGGGTGAGGCTTTTTCACTAAGACATGAAACCATTTCTTCTTCTTCTTCCAGCTATGGATAAAAGTGGAGGTTTGGCTTTGTAGCCTTGGTAGAAAATTAGCCTTGGAGACAGATAGTTCTAAATAAAAAACTGGGAGTTTTGTAGCATTTTGTAGAAAATTGCTAATGGTAGGCATAGACTAAAAAATGAAAGAAAAGTATGATGTTTAAACAAAAATTTGGTGACGTATTTATTTATTATTACATTTAACTCTTTATTATCTTTTCCAGATAATAATTTAGAAAAAAAAAATTTTGAAAAAAATTATGTTAAAAAAAAATTTGAAAAAAGAAAAAGATTGGAAAAAATAATTTTAGAAAATAAATTAATTTTGAAAAAAATGTTTTTAAAAAAAATTCTGAAAAAAAAAATTTTGCTAAAAGAATTTGAAAAAAAAATTTAGAAAACAATTTGAATTGCAAAAAAGAATACTGGGTTTGCTTTTATGTAATATTTTTCTTTGATTCCATCTTATACTTTATCCATATGAAAAATATAAAAAAAAAAAAAAAAAAATACAATATTTTGTAAGTTATTAATTTTAGGTTTGGTTGTTTGGTGTTTTATGGCATATCAACTCTTGTGGGTTATTTAATGCAAAATCCTATTTTGTATATGAATAGTTTACTGGTAACTTCATTTTTAAATGAGTTGTTACTGCTCATTTGTTTGCATTGAGTTAAATGGTTTCAAGTATTTTTATCTAACCCTAATAATTCTATTTAATATTAATCATTTGTCTGCATACAGTCAAATGGTTTCAAGTATTGTTATTTAACATTAATAATTCTATTTATCAAATATTCTTATGTAATATAAATAATTTGCACACAGCTGTATGGTTTCAAATAACTGATAATAATAATCCTTTGTAAATTATCAAATAGTTTTATTTGACCCATAGAGAGGACTCTAACAAGTGCTACCCCTTCCGGTCACAAGGAACCTGGGTGTAATGGCAATGAAGGGGTATTTCACATTCCCCAAAGCTCCAGGATACCTTCAGATGCAATTTGGAGTCATATCAGGACATTTATTGGGGAGTGGTTTTACCCCTCTGTCGAGGTGCAATTGGTGTATTTTACAATTCTAGCTAACAGGACAGCATTGATTTTATATATAATTCATATATTTTATAATTTACAATCAAAAATTTATTCATATACACAAATCTTTATGAAAAGTTAAATTTTGTCAAAAGATGTTTCAGCCCTTGAAAAAACTAGGTAGTGTACTCTGTTTAGGGACACTGTTGTTTTTGTCTTGATACAAGCCAACTCCACTGACATGTTTTATCTCTTAAGTGTACAACATGTTTTTTATTTCTCACAATATTAAGTCAAATGACTGTATTGCCTATTTTTCTCTTTTTCTCTATATCACTTTTTCTATCACTCTTTCTTTTTCTCTTTTTCTATTTTCACTCAGTGGGATTCCCCATGGCGTAGTGGCTAATGTACTAATTGTTGTAGGCAAGTTTGAACTCGAGTTACACTATTATGTTTACTTACAGATTAATATCCTTGAGAAAGGCATGGACTTCCTTATCCCCCCCTCCTTGCTATAGATTAAATTGTACCCTTATTGTCCTTCTACCAGGATGGCTTTAGCATTAAATAACCCACAAAGGTTGATATGCTACTAAACAAAAAAAAAGCCGAACCTATTTTCAATCTCTCTTTGTCTCTGACTCTCTCTCTCTCTCTCTTTCTCTATCGGCTTTTCTATTTTCCTCTCTATTTTTTGACACACTTTCTTTTTCTCTCTCACACACTATCTTTTCTCTCTTTCTCTTTCTCTCTCTCTCTCTCTCTCTCTCTCTCATTAACTAACTCTCTCATTCTCTCTTCTACTCTCTTTTTCTCAATCACTTTTTTCTCTGACACACACTTTCTCTCTTTCTCTCTCTGACACACTCTCTCTCTTCTCTCTCTCACTATTTCCTTTTCCCTCTCTTTTTCTTTTTCATGCACTCTCTTTTTTCTCTTCTCTCTATCTCTCTTGCACTACCTCTCTCTCTCTCTCTCTCTCTCTCTCTCTCTCTCTCTCTCAGTTACTCTCTCTTTATCTCTCTCACTCTCTTTTTCTTTCTTAGACATACACACTCTATTCTTCTCCCCCACCTCTCTTTCTTTCTTTCTTAGACACACAGACTCTATTCTCTCTCTCTCTCTCTCTCTCTCTCTCTCTCTCTCTCTCAGTTTACATTTTTGATACTGTCATTTCAAAGTTATAAAACACACTATTTCTGTACAACATAGTTTTAATTTTTCAATGTTAAATATTATGGCCAACAGTATAAAGAGTTTAGGTTTAGGGGGTGGATGGCTAAAAATATTCTCAGTTTATCCACTTTCATAAAGTTCCTGAAAATGTATAAGACTAACTGTTTTCCAAAAAGGTCTTTCAATTGGTGATAAAAGTGACTATTTTAGCTTATCTAAAATGGATAATATCACTTCTAAAAATGGAATCTCATTATCAAAGATGATTGATATCTGCTTTACCAAATATGGTAGTGTAAATGTGGCTTGATAGATAGGTTTTAGTTTGGTATACGCGCACCCATCCACACACTTGTATTTGTGTATTATAAGGGCAAATTCTGGCCTATCTCCCTACTAAGATAGATGTATTTTTCCCACAGTAGGTTGCTGTTTCAAGCCCTGATAAAAGCCAGAATTTTAAATGATGATTTTCATGGTCTTTCCATTTGAAAGATTGGTACTAGGGGTGACCTAGGTTCAAATTCTGTACTAGTTTTTTTTTTTTTTGCTCTTAGGAAGGTATGAATCCATTTCTCTCCCCATCTATGAATAAATAGTAGAGAAAACTAGGCCCGTTAATCTTGGTATAACAACTAATCTAGGAGAAGGAAAACTCTGAATTCAAACCAGCTGTAGTCCATTTTGAAAATTGACCATGTATTGCATCCTGGTGGATAGGTTGGGTAAATACAAACATTCCTGTCTCTTTTTTATGACCTTGTATCATACAAAGTAGACTTTAGATGTTTTACTGGAGTGGTTTATTGGTAAAGTAATTCACAGATCATTATTGATAAAATGAGTTTGATCCTTATAGGGTGCTTCACATTTCTCACCTTGCACCAGATGAAGGCTTAGTAAATATCTATAAAATCAAATTTCTTTCTGTTAGTCCCTTACAGAATCAACCAGGATACAAAGAAAAAGTCTTTTTTCAACAATAATAAATTCAACCTTATAAAGAAGCTACAATTTTTTTCCCTTCAAATTAAGAGTAATATCAAATTAAGCTTAATGTCGTTTGGGTTAACAACACAGAACAGGGCAAATTTAGGAGCTTGTACTGCATCAAAATGTCTACTTTGTAGGGTAAGCTTGTCTCTCTAAACATTTTGCTCTGTCACTGGGTCTTGAGATATACTGAGAGTATCTCCTGTAGAGAAGTAGGACCCTCCTCTGAACCAAAGGGTTGGCCAGGGTATGCTACTAAATTATAACTGACGGTGAGGCTCACTTTCTGGAGATCTGGGGAGTGTAGAGTACCTCTTCATTGCCATGACTTCCAGGTCCACTCTAACAAAGAGTGGTAGTGTTATGTTTTGACCTTTTGACCCGGCCAAAAATGCCATTCAAGGTGATGCACCGGAAGGAAGTGATACATTCTAATGGCAGTTATGAGAGGAAATCGCGTGGGCGGAAATTGGCTGATGAAATGGGACGAGGTAAAAATATCCCATGATACTCTCATAGACTGACGCACCGGAAGAGAGTGACCTCTGAACTGCATGACAGTTATTTCCGCTTGATGACAATTAAACATTCGATTTCAAAGATCGAGTGGGCGATCGTGTAGGCGTTGAACTATTATATAACGCAGTCAAGACGGAAGATGCTGATAAGATGCAATAAAGAAAGCCAGCATCCAGCAGAGTGAGCCCCTAGGCCTCCGGTTGAGCAGCCCTAGAGAACAAGAAAAACACAACGTGATGGTCATAACAGTGGGGTCAAGATATTACAGTTTATGTTTGGTCTCCAGCTCCCTCTCACAGTAAAACCCCACACAACCTTTTCGAACCCTTGCAATAAAGTGAGAGGTAAATATTGTTAAAGAAGTCTTCCTGCGTCTTCCTTCCTGCGTCTTTGTCACTGCGTCTGTCTTTATTATTGTGTCGTTATGATACTGTAGATGACTATATAACAGTAGTATCTGTTAAGGTCCTGCCTATTGGTCAAATAAATTTAGAAATTATTTGCATTTGATAGGAATACTTGATGCCATATAACTGTAAAATATTTGTATTCAGAATACAAATATTTCTGTCATACCCCATGTATGTATACATATTTATGTATGCCAACACATTCATTATTTGGTTGTTTTTTTGCTTTAGGTTTCCAGCTGTTGTTTTTTGCTGAATGTTTAGGGCAGATTAGGCTCTTTAACCTCTTTGAACTGGTTTAGAAGAAGGAAAACTTTTGAAATCAAACCAAAGGGGCTCTCTTCTCATTAGTCAAGCTTGCTTTAGACTGTAAGCCTCTCCTTTATGTTCCATACAAAGTCAGAAGAAATGATAAAAAAATGATTTGTCATATGATGAATGTTGAATTTTGTCACTTGGGGCTTTTCTAAGAACAAATAAATAAATATCTTGTCTCTTGTTACGGGAGTGAAAAACAGACCTAAGCAACTGCAAAACTTATCTATTGGCATTTGTTTATTTATTAGGAACAGCAGTAGTAACATTAGCATTGGATAAAAAGGTCATTCAATAAATAAGGTGAATTTTTGGAAAAGAGCAAAATTATTTTTTCCAAATTGTTTTCCATAAATATAAACTCTTCATTGTTAGGAATTGGTTTAAAGAAAAAATGATTTTAATCTTTCAAAAATATTTGTTTTGGGTCTATTCAAAATGGCCACAAATCAAACAGTGCACACATGGATTGAACAGAGGTCTGTCATTAAATTTTTGGTTGCTGAGAAGTGCAAACCATGTGACATTTACAGAATGTGTGATGTGTACAGAGAAGCATATTTAAGTTAAGGAAATGTTTACAAATAGACTAAACATGGCTCAAAATTCCTCTTATTTATTGAATGACTCTTGTATAATAATAATCATACATACATACATGCATGCATACACACACAGACATATGAGGGGCAGCTGAAAAGTTCATAGACTGACCAAGATACACTCATGGATCATGACCAAATGAGGTTTATTTTTCAACATAGTCTCCCTTGCAGTTCACACACTTCTTTTAACAGTGTTGCAATACTTGGCCCCCTTTGATTAAGAAGTCATTAACAGCAGATATGACATTGTTATTTGAACTTTTTCAGCTCACCTACACATACACATACTCACATACATATATATATATATATATATATAGATAGATAGATATTAAAACAAAATCAAATTCCTACTAAACCACCTGAAAACTAATGAGTCCAAAGACTAATAAAAAAAAAAAAAAAAATAAAAATAACAATAATATGATAATGATAATAAAGAAAAACTATAGAAAATAATACGGAACAGTCATCAAAGGCCTAGAAAAGAGACTGGTGAAACTGGAGATCAAAGGAAGAATTGAGACCATTCAGACCACAGCACTGTTGAAATTAGTTAAGATACTTAGAAGAGTCCTGAAAGCCTTAGGAGACTAGCTGTCACTCAGACTTTGGTGAAAAACCACCAGTTAAAACTGGTGTGAAAAACTAACAAAGATTAAAATAATAATAATAGTGGTGGATTTTGCCATTCATATGGACTAGAGAGTGAAAAATTAAAGAAATCAAAAAGAGAAATAAGTACTTGGACCTTGCTAAAGAACTAAAAAAAAGCTATGGAACATGAAGGTGATGGTGTGTTCAGCAGAACCTCCAAATGCTTAGTAAAGGGACAGAAAGATTTATAAATCAAAGGACAAGTGGAGACCATCCAGACTACAACATTATTAAGATAAACTAGAATACTAAGAAGAGTCCTGGAGACTTGAGTAGGTGGAGAATGCACAAGGATATACCAACGACCAGATGCAAAGGAAGCAAAATAATTTTGAAGTAAGATATGGGAACAGAAAGAACATAACAAAAAGGCTGAATGGATAAATGACATGAAAAAAGAATTACAATGACTCGAAGAAGGCCCTAAGGTGAACATGCACCTAAAATCACTTAAAGTAGCACTCAGAAAATTACTGAATTGGAAAACTGCTGGTCATGATGGCATACACAGCTTCTGGTTTAAAAAATTCATTTCCATCTATGACAGACTGGTTCTTCAACTGAGTAGATGCCTCAAAGAAGCAAATATACCTAAGTGACTAAGGGGAAAACTCACCTAATCCAGAAAGACCCCCAAAAGGAACCATTCCGAGCAACTATAGATCAATAACATGTTGTGGAAAGTCCTAACATCTTAGATTAGGAAGGAGATCTATTGCTTGCTATTATGCTATGGACTGTTTCCCAAAGAACAGATAGGATGCCACAGAGGAACAAGAGGAACAGGTGATTTACTGTACACAGATCAGCACATCTTCAAGGAAAGCAAAGTGCCGTGGAAAAATGTAGCCATGGCATGGATTGATTACAAAAAGGTCAGTGATATGATCCTACAAAGCTAGATAATTGATGATCTGAAAATGTACAAGATATCCAACAAATGCATAAAATTCATCATGGAAGCCATGAACAACTGTAAAGTGGAATCGACTGCAGGAGGAAAATTTTAGCAAAGGTGAAAATCCAAAGAGGCATCTTCTAAGGAGATGTGCTATTGCCATTACTATTTGTAATAGTAATGATGCCACTCAATTACATAGTTAGGAAGCGCACTGGGGGCTGCAAATTTACTAAATTGCAAGAAAAGATTAATCACCTTATATTCATGGACAATTTGCAAAAAAAAAAATCAAGCCAGTCACAGTACTTTTTGAATGAAACGTTTTTGTGAAACACAGGATTATGCAAGTGGAGCTCCCTCCATACTCACCAGACCCACCCTAGGTCCATGTGACTTTTTCTTGTTTCCAAAACAGAAAATTCACCTCAAAGATAAACATACAGGATATGGTGAACATTAAAAGAGATATGACACTACTTCATAACATACTAAAAGAGGAGTTACTAAGATGCTTTGACCAATCAAAAAATCACTGGAATAAGTACTGATTTGATAAAAGATGAATGTTTCATTCATTGTTCATTTCTGTCTTGGTAAATATAGCCTCAGTCTCATATTTTTTGAACACACCTCATATAATTAGTCTGATGATCAAACAGAAAGTGCCCCAGTCGGCAGTGGGGTTGGCTTTAGAATACACTGACTGCAGCTTTGCTGAAGGGTAATACTCCCCCCTCCAATCAGTCTCCTGGATATGACACTAAACAATCTGTTAGTGAGGCTCCAGTAATGCAGGAACTTTGGGGAATGATGCGTATCCCTATATTGCCATTGCTCCCAGGTCCACTCTGGCCTGGCATGATAGCACCTGATTGAGTCCTATCTATGGATCAAATAGAACTAAACTATGTACTCATGCTAAATTGAATTGTTTGAAATAGAATTGTTTTGACAGTTAATGACAAAAATCCATGCTTATACAAAACTGAATTGTTTGAAGTTTTATCAAATGACTTAATTCAGCATTAAATAACCCAAAAAGGGTTGATACCCCGTAAAACAAAACAAACAACCAAACCAACCAAACAGAATGGGAGTGGTAGTACATTTCAGAGTCTTATCTATAAGTCAAATAGATCTGTTTTAGAATTATTTTTATTGAATACTTTAGAAATTTATTTCTAAGAAAAAAATCAAGCTGACGATGTGCGGCACTTGATTTGGCTTGAGTGGAAAAGCGAAAAGTAATCCCAGACAATACAGCACCAAAAAAGCTACCTCCCTCTTTTTGTCGAGAACTACTATTCAGACCCTCAGTACAAATTCGGGGACAAAACTGATGGCACGAAAGACTTAAGCTAGCTGATGGGTTTCATCACTTGCTTCTTGAATGGAGCTTCCCAAGAAATAAAACTAAAATCAAACAGAAGTACGAATTTCGGGGACCAAACTAAAGTAAAATGAAACGAAAGTCGACTTCTGAAATTCTATCAAGTTAAATAACTGAAAGAAAATTCAACTGAAAATTCTGCTGAAAAGAACTTGAAAGAAAACCCACAATTTATTGGACTCTGAAACATTTTGACAAAACAAAAAAATAAAAGAAAAATAATCAAATTCAAAGAACTTTGTTTCCCGGACACTCTCTCAGATAAGTTCCAGCAAATTGCACTAAGATTTGCAGCACTTTATCTTTTCTATTCCTTTCTTGTTTCTTTTGTATAAAATTCCTTTTAAAAAACTTATTGTCTGTGTTATCTTTTCAAATCAGTATCCAAACTAGAAAGCTGCAGAACTTACTGTTTGAACTTACTGTTTAATATTGCACACGAAAGCCCCATAAAACATTACCCAGTTATTCTAAACTTGGCTTTAGTGTCACTCACATTCCTACAAATTTTATTCCCTCAAAATTCCTTTATATTGCAAATTTTATCCATCAAATTTCTATTGAATACTTGATGCAATATAACTGTAATATTATCAGTATTAAGAGTACTTAATTGAATTTTTTACAGAGGATTATTATTAGTTACTTGAAACCATATAACTGTGTGCAAACAAATGACTAGTATTGAATAAAAATAATTACTTGAAACCATATGATTATCAATATCAGATAGGAATACTTGTATGATGGCTAAAGTGCTGGATTATGACCTTGAGATAAGTTCAAACTCCAGTTGTCTAATACCTTCACTTTCAGACAAATGCCCCTTGGGAAAGGTATTGAAACCCCCTAATCCCTCCAGCTATGGGTTAAATAGTACCACTACTGTTCTTCTACAAGAATAGCCTTTGTATTAAATAACCCATGAAGGTTGATATTCCATTAAACAAAGAAACTAATTCTTGAAACCACACAAATGTGTGCAAATTATTTGTATTTGATAGGAATTCTCAAAACCGTATAACTGTGTGAAAAGCCTCTGAAGAATCAGCTTCACAAAAAATGTAAATCTAAATGTATAATGAATGCAATTCCCTAACCTTTAAACATAAAATAACCCTAAACAGGTTGACATGCCATTAAAATCAATCAATTATAAGCTTAGCTGATCTGCTATGGGTACCTACCATAGAGTAATATTGAGGAAGGTTGTTTTGAAAATCCATTGGTTTGGTTCTCATTATGTGCCCTTTTTTTGTGACCTTGTAGCAGTCTAAACCAAGCCTGATAAACAATATTTACTCTGGGGTAGAGTAATTATTTTCAAGTTATTTTTACAGGTCAGTAATTTTGACTCTCACAGAGTATATGATCGACCAGGCTCAGCTTTATACTGAAAATAATACAAATGTGAGAGAGAGAGAGAGAGAGAGTGAGAGAGAGAGTCACTCTGACATACATACAGAGAAGGAAAGACTTTAGAAAATGAAAATGAATGAATGAAAAAGAAGGGAGTGTTTGTGAGAACTGAAAAAGCATACACACACACACACACACACACACACACACACACACACACACACAGAGGCTCATGCATACATACGTTCATGTACACATATGCTTATGCACGCACACATATACATACACGTGGGTTAGTGAAACATTATATTATTGAAAATGGATATTATCGGTTATTATTTATTACCAAACACCGAAACAGTGTAAGTAAAAGTTGAATTGTATGCAATTACCCAACCCCTCTGGAGGAGTCCCCATGACATAATGGCTTAAGTGTTGAACTGTGGCTTCAAAGTTAGTGAAATTGAACTTGAGTCATGCTATTATGTTCACTTTCAGACTAATACCTTTGGGAAAGGCATGAATCCCCTTATCCCTCCAACTATGGGTTAAATTGTATTACTGCTATTTTTCTACAAGGCTGGTTTTGGCATTAAATAATCCACAAAAGTTGATATGCTACAAGTAGGATGTGATACAAGGTAAATTTTTTTGTGGATTAAAGAGTTTTCCTTCTCCTAGATTGGTTGTCTAACCAAAGATAATGAATTCAGTCTTCCTACTATTTACCTATAGCTGGGGAGAGATAGATTTATGCCTTTCCCAAAGGCTTTAGTGCCAAGTGAAACACAAACAGCTTCAACAAGGATTTGAACTTGAATCATCAGATCTTTTTCCTATGATGATAACCATTACACTAAGTGTGCCTCTCATATTTTCCTATCTCCTCTGGAACAGGCAAGATGCAACACAAGGTTAACTTTTAAGCAGAGTAAAGCTGATTCAAATTCAGAGTTTTCCTTCTCCTAGGTAAGTTGCCTAATCAAGGCTAAAGAACCCAATATGCCTTACTATTTACTCATAGCTGATTGGTTGGTTGGGTTTTTTGACATATCAACCCTCATAGGTTATTTAATGCCAAATCCTTTATACATATATATTAGATGATTTGTAACCACATTTTGTTGATAACTGTTTAAACGAACCTAAGCTCCTTTTTGCACATACTTAAATGTTTTCAATTATTTCTATCTCACACCAATAATTCTAGTTACTATTAATGATTTGTTCACACAATTAAATGGTTTCAAGTATTGTTATGTAACAGTAACAATTTAACATCACTCATTTGTTTGCACACAGTTAAAGGGTTCCAAATATTGCTATGAATCACTAACAAGTCAATTAAAACATCAATTACTTGTTTACACACAATCAAATGGTGAAACGATTTTATTTCTAACAATTTGATTTAATCTAAGTTAGCATACAGTTTTAATGTCAAACTTCTATCCGACCCATAGAGAGGACCCTCTCATATACTACCACTTTGGATCAGAGTGGACCCAGGAGCAATGGCAATAAAGGGCTGCTCCGTATTCCCCAAAGCTCCAGCATTATTGGAACCTCACCGTCAGATAGTTTAGTGTCATATCCAGGACACACTCATAGCTGGGTTAAATTGTAACACCTCTATAACCAAAAATAAAATTACATACATATATATTAAGGGTCTACTTATATTTGAAATTCTATAAATTCATATTTTTGGTTACTGAGTTTCAATGCTATAGATATTGGTCTGAATAATATCTAATAATATCCATTTTAATTTATAGTAAATAATTTTGTAAAATAATAGATAGGTTGAATCTTTAATTTTTGCATATAGTGTAGATAATTTTGAATGATTTATCCCAAAGTGGAAACTGCTAATCCCAAATAAGTTTAATTGACAGGTGATGACCCTGAGATCAATTTAAGAGCTTGGCTGTGATTGAGTAATCTCAGTCAGATAACCAAAGGATTCTAAAAGTTAGAAGATAGATTTTTGCTAAGAATATGTTAGCCTAAAACAGTTGAGAAGAGCAGACCTTATTTCCATCGATAGTTGTAGGATATATGGCACTGTAGATAAGGTGTTTGGTTGAAAAGTGTTTCTGCAGAAGTTGCAGGTTTAATTTCCACTACAAGTAACTAAGAATAGGTACAATAGCTTAACACTTATACCTGTTAATGGAATTAACCTACTACTGCTGTGGATTACATAAAGGGTTTAGTTTGATGTTCTGTATAGGTTCCTGAGTTGGCATGATTATGAATTAAAAACAACTTTTGTGCCCTGTTGGCTGGGGCTGTTGAATACACCAACTGCATCTCTGCAGAGAGATAAGATCCCACCTCAACAAATGTCTTAGATATGACATTAAAGAATCTGATGGCAAGGCTTCAGTCTTGGAGCTTTAGGGAATGTGAGGTACCCTTCATTGACATTGCTCTCAGGTTCACTCTGATACCAGCTATTAACACCTGATAGGGTCCTATTTACGGGTCAAATAGAATGGTTTGATATTTAAACTGTGTAAACAAATGACTTATGCTAAATTGAATTGTTAGAAATAGAATTGTTTGTTTATTCAACTGAGAGCAATGACTGATATTTAATTAAATTGCTAGTTGTACATAGCAAAACTTGAAACCATTTAACTGTATGCAAAAAAAGTGAGCTCAGGCTCGTTTAAAAACATTATCAACAAAATGTGTTTACAAATCATATATAGGGTGCCTCAGTAGACATGGGACCCATGTGACTGCTAATAACTCTACTAATAATAATGTTGTGTTCTTTTTTGGCTTCCGATTTGAAAATAGTCTACGATAACAACTATTAATCCTCAATCACAATGCCCTGGACAAGAGACGAAAAATATTTTGTGTCACTACTTATTTGGAGACAAAATCATTGAAAACTGTCTCAAAATAGATGCAACCCATTAATATGATAATGATTTATTACTGAGACAAAAAACTTTTAAAAAGATTGCATATCCTGGAAGCGTGTATAAAGTAAGTAAATAAGATTGGCAACCATAGTCGAGGTCGACCAGAAGGCTCCCTTTTCAATAGCTACTACACTGAGGTGTAGGGGAGGGTGCTACTCCATTTCCAGGATTGCTCTACTTTACCCTTGATACATACCTTATGTTGCTGAGTGTTAAGCAAGGAGGTATCAAGTACCATTTTTAAGGTCTTTGGTATGACGCAACCTGGGATTGAACCCAGGTCTCCTGGACCATTGGCGAATACAGGACATGTTCCAAATGATCGCCATTACGCTTGTCTCAGTAATAAATCATGATCATATTAATGGGTTTCATCTATTTTGAGATACCTTGTATATTTAATATACATGTATTAAGAGGATTTGACATTAAATAACCTACAATGGTTGATATGCCATAAAACCCTACCAAACCAAATCATATGTTTAATATACATGCATAAAGAGGATTTGGCATTAAATAACCTACAATCATTGATATGCCATAAAATCTAACCAAACCAATTCATATATATTTAATATATATGTATAAAGAGGATTTGGCATTAAATAACCCACAAGGGTTGATATGCCATAAAACCCAACCCAACCCAATACAACTTCAGTCTGAATACTTTTTGAACACACTTGTTATATGATGAGTTAAAAGTAACTATGCTAAATGTGCTTGCATATAATCACTATCTGATTCATTAATAAAATTTTTTGTCTGTTTAGGTATTTCAATGTCTATTTCCATCACCTCCAGATTATAAAACAGTGATTTATGATGATTAATTATCCGAGTATATGCATGCTAAAAGGGAAGTAAATAAACTTAAATAGAATAAGCGCTACAGTAATATGGTTGTTGGTTGGTTTCATATGTTAACACTTGCTGGGTTATTTAATGTCAAAATCTTCTTTTTTCCAAAATCAATTGTATGTTTTCAAGTAATAATAATCATTTGTCAATAATTATCACCTCAAGTAAGTATTCTTAAAACAAGTAATTTATTCACAGTTATATGTCAGCAAGTATTCCTACCGAATACAAATAATTATCTATGTCAATTCAGTAATTCAGTATTTTTATCTATCTATCTCTCTATCTATCTATCTATCCTTTAAAATCAATTTCAATGAAAAAAAAAATTGGGACTGACCTACTCTTTGAAGAAGCAATTTTTTGAATAAAAACGACACTTTTTGGTATAGAATCAATAATTCTTGACTCCACTAGATTCAGTTTTGCCAATGTTTGTTTTATTTACAAATATGCATACTTCCGTTAGCACAAAACAACCAATAGGTGTGTCTATATTGAACGACCGTATCCAGACTATGATTATTGCTACAAAACCTTTAACAGACTCATGGCCTTGTGCTTGACTTGGCCAATCAAAACAATCATTATTGAATAAAATGTTTGCATATATATAGATATTTATTTACATATCAAAATGCACGCATTATGTTTATCTTCCAAATAACAAACCTATCTCGCTAGGAAACGAACATGTGAGTGGGCGTAACGTCAAATTAGGGGCGGGCTAAGTGCGCGCATGTGTGTGCGCGCATGTGTGTGTGTGTGTCTTTTTCTTTCTTTCTCTTTCTGCAAATGTGTGTGCGTGCTTTGTGCGTCTGTGCTTGGCTTATATACGCTGTTGCTGTTTCAAAAATTTATCTGCAATAAGAAGCCTTCAAAATTATAAATTATCCCAAATCTTACTAGTGTTGTTCACGATTAGTGCTCTCTGGGGGGGCGCACGTGCCCGGGCGGAATAGACAGAAGTGCCCACCTGCTTTGACCGTTTCTTTTCTTTCTTTTTTTTTCTTATCTTTTAATATATATTTTTTTTTTTTTATGTATAAAGCGCATTTCTTGATTTATCATTTCTGGAATAACTTGCCCAAATAAATTAGCTGAATAGCTACAATCAAAGACTTAACATCAACATTATTAATCTCCCCCTTCCCAAATTGAAACCACTCTATCTTCTTTCATTCAATACTTTCCCCCCTCCAACCACTACACCTTTTATATGCAGTACGACACATAACACAAGAAGCGGACTTTACTACTATCAGGCCCAACCAGTGCCGAGGAGGATTATTTTTGTATGGTGTTTTTGTTTTAAATAGGAGAAGAAAAAAAAAGAAAGAAAGAAAAAGAAACCAAACAAAAACAAAAAACAAAATGAATGAAGAAACGAGATCGTCTTTTTAAATGATTTGATTTCTAAGAATTTGTCTTTTTTTGGGGGGTGTGTACAGGCAACCAATATCTGTTTTTTTTTTGTTTATTTGTATTTTTTCTGACGAAAGTTAGTGTCACATACCCTTCAAACACAAGTGCGCACAGATCATATTAATATTTGGTGGGAAAAAAAGCGAAAAGAGATAAAATACAGGAAAAGAGAAAAGAAAGATAATTTTAGTTAACTTACTGCTATTATTATTATTATTATTATTATTATTATTATTATTTTATCTTTATCTAATATTTTTTTTAGTTTCTCTTTTCTAACTCTCTTCCTGTTTCTTTCCCCGCCCCCTTTCTCTTTTCCCCCTCTCTCTCTCATTTTCATGCGCAGATGAGGATATTCCTAATGTCCAGCTGAAAAACAAAAAATAAAGAGAAAAGAAAAAAGAACAAACAACCTTTCTATCTGTACTGGTCAAGTCTTCTATGAATTAATGGTACTACCCCAGACACGGGACTGCTATTTCTAGAGAAAAAAAGAAAGTGCCTCTTGTCATTTTCCTTTTTCTTCCTTTTTTAAAACAAAACAAAACACCTTGGTGGATTTTCTTTAATTAGTGGCATAGTTTACATCCATAGATATATTATCTATATCTACCCTATCATTCCACGAGCTCCTCCTGAGCTGTATGTAATGTTTACGTCTACTGAACTCGGGACCACTTTTAACTATAATAATAGTATATAACGCCTGTTAAAGACAGGTGCCTTGTCAGAGCAGTTTTTGTACCTGTTAAAAAAATCACAAAAAAACTTAACATTCTGACAATGTTAAGATCTCAGGTAAGTTTTTTTTTTTTAATGGATAAAGATTTAATTTTAACAATATATATATATTTTTTTTAATTTACACTTTTCTATCGTTTTTTTTTTACTCCACTCGGCAATCGTTGAAGGACATGTCATATAAAATGTGTAAGAAATAAGTCATTTTTAAAATCATTTGTTTATTTATTTATTTTAGTAAACTCATTGGGATAAATTTTACAAAAAAAAAAAAAATAATCGAAAAACATGTATTTGTACCCCTTTTTTATATTTGTTTATTCCTTTATTTTCTCATTTTATTCAGTATCGACTTTTCTCTTTATAAATGATTATTTTTTTAAAATTGGAATGTCCTTCATCCATGTTATTTGGGTTCAACTTACTTTTGTTGAATGTGGTGGACACAGACACACACACACACACACACACACACACACACACACACACACACACACACACACACACACACAGAGGATTCGTTTTTACTTCGTGAATTTGTATTATTGAATATTTTCATGCATTAAACTTTATCGATATAATTTTTCGAATTCATATAAAAATCAGTCAGATCAAACAGTTTTCGTTTTGGCAAATGGTATAAAATTTAAATTACTGAATTTTCCTGATCAGCCCAAATTCAAGTCGACTCTCTTAATTCATCCATATTCAATCTTGTCGCTATTTCCCTAGCTCCATTTACTCTGTAACATGGACATTAACTGAAGAGCGTACATTGAGGATCGAACTCATTAACAGTCTCCATGAGACGCTGCACTGAAGTGCCCCTATTTTCCAATTGGTCATTTCATCCTGCACCTTGTTCACATACTCCTCTCTCTCTCTCTTTCTCTCTCTCTCTCTCGTCAAGTCTATCCCGAATTGTCATCTATTGTTTAGAGATAGTCAAACATTTTTGTTAGGTATTCCTTGAAATGATTTTATTTACTCACCCTGTTCGATGCAAACGCTCAAATGTTACTTCACTTTAAAGAGAAATATATTTTTTATCACAGATTTTACAAGCTCGTCAATGTAATGACTGCTAATGATGTAAAATGTAATTTCCACAGTGAGCCGATTTACAGAGAAACAAATGTTCGTCCAATGATTTACAATTATAGAAAACATTGAACTTAGTCTGATCATATGTTTTCATCTCTTTTAATTTGTTTATCTATCTATCTATCTATCTATCTATCAATCTATCTCAGTGTTTTCATTACCATCTATCTAATCACAAATTTCTCAACTGGCATATCACCTCCATTACAAATTACGTTTGTATACTTTTAAAATCTAGTTCTCTTTGAGTATTAAAACCACTCTTTCTTTAAGATTAATTAAATTCATGTGTCTCTCGCATGTCTAAATATCTTTTTCTGTTCATGTCCGAAACTGTATGTGTTGATGAGTACATAAAATGCTATTTTACTTTCTTGTGTGGATAAATGACTTTATCTTCTGGAAATATGGATGTCTGCACACACACACACACACACACACACACACACACACACACACACACACACACACACACACACACACACAAACCTTGTTTGAAAATGTTTATTTAGTAAATTAGATGAGAAAGATTTTGTTGTATCTATCTTTCAGATGGAACATTATATCAACAGAATTAAATGTTGTGTTTAAGAAAAATGAATTAAACACCTAAAATATTAAACTTCCCCTAGAATTCTAAGCTGTTACTTCAAATTCAATATGGTACTTAATCTACAATCATCCGACAGCGTAATCTTATAATAAATAGCATATATATATATATATGTGGCATCATGGTTAGAGTGTTCATCAATGGACCGGGAAACTGGGGTTCAATCCTGGGTCGAGTCATATCAAAGACTCAAAAAATGGTACTTGATGCCTCCTTGCTTAAAACTTAGCATTATAAGCCATGGATCAGGGATAAGTGGAGCAATCCAGGGAAAGGAGTGGTGCTCTCCTCTACACTTTGGTGTAGTAGTTTTTGGAAAGGAAGCCTTTGGGTCGCTCTTGACTATGGTCAGCCAACTTATTTATATATGTATGATTTAAAAGAAACTGTTATCTTACCTCTCTATGTAAGCTTCATGACTTTGTTTCATGTATTAAAGATACAATGATCAATAAATCACTTACATTTTGTCCCAGCTGTGATATGATAGCAAGTAACAGCAAGTCTCTTCGGCACTTTGCTCAGTATTCTTGTCAATCCCTGGTG
>OY757927.1:9818992-9851492 GCA_963585895.1 Sepioteuthis lessoniana
TCGAGATTAGGCTTCCTGATGATCCGTTAAGGTGAAACTTTAGTAGAAGATTTGCGACTCGCGATTTAAGTTAATTCTCTCTCTCTCTCTCTATATATATATAAGGATACATAGGAACGTATAGATAGGTATATATACAACATATTTCCATAGATGCATGCATATATATGTATATATATGGATATACATATATATCCATGCATCTAAATATCTATATATATATATATACTTATACAAGTATATGTATATACTAGTATATGCATGAAAAAAGTTATATATACATATGCAACTTTATATATTTACATATAAGTACATACATATATACATACATATATATACGGGTATATATATATATATATATATATATATAAACGTACATCTATATACATACATAAAAATACATATATATACATATGTAAACACACAGGCAAATACATATATATACGCAAACACATATACATAGATATTTTTTTTACAAACATGTGTGTATACGTATGTATATATATATATAAATATGTATATATATATATATACACACACACATTCAGATATATATTTATATAAAAATATATCTGAATGTGTGTATATATATACATTCAGACGTATATAGGTATATACAAAATAAAATTGGCGACCCAAAGGCTCCCTTTTCGATAGCTACTGCACTGAATTGCAGGGGAGGCTCTACTCCCTCCCCTGGATTGTTCCATTTACCCTTACCTTATAATGCTGAGTGTCAAGGAAGTCGGCATCAAGTACTTTTTTTTGAGTTTTTGGTATGATGCGACCTGGGATTGAACATAAGTCTCCTAGACAATTTGCGAACATTCAACTCATTAGGCCAATGGCCCGGTTATATATATATATATATATATATATATATATATATATATATATATATATATATATATATATATATATATATATATATATATATATACCTGTAAACCGGTGTATAAACCTACATGTATATACGCCTATAAAAATACATAAATAAACATACGTGGAGACATATATATATATATATAGGTGTACATATATATATTCATATACAAATGAATACATGTGTATATGTATGTATATATATATATATATATATATATATATGCATACATAGACATTCATTCATACATACACATACATACAATTACATGTATGTATACAGACATATACATACATTTCTATAAATATATACATATTTATACCTATATCTATTTACATATCTATATGTATATATATACATATATATATATTCATATATAGATATATATACATATGTATATACATATATATACATATATACATATGTATATATATATATGTACATATATATATATATATATATATATATATATATACATAAATATAAATATAGATATTTATATATATGTAAATATATCTATGTATATATAAGTATGTATATATATATATATATACTCACACACGCATACAGACACAGATATATATATATATATATACACACACACACACACACACACACACACACACACACACACACACTGATGCATCAACATATTCTTATATTTATGCATATATATATTTAGATATCTTCATACATATATACATATACTCATATACATTCCATGATTATTTATTACATTTTTTGTTCCATTACATCGGAAGTCTCTCTTTTTCTCTAACCTTTCTCTCTCCCCTCTAATGCAACTTCCCCTCTTCTTTTTCTTCTTCTTCTCCTTCTTCTTCTTCTTCTTATTATTATTATTCATATAATTGTTATTATTATTATCATCATCGTCATTGTCAACATCTTTATCTCTCCTTTTCCTCCTCTTTTGAATTTTACTTTTTTTTATTTTTCGGAATCTGCCTGTTCATTTTCATAAAAAATTCCTTCTCTCTCTATCTCTCTCTCTCTCTCTCTCTCTCTCTCTCTCTCTCTCCTTTTTATATTTCATATTGTTGTTCATTGCTCCTTCGGCATTCTTCGTTTATTCATCATCATCATCATCATCATCATTTTATCCGCCAATTACTTTGACATCACCCCCTCCACCCACGTTTTTATTCTTTCTTTTTTTACTTGGTACCTTATTTTCCTGTTCCACAAATCATTTTCTTGCCGTATTGATTCTGTTGACAATTCTAAAGACTGCACATGGATGTTAATATAGTTACTACGCTGTTGTGTTGTTGAAGTAGGGTAACGCAAGAATGCTAAACGGGTGGCTGTTGTAGAATACTAAACGGGTAGCTTCTAACATGTTTCTTTTTTTTTTCAGATGAGTGTATAGTTCCTGTTCGGGTGAGCGTATCGTTCCTGTCTACCGTGCGCAGAACCAAAGTCTCCGCCAAGAATCAAAGTGTAGTTGGTGCAGATACATGCTAAACTTAGCTTAGTTTGGCACAAGTATAGTAGAATCGAGCACTCATTAGCAATGGTTTGTTTGGGTTTGTTGGGTTTTATGGCATATCAACCCTTGTAGGTTATTTAACGCCAAATCCATTTTTATGTAAATAATCAGTTCTCTTTAAAACAATCCAGTTTAGCATGAGCACACCGTTTAATTATCAAAAACATTTCTATTTCAAACTATTCAAGCCGTTATATGTAACAATTTAGTTTCGTGTAAGTACAGTTTCAATGTCAAAAACAGTTCAATTTCAAGTAATTCAGTTTAGCATAAGCACGCAGTTTAAATGTAAGTACAGTTTAATTGTGAAAAACATTTCTATTTCGAGCTATTCAGTTTTATCAAGCAGTTCTAATTCAGCTAATTCAGTTTAGTATAAGTGCAGATTATATTTACACCCAGTTAAATGTCAAAACAGATCTATATTAAGCAATTCAGTTTAGTGTAAATACAGTTTCAATGTCAAAAAACAGTTCTATTTCAAATAATTCAGTTTAGCATAAGCTCGCAGTTTAAATGTAAGTACGGTTTAATAGTCAAAAACATTTCTATTTCAAGCTATTCAGTTTAGTCAAACAATTCAGTTTAGCATAAGTATACCGTTAGTTCTATTTAACCATAGATAGGGCCCTATCAGGTGCTGCCACGCCGAGCTAGAGTGGACCTGGGAGTAATCTGCATTTCCCAAAATTCCAGCATCACTGGAACCTTAGCATCAGATTATTTAGCGTCATATCAGGACACTAGTTGGGGAGTCTTACCTCTCTGCAGAGGTGCAGTCGGTGTATTTTACAGCCCCAGCCGACTGGGCAAAACACTGGTCTGCTTGCCGAGATCCTTACCCATAACACTACGCAATGTGCTTAGAGTGTAGTATATGTAATTGGGGAAATCTAATGTAAAATATCAGAAAAAAAAGATCATTTTTAAAAAAGAATTCTAAATACCCATCTAAGTACTTTTATGTCTGGATTTTGTGAATTTTTCATACCAGTTTTACCGGGTGGTTTTTCACAGAAGTCTAAGTGACAACAAGTCTCCAAGTCTCTTAAGGACTATTCCAAGAGCTTCCTCCACGATTGGTATCACTGTCACCTTAATGTCCCACAACTATTTAAACTCTCTGGCAAGATCCAGATATTTATATTTATCCGTGCCTCCTACCGGACAGGATTTGACACAAGGTACTTTTATAATTAGGGGGTAGAGGAAGGGGAGGTTGGGCACAATCTGAGACTCATGCCCAGCTGGACTATGCTAGCCATAGACTGACTAGGTGCAATATGAGTCCTGTGACCCAGCAGAACTAAGTCTTACTAGACATGAGTTTGGCATGTATGTCTGATCAGAGCTTGAACTAGATTTGGAGGTCTAGTGATATCATCATCATCATGTCGCACTATCAGCACGGATATCCCTGACCTTCTCTCGCCACTCCTCCCGATCGTTTATTGCTTCCGCTAGGCCTTCAGGACTTCATCCCGTATCGGCACAGAGCTACTGTATATAGGTTCTAGCTGGTCGTCCTGCCTTTGCTCGTCCATGTGAATGGGTCCACAGGAGTACATCACTTATGAGCTCGTTCCAACTTCTCCAGCAGTGTCCCGCATGTCTGTTTCGTCTAACTTTGATAATTTTCGTGATGGGTAGTAGACGGCCGTATAGCTGCAGCTTTGTGGGGTGCTGCCTCCATGACTTGATCAAAATTGCTCGTAGCATTCTTGTGTAGTTGCCCTCAAGCTTTTTCTCCATACGTATAGTTAGCGTCAATGTAGTGCATCCATATAGCAGTATCGACACGACTGCTGCTTGGAAGAAACTGCGCTTTATCGGTCAGGCCTGACTTCCATATGACCGATAGCCTATCGGCAGCTGTCCATGCCTTTGCTAGTCGCGTGTCGATGTCTGTCTCGGTTGATGAGACACTGCTTCCTAAGTAGGTGAACTTGTCAACTAGTTTCAGAGAGCTACCATTTAGTGTGGAGATGTCGCCTGTTTGATTAAAGCACATATATTCCGTCTTGTGTGCATTGGCAAGGAGGCCAATGCCAGCAGCGGCTCGTTCCAGACTATGTAGTAGGGTTTCGGCTTGGGCGGGTGCATTTGCCAGAAACGCTATATCATTAGCATGGTCGGCGTCAGTAATTGTTTTTGCGGGGTACCTTCTGCTTCTTTCTTTTGTTAGTTTGAAACCGTTTTCTTTGATTTTATCGATTGATGTTCTAAGCATATAGTCTAGACAGATGATAAAGAGGTATGGGGCTAGTGTGTCTCCTTGCAGTACACCTGCTACAATGTCGCAGTAGTCTGTGTCTTCATCCAGAGAACGAACTTTTACTTTGGCGTTTCTATAGAGCATCATTATGGCTGCGATGTTTTTTTCGGTAGGCCGTAGGCGAGTAGAATTTGCTCCATCTTTCCTCTGTGGATGGAGTCAAAGGCTTTGGTAAAGTCGACAACTGATATTGTTGCCTCAAGGTTTTTTGCATGTACACCTTCAAGAATTCGACGGATAGTCAAAATTTGTGCGGTCGTGGATCTATTTCTCCGAAAGCCATTTCGGTTCTCCCTAAGCATGTTATCAATTTTGGGTTCTATGCGGTTGCATTGTATATGTTGGCAGCTATGGACGTAAGTGTTATACTTCGGTAGTTCTTGGCTAATCCGACATCGCCCTTTTTAAAGAAGGGGGGGATGCATCCCTTCATATACTTGTTTGTAATTGACCGTTCGTCCACCCGAAGGCGGCCCAGTCGGTGTCGGAGGCCAAACCTTTCGTTTTCTTTTAACGTTTTATCATATTTACCAACCCCTCCGCTCGGGCAGGATATGACACAAGGTCAATTTTTAAGCGGAGTTTAACAGGTTTGAATTCAGTGTTTTCCTTTTCCTAGACTAGTTGCCTTACCAAGGCTGAAGAACCCAGTCTGCCCTAATATTTACTCATAGCTGGAGGGAGAATTATTGGATTCATACCTTTCCTAAGGGTATTAGTGCTATGTGAAATGCAATCAGTCTCGTCCAGGATTTGAATTCGGGTCGCCGTGTCCACATCCTACGACGATAACCATGACACCACGTTTTATGGTCCGCTGGAAAGACTAAATCCAAGCGTTGACAAGTACTTTCCTTCCTGTTAATCAATTCGACGTCGGATTGGATGATCAGTTTCTATCTCAAGGGCCCATATAATTTAATGCGTCTGATCTTCTCGGATAAATTCTGATTAGTACAAATACCATTCTCAATATCATTATTATTATTATTATTATTATTATTATTTCACAGCTACATTTTCTATTATTGCGTAGAATATTCGGATTGATTGGTTGGTTGTTTGGGTTTCATGGCATATCAACTTTTGTTGGTTATTTAATGCCAAATCCATTTTTATACAAATAATCAGTTCTATTTCAAACAATTCAGTTTAGCATGAGTACACAGTGTAATTGTCAAAATCATTCTATTTCAAGATATCCAGTTTAGTCAAAAAGTTCCAATTTACTCAGTTCAGTTTGGTATAATAATAGTTTTTGTCCACACACAGTTGAATGTCAAAACAGCTCTCTTTCGAATAATTCAATTTAGCATTGTACAGTTTTAATGTCAAAATAGTTCTATTTCAGTCAATTTAGTTTAGCATAAGTACGCAGTTTACACGTCAAAACAGTTCTAATTCAAGTAATTCAGTTTAACATTAGTATGCAGTTTACATATCTAAACAGTGCTATTTCAAGTAATTTAGTGTAGCATAAGAACGCATATTAGTTCAATTTAAAACATAAATAGGCCCTATCAGGTGCTACCACTCTGGGCCAGAGTGGACCTGGAAGCGATGGCAATGAAGGGGTGCTTCGCATTCCCCAAAACTCCTGCCTCAGATTGTTTAGTGTCATAACATTCGTTAGGTGGGGGGCTTACCCCTCTGCAGAGAAGCAGTTAGTGTATTCCACAGCCCCAGCCGACTGGGCAAAGAATATTCGGACTATGGACCTCATCTATTTTGTTATAATCAATAGTTCACCCAGAATCTCGAACTGAACCCTTTATTTAAACTACAGGGGCAGACTGTTCCAATTCGGTTACACATGACCGGGTACAAGTGTTATAGTAAATATTCCTTGTTAGTCTTACCGGTTGTTGGGATTGAACCTACTACCTCTAGATGATTTCACTCAGAAACAACTTCCAACGAAATGCCCTATCCACTCCGCCATGTGAAGGACAATTCAGAGTGAATTTTTGGGACCTATAAACTTAATGTCTCGATCAGGTTTTGTTTTTTTATCGAGCCTTTTTAATTAATGGTTCCCAAATTGTATTAATCTCTATACTTGGTATACTTAACTTGTGTGCCGCTTCTTTTAGACGTCTTATCTTCCAGTGTTCTTCCTTATCATGTATTTTAGCTTGATCCCACAGGGGCAGATGGTTTCCTTTTTCCTTCCATATATGGTCAGCCATATATCCGACTTATGAATTTCTCCTTGACATACTGCTTTTCAGTATTCCTTTAGCCTTACTTTTAGAGCTTGGTTCGAGGTTTTGTGTGGACTCCCGAGTTCGACATAAAACATCTGAAGAAGGCCGAAGGACATATCGGCCGAAACGTTTTGAATATAATAATAAATATGAGGTCAGTAGTCCGAAAATTCAAAGCGATAATAATTACTAATCTCCATTGCAGAAATTTAGACAAATGATATCTATATTTTCTATTTTGAAATTGATTTTCCAAATAAGCATGGGATTTTTATCGACACAGATATTACACTCGGATCCGAAGCCAAAGTATCAGGAAACGCCAGGTACTACACTTTGATCCTATTCAGACGTTATCTTTTCTCAGAGCCAAGATCAATAGATTTCCATACTTAAAACACACACATGTATATATATATGTGTGTGTGTGTGTGTGTGTATGTGTGCGTGCGTGGAGAACTTCTTCGTTGCCATTACTTCCAGGTCCACTCTAACCCAGAGTGGCATAACTTATTAAGATCCTATGTATGGGTCAAATATATCTGTTTAAAAATTATTCATATTTGATTGGATCATGTAAAAAAAATCTTAAGAAACAATGACACAAAAAATACAAACATAAATATAGAATAAACGCGATTCCCAAACATCTCGGCATAAAATAACCCTAGACAAGTTGATATGCTATTAAATTCAACTAATCAATCAAACCAAACGAATATCATAACTGTTTTTTCGATCATCTTTTTTTCATTCACTCTTTTCTTTATTATACTTCTCTTTCTTCACCTCACTATCCTCCTCTACTCAAAAGGGAGCCCCTGTGGCGCACAGGCTAAAGCGCTGAACTGTAGCAAACAGTTCTATTCGACCCATCTATGTGACCCTAACAGGGACTAACACTCCCGGTCAGAGTGGACCAGAGAGTATTGGCAGTGAATGTATATTCCATATTCCCCAGAACTCCAAAACTGGAGCCGCGACACAGAATGCAGTTCAGTATCATACTCAAGACACCTCTTTTTTGGCGGGAAGGGGGCTTACCTTTCTAGAGAGGTAAGACCCCTGCCAAAAAAAAAAAAAATGAGAAATTGAAAAGTCGGGTATGGCTGATTAATTTCAAAGGATTTCTTTGTGGTCATTATTTCGTACCCTTTTAACATATAGGAAGAAACTATTTTCATTAGCGTTGTATCGTCGAGGTGAATAATACACAGAGAAGAATGAGTGCTTAATATTCAGCACCAGTATCTGGTACTAAACGGATACATACAAAAACCACAGAACAATAAGTTACGTGGTGCATTCAATAAGTTTCCAGACTTTTTGCACAGGCATTTACAATTGTCGTAGACTTTCGAAAATTCATTATGTTATTGCTATACATCTTATGAGATGACTGACTAATTTTTATGATTTCAGGTTCAAATGAACAGCTACAGTAGCAATTGGAATACACCCTACTAAAGCCTGATTGTCACAGCTGGTGAATTTCAAAAATGCAATCTGGACGTGAGGACACTTTAGAAGAACGATATGCAATAAAATTCTGTTTTAAACTTGGGAAAGATGCTGCCACAGAAACGTATGGAATGCTTCAGACTGCTTTTCGACCATCTTGCATGAATCGAGCATCAGTTTTTGAGTGGCATAAGAGATTCAAGGAATCCAGGGAGTCTCTGAGGGATAATGAGAGGTGTGGGAGGAGTAAGGAAGTCAATACACCACAGTTGATTGGCCAAAGAGTTAGGGTTAGGGTTACTATGTTGAGGTTTTAAGGGAGTTCAGGAAGAGATTCCTTGGGAAGAGGCCAGCACTCTTCAAATCGAGTCAGTGGCATTTCCACCAGGACAATGCACCAGTCCACAACTCCATCCTTGTCACAAACTATTTGACCAAGATGGTCATCAAGACAGTTCCTTACCGCCCCTATAGTCCAGAACTTGCTCCCTGTGACTTTTGGTTATTCCCTAAGCTCACAGGCTGTCGTTATGAGACAATTGAGGAGATGAAAGAGGTTGTGACGAAGGTCATTGACACGCTCACACAAGAGGATTTCTATGGGGCGTTCCAGAAGTTGTTGGAACGGTACAACAAGTGCATTGCAGCCGGAGGAGATTACTTCGAAGGGGACTAGAGTTTCATATGTATACTATCAATAAAAGTGCCCATACGAAAAAAGTCTGGAAACTTATTTAATGATCCTCGTATATACATATATATGATGGACACTCACGTCGATTTGACGAGTAAGAGCCTTTAATTCGGTTAAAGGTATGGACAGTTGGATGACCTACTCAGCTGAATTGTTTATAGTGGGGAAGATTTGTGTAGAACCAGCCACACTTGTTAGATAAGCAGATAACAGAAAAATGGTGCACTATTATATCAGATTCTCCTGAACAACACTTCTATCCTCCTATATTGGTCGACCTACCAATGCTAGAGAGCCCAAGCTGCTCAACTATTTTATATATATATATAATTCGGGTTGGCATAGAGATAGTTTGGTTTGGTTGGTTTTTATGGCACATTGATCATTGTAGGTTATTTAATACCAAATCCTCTTTATATATAAATATATATATATATATATATATATAATTTGTAAAGGCATAGTTTGTAGATAACATTTCTAATGACAGAGAGCTCATTTGTTAAATTGTTATACGTATGTTTTGTAAGTCAATAGATTTTAAGTAATCTTATTTTTAAATGAGTCAGGGCTAATTTGTTTGGACACAAGTATTAATATTGTTTGCACACGGTTAAGGTTTCAAAGTATTCTACAACGAATAGTTCTATTTAGTATTAATCATTTATTTGAACTCACTTAGATAGCAATGATTGAAATCATTTAACATAAATAGTTTCGGGGGTGTCCTCGTGGTGTAATGGTTAAAGCGATGGATTGCGGAATCGTAGTAAGCGAGTTCGAACTCCAGTCGCGCTATTACGTTCACTTTCGGGCAAATACCCATAGGAAAGGTATGAACCCCCTTATCCTCCCAGCTATGGGTTAAATAGTACCACTTCTTCTCGGATAATAGCTTTAGCATTAAATAACCTATAAAGGTTGATATGCCATTAAACAAAGAAACCAACCAACCATAAATAGTTTCATTCGCACAAAAGTGGTTTTAAGCATCGCTATTTAACTCTAACAATTAAAAGAGTTTCAAGTATTGCTATTTAACAGTAATAGTTCTATTCGACATAACACATTCGTTTCCGCAGTTAAATTGTTCTAGGTATTATTCATCACTAACAATTCAATTAAACATCAGTCATATGTTTATACACATAAATAATCAAACACTTCTATTTCTAACAATTCAAATAAATGTAAGTCATTTCTTTGAACACAGTTTGAGTGTCACACAGTTATATTTAACGTATAGATATGATCCTATCAAGTACTTACACTCCGAGTCTGGGAGTAATGGTCATAAAGGAGTACTCCATATTCTCCAAAGCTCCAAGACTGGAGCCTTGTGTCACGTGATATCCCACTGGGAGGAGGGAGATAAAATTACTACTCCTCGTATTTGAATTGACAGTATCAAGCCGTCAAAAAAAAGTGACCATTAAGGAAGAATGTGGGTGACATAGGGGAGACCAGGTGTTGGTACTTAGTAACCTCAGGTCGCCGGACACCGGAAGGGGAAAGAGAGAGAAGTCAAATGATTGGCTGGGACCCCAAAACGGAAGTGGGGCTCCCTTCCCCTCAGCGGAAGTAAAGGATAAGAAAATTAGTTTTTGAGGGTGGAAGACAAAAGAATTACTGAGACACGAAGGACCCCAGGCTCTTCAAGCCAGTGTAAAAAAAAATAGAACAAAGTCTATTAGCCCGTGAAAGAAGAAAAGATTCTCCAGTGGAACCCCGTCGAAAAAAAAATAAGATAAGTAACTTTGGGGCCATTTTCCTTTATACCCAAATTTCGTTTACCACTCTCTCTCTCTCAATTTGAAGAAAGATAAAAGTCAAGAAAAGACATTTATATTCGTGGACTGTCCAATTATTATATGTTTTGACACCTTGAAAGGTGTATATAACTGTAGTAAAGGAATTCATGTATTTTTATGTTACCATGTGGTCTATGTTGTTATTTCATGCTTCTTTTCAGCTTTTATTCGCCCTATGTTATCCTGCTTAGAATTGTCCTATTAATTCCTAAAATATCACACGGGAAACCGGAGTTGCCGACTACTACAATATTAATATTATTACGACTAAGACCTATAGGCCCGTATTCTTCTGTTATCTAAGGGAAAGAAGTTTAGCGGCCTGGTGGGTGTGTGATAGTGTGAAATTTGGAACCCCTTTGCCAGCGGCGGTCAGTCTGGCTCTAAATTAATCCCTCACGTAATATGCCAGTTCTTATATGCCTGAGAGAAAAACTCTGAACGAGGACTTATTCCATAGGGGATCAAGTGCCAACCTGCCCCGTCTTCACACGTGCGAAAATAAAGTCCCGTTTTGGGGATTTTAGTCAATTTGCCTTCACACTTGTCATCTGATAGTTTAATATCATATCCAGAACATTCGTTAGAAGGGGTCTCACCCCTCTGCAGAGATGCAGTCGATGTATTCTGCAGCTCCAGCTGCAGAGAGGTAGGTAGACGGAGATATTAAACTTGGGTGGTCGGTTGTAAATGATTATTAAAAAAATATATAAAGACGTGTAGACATTAGCAAAATTTTGAGTTTTATTCAAATATCAAAGTTGTATGGAAAATAGGAAAAATTTTGGTAAGTAGATGATTGATTGGTTTGGTTTCTTTGTTTAATGGCATATCAACCTTTGTAGGTTATTTAATGCCAAAGCCATTCTCTTAGAAGAACAGTGGTGGTACTATTTAACCCATAGCTGGGAGAATAAGGGGGCTCATACATTTCCCAAGGGTATTTGCCCGAAAGTGAACGTAATAGCGCGACTGGAGTACGAACTCGCTTACTACGATTCCGCAGTCCATCGCTTTAACCATTACACCACGAGGACACACCCGTAGATGTTTGATGTTTCAAGAATAAAAACCACTCGTGTAAAATTTAAAGAAACACCGAGTTGTCCTTAAATTACGATCAAGTCACTCTTAAAGAACCAGTTTCGGGAAGATTACCGAAGTTAAGCTGCGAGGAGTCTCTCCAATATTTTGTTGGGTGACTATTTAAAGAACAGTAAGTAATATAAGCAAAATGAGGCCTGTGTGCCATATCTAAGCAAAGTTTACTATATAATTATTCTTAAGTAGAGATTTTCAAATAGATTTTTGTAAGTTAGCTCTGTCCTTATGCATCGAGTACTTTTTAAAAATTGCTAGTAATTGCTAAAAAGAAAAGGAGTATATATATATATATATATATATATATATATGTATATAAAGTGTTGTGTTTAAATGTTCACAACTGAGTACTTTAATGATATCTAGACATCCAGATTGCTGTCTAGATATTATCAGCGCCAATTTCCGATACATTTTGATTTATAGTTTTTGGTGAAACACAGAATTGTACAAGTGAATCACCCTTCACACTCCTCAGATCTTGCTCCTTGAGACTTTTTCTTGTTTCCTAAATTGAAAATTTGTTCCATGGTTAAAATTTGAGTACGTGGAGGACAATAAAAGAAACACGTCAGTGGAAATTCCCACCGCATCGAAAAAGGAGTATCAGAGATGCTTTGTCCAATGGAAAACTCACTGAAATAATTGTGTTTTATGCAAAGTGTACCAGTTAGAAGAAAATTAACGTTTTATTCATTGCATATTTCCGTTATGATAAATACAGTTTTAGTCTCAATGCTTTTTTAACACAAGACACACACACACACACACACACACACACACACAAATAAAGATGATCAAAAGTGATAAAACGAATAAGAATATTAATATTATGCAGTTGATTTATTAATGGTACTCAACAAGTTTTGACCTTTGGTCATCCTCAGGAGAAAAAAAGTTTTATGGAGAAAAAAGAAGCTTTTTTAGAAAGTATTTAAAGGTTTAAAAATTAAATTTAATAAATTTTTAAAATGAAGTTGGTTTTGTTGGGTTTTATGGTACGTCAACCATTGTAGGTTATTTAATGCCAAATCCTTTTTATACATATATATTAAATATATATAATTTGGTTTTGTTGGGTTTTATGGCATATCGACCATTGTAGGTTATTTAATGCCAAATCCTTTTTATACATATATATTAAATATATATGATTTGGTTTGGTTTAATGGCATATCAACCATTATAGGTCATTTAATGCCAAATCCTTTTTATACATATATATTAACGTCGACTTTAAATCATGATATATTCACCTATTTGGATTATATTTTTTCCTGCTACCTTCATACTGTCGGATTTTATCCATATTTACTTTCATACTGTCTTTTCGGAAAAAAACTAATACCAAATACATTCTTACATAACATTTAACATGGATGATTCCTAATGATCTTTATATGAAAACTTATTTGTTGCGTATTTCTCAATAAACGGGAGGTTTTGTCTCGTTTCTTTGAAAAATCCTACATTTTCTAATATTTTTCCACGTGCCAAACACGTTCTGATGACTTTTGAATTTTGAACGCTATGTGCATGTTTATCTATCTTTTCGTTGTATATTTCTCATTTGCTCCTGTCATCTCAGCAATCACCCATCGATATTGTGAACTATTTCATATCCAAGTCCTGATGTTGGTTATTAAAACCGAAACGTTAACGTCGACTTTACATCATGATATATTCACCTATTTGGATTATATTTTTTCCTGCTACCTTCATATATATTAAATATATATATGATTTTGTTTGGTTTAATGGCATATCAACCATTATAGGTCATTTAATGCCAAATCCTTTTTATACATATATATTAAATATATATGATTTGGTTTGGTTTAATGGCATATCAACCATTGTAGGTCATTTAACGCCGAATCCTTTTTATATGTATATATGTTAGATATATGGTTTCAAAATATATTTTGAAGATAACAAGTCAGAGCTTTTTTGGAGGGGGGCCCACAGTTTCACTTAGTTTTAAACAATTCAGTTTAGCATATGTACACAGTTTTTTGTTTACACACAGTTAAATATAAAAACAGTTCTATTTCAAACAATTCAATTGATCATAAGTACCGTTTAAATGTCAACAGTTCTATTTCAAACAATCAAATTTAGCATGGAATCAAAGTTAAATGGTTCCAAGTATTGTTCTGTATCACAAACAATTAAATTAAATATCAGTCATTTGTTTATAGACAGTTAAATGTTAAAATAGTTATATTTCAAATAATTCAGTTTAGCATAAGTTCATAGTTTAAAAGTCAAACAGTTCTATTTAACCTATATATGGAAACCTACCAACCTCTGAGCCAGAGTGGACCTGGGAGTGATGGCAATAAGGGCTTCACTGCATACCCCAAAACTCCAGCATTACTGGAACCTCACTATCAGATTGTTTAGTGTCATATTCAGGACACTCGTTGGGGGAGTCCTACCCACCTGCAGAGATGCAGCAGGTGTATTTTGCAGCCCCAGCCGACTGGGCCATTTTAAAATGAGTTGATATGTTATATGAAAAGCGACGTAAAATATGATAATGTTGAAGCATATCCATTGGTTCGACAATGAGTATGCAATACTAACAGTATATATATATGTGTGTGTGTGTGTGTGTGTGTGTGTGTGTGTGTGTGTGTGTAGGCTATGGAATCAAGGAGGCAAGTATAAACCCTGGAAAAGGCTGATGGCGTTTCAGTTTGTGCTAATACCCTAGGAAAAGGCATGAATCCATCAGTTCTCTCTCCAGCTATCAGAGAATAAGCGGAAAGACTGATTTCTGTTGCTATGGTATCGTAAACAACTGAAGAGAAGGAAAACTCTGAATTCAAACCAAATGTTCTCCGCTAAAATATTAAGTTTATGTCGCATCTTGACCATATCAGAGGCGTTGGGTGTATTGGGATAATGTCCAGGGCGTTTGCTAACAGTCCGGGAGATCGGAATTCAATCCCAGGTCGAGTCCTACCAAAGACTCAAAAACTTTTTCGTCCAGTTCCTGTGATCTACTTTCAATGAAGGTCAACCCACAGGTTAACCTCAAACAAGAAATCTGTTACCATGCGCTGGGACGAGAAATATATACCATAACTATATATATATATATATATATAAAATGTTTCTTTGTAGGTCCAAAGAGAGAAAAATATTTAAAATGTTATCAAATGCAAGAATAAAAGATGTGGATTGTGTGATATAGTTATAAAAGGAAAATCCTATACCTTTAAAAGCCAGAAACAAAATACAGAATAAAGACAATGTGCAACTCAAAAAACATAGTCCACATAATCGAATGTAACAAATGTAAAGAAATATAGAAAGGATCAACACAAGCCCTCAATCATCATCATCATCATCATGTCGTGCCGCCAGCACGGATATCCCAGACCCTCTCTCGCCACTCCTCCCTATCGTTCATCGCCTCTGGCAGTTCCTCAGGACTACATCCCGTATCCTCACAGAGCTGCTGTATGTAGGTTCGAACTGGTCGTCCTGCTTTTGATCGGCCATATGAGGGGGTCCATCGGAGAATATCACTTATGAGCTCGTCACTACTTCTTCAGCAGTGTCCTGCATGTCTGGTTCGTCTAACTTTGATAGTTTTCGAGATGAGAGGTAGGTGGCCGTACAGCTGGTGCTTTGTAGGGTGTTGCCTCCAGGACCTGTTCAAAATTGTTCGCAGCATTCTTGTGTAGTTGCCCTCAAGCTTTTTCTCCCTACGTTTGGTTAGCGTCTATGTAGTGCATCCATATAGCAGTATCGATACTACCGCTGCTTTGAAGAAACTGCGTTTCATTTTATCGGTCAGGTCTGACTTCCATATGATCGATAGCCAATCGATAGCTGTTCATGCCTTAGAAGTAATATTAAAATACTTGAAAATAGAAAATTAAATGTATCGAAACACCTGTACGAATATAGTCGAGGCAAATTTAAAGTTATGCGCATATATCAAACTAACGATTGCACATTACTTCAAATAAAAGAATAAAAATCATGGATAAATTCAAACCACGTTAAATAAGAAATAAATTATAAACACACACAAATGGAAACAAACATATATTATATATATATATATATATATATATATAGATATATATATATATATATACGTAAAAATTATTTGTGAAAAGTAATTACCTGTAAATTTCAAACCACACTCCCACCAAAGAAAAAAGCTTAAGACCAAAAGTATACCCACACATACAGGAACAATTAAGCCCAAACCACACACACACATTCGCAGAAGAAAAAGTGGAATCTTAAACCACTTTCACACACACACACACACACACACACACACACACATACACACAACTACTCAGGGTAAAACAACAAAAACAAATAAAATATCAAAGAACAACTGGGGGCAAAAACAGACTAAATAGACACAACATGAGAAAAGGAAAGGGAGGAGTGACGTCTAAATAAACCCATACAAAACTGAAAACCACTCAAAGTAATTTCAAGTCTCATTGAGTAACCCATTCACATGACCTTGTGCCACACATGTTCTTTGACGAAACCAACAAGCTGGAAACATACACGTATGTAAGAATGAAATAAATGAATATTTAGAAAATACAAATCTTTTGGTAGACCTATTCATTTTAAAATATATATATGTAAAGTTTGCGACCATAGTCGAGGGTGACCCAAGGGCTCCCTTTTCAATAGCTACTACATCGAGATGTTGGGGAGAGTGCTACTCCTTTCTCTATATTGCTCCACTTTACCTCATTTTGATCTCACAAAGACATTTGTTTAGAGGCTATTCAAAATGGTAGTAAATCAAACAGAACGTTTCAGGCTCGAACAGAGGTTTGTCATCAAAATTTTAGTGGCTGAAAAGTGCAAACCATGTCAAATTTATAGAAGAATGTGTGAAGTATACACAGAAGCATGTTTCAATCAGAAAATGTTTACAAATAGTCTAAACATTGCTTTGCTACTATGAGCATAAGTTGAATAAGATAGTCCATGGATTGGAAATGCACAGACTTTCAGATAAAGAAAAAATTCTGGGCGCTGCAGTCAGTAAAGAAGGTAATCCTGGCCGTCTGCTTTGACTTGGAAGAACCAATGAATATTGATTTCTTTGAAAAAGACGCAACTGTAAATAGTGCTTCCTGTTGCTAATTCCTCAGACAATAGTCACATTATTTATCGAATGACCATATATATATATATACGTATCTATGTGTGTCTGTGTGTAGTTGGGTAACAGTCCTTCATTTGAGCATGTTTGATCAAATAATAAAGACACATTTTGTCGATATAATCTTATTAGGATCCCGTCAAGTTACCTGACGAGTGCTTTAGTTTTAGGTTGGAGTTGGTAGATGAATTTATATAAGAAAGAAAGAAAGAAAGAAAGATTCCTTCTAAATGCAAAGTTTGTTCAACCTTCAACCGTCACAAAAAAAAAAACGGTAGATTGTGATGCGCCAGTCTTTTGTAAGGAGATATCTTATCCATCTTGGAAGCCAACATTCAAAATAATTGCTTTTCCAAAAGTTTAAATTTCATAAACAAAATATCGATTCGTTATCGATCGACTGGAAAAGGAAAAAAAGAAAATATTTGCCGATTTTGTTATATATTCATATGCTTGTACTTATTTTCAGAAACAGATGGCTACTTCCATGAAGAGGTTGTAATAAATATTCCCTGAATACGACTTGTACAATCGATAAAATAACCTCAGCTTTAAAAAAAAGAAAAAAGAAAAAAAAAGTTGGAAGCTAATTGCAGTGGTTGCTCATAATTCAACATGTACGCATGCGTAGTAGATTCACTTTACAACCTTCCATGTCAAGAAATTTGTCTTTCTGGCAGAGATGGGAATTATTAGTTACAACCACGTGAGGGGCGGAATTTCTGGAGATAATTCACCTGAAAGAATGGTATGTGCGTCGGTGAGGGGAATTAAAAGGTCGGGATATTTTTTGCGATGAGGGTTCCAACTGAAAGACCGTATATATTCGTGTAAAAGACGATCTTGTGAATAGGTCGACGCTTGATTTACGGTCAAGAAATGGTTAATTCATGAAATTTCTTAGGCAAATGGCTACTCCAAAATCTCGGCTTGAATTTCAACATTACCAAATCATTACTCATAAATAGGTTGATGTGAAATTTTACGGAAAATGACGTCTTCAAAACTCGAACTAAACACGAGTAACTAAATGACGGTCTCTCAACAAATATACAGGGTGTCTCAAAATTGATGCGACCAACCAATATGATGATGATTTATAATTGAGATAAGTGCAATGGCGGTCATTTTGAACACGTCCTGTAAAAAATGCATCCTTTGAGCAAGTGACATCAAATCAATGTTTTTAAATTGTTATTATATCAACTTCCAGGACGTGCAATCGTTTTCTGAGTTTCTTGAATCAGTAATCAATTTTTGTCATATTAATGGGTTGCATCTATTTTAAACAGTTTTGAATGATTTTGTCTCCAAATAGAAAATGACACCAAATATTTTTTCCTCACTTATAGAAAGCATTATGATCGAAGATTAATAGTTGTTATAATATACTCTTTTCAAATCTGAAACAAAAAAGAATACGTTATTATTAGCGGAGTTATCAGTTGTCACATGGATCCCATGCATATTGAGACTTCCCATATTTGAGACAAATGACAAGTTGGAATCCAAGCTTTTAGGGAAAATGCTCTAAAATCAGAATTACTTAGTGCTGGGGTGTCCCCTACAGATGGACTCGTCCTCATGTGACATATACCAACTGAGCTCTCTTCTGCGCAGTCGCAGTCTCGAACTCAGTCTTGGTTCTGTCTCAGCGAGCCGTTACCAAGAGCGGTAATATTCCTGATTGTTAAGCTTGGGACGGGTTTCTCCCAGCTATCGTTTATGTATGTACTATTTGCCTTCATTATATTTCTTATCACTTATTTCTGTGACGTGTCATCATTTGAACCTCACCTTGATCATAACACTTAGCTATGTCTCCAAACATATTTCCATTTACTCAACGGCTACCAACTGAGCAACCTCCACAAGAGAGTAAATCTTGAGACATGTGCAGAAAAGTTTCATTTATTGCTAAGTTATATCAAGGCTCCACAGCAAGTTTTCGAAGTATTCAAAACAGCTGTATACTTTCCGGAACTGACCTCGAATATTAACACGGAAAAGCTACTCATAGTCAAGGTCGAACTCATAACACTTGGCTAGCAATATAAGACAAACTGCCCTTGCGTAGACTCTTAAGATTAGCTTTGTCTGGGTGAGTATTACAATAATGGAGTCCCCAAAGAGGATCAAAGCTAGATTGATATATGTATATATATACATATTGATCAAAAATTTTATTGCCTTGTCCCATCTAATTGCACCTGCCCTCGTCGTCTAAAACGGAAAAGTGCTTGATGCACCTTCATGTCAGAGGCGCCTTTTAAGGGACAGGATTATTGCTGTTTTTGCAACTTCCCACACGGGAAGAATTGACTTTTCGCATACCTCATTTCTGGAAGTATTAAAAGAAAAATTTTATTATATGAAGCACCCACCCACGTTGGATACAATGTATCTTGTTCTTGAAACGAATGCCGAAGAAATTATCGTAAATATTCTATCTGGGTATCTGTCAGTGATTTTTCACGAAACTTGAATTATTTAAGACTATATATATATATATTGTCATCCACTGTTTCGTTTTATCACAACTCTTCAGTGTGGCTAGAGACGTAGGACGCTTAAAGCTGGGATTGAAACCCGCACAACTTTACGTTAGACTTAGTATCAGACCGCTCGGCCAACAAGCGTACCACATAAGTTAGGGAATTATAAGGTATTAAGTAGTAGCGTTCGTTTGTTTACATTTTATACCTTACCGGCTACCAGAGTGCTTAATTCGTTCGAAGAGCTTTGCATTATGCGAACGGCAGCCGTAAATTCCTTCGCCAGAGTGCTCGACCCCCATGGGGGAACGTATACATATATAGTTTGATATATATATATATATATATATATATATATATATATATATATATATATATATAAAGAGTGTTCAATATCTGTGATAGAGCATATGTTGATCAAACTTAGAACAGATAGCGTCAACGGCACTTGGCGACTGTCAGTTTCTCACCAATACGATAATCAGATCATTACATACATTTATATTAAAAGAAATACAATTTTTTAAAAAATTGTATAAAAAGTGAACGATGCTACTATGGCAGAACAAGCTTAAAACCTAGAAGATTTAAATTCTAAAATCTTAAAGTCCGTTACACACGCACATACACAGATTATTCGAAGATCTTATGCTTGAGGGAGAGAAAAACGGTAAGAAAATCTAAGTTTCGAATTCCGAATAAAAGAAATTATAATCTTCCGCGTAAGTTGTGATCTGATATGTGGGTTTCGGAGATTTTTTATTTTATCAAATTGTTTTTGAATTAGATAATAATTACGTTGTGAGTGTAACTGAGAGAGTTGTGGCTTGAAAAACATGGCGATGTCTTTACTCTAAAAGAACAGAAAAATAAATTATTTTCATAGAGATACTGCAGAAAGCTTTCTATATAAATAAAAATGTTGATATTATAATACTTAAAATGTGGTATTCTAGATTTATAGATTAAAAAAAAAATGCTCAACATTGGATTGAAGATATACGGAGATCTAAATTAAAATAGTATGTCTACGGAGTAAACGGCACTGGATGTTTCTCACCAATGCAATCAACAGACCAAGATTGGTTTGGATGGGTCGAATTTAATGGCATATCAACCATTGAGGATTATTTAATGCCAAATCCTCTTAATATGATTTGCAAACGCATAGTTTGTAGATAACATTTTAAAACGAACCAGACCTTATTTGTTTGCACACAGTTAAATGGTTATACATGTAATTTGTAAAGCAATAGTTTGTAGGTTACCTTATTTTTAAATGAGTCAGAGCTAATTTGTTTGTACACAAAAATTACTTTTGTTTGCTCACAGTTAAATGGTTCCAAATATTTTTTACACGAATAGTTCTATTTAATATTAATCATTTGTTTGCACTCTCTTAAATGGTTTCAAATATTGCTACCTAACATGAATAGTTTTATTGGCACACAGTTAAGTGGTTTCAAGTATCGCTGAAACTAAGAATTCAATTTAGGCACACAAAAAATTTCAAGTATTATTAATCAACACTAATAATTCTATTCAAAATTACTCATTCGTTAGCACACATCCTAAGTATTGCTAAGTATCAATAAAAATTCAATTAAACATTAGTCATTTGTTTACACACAGTGAAATCATCAAACAGTTCTACTCCTAACAATTCGATTTAGCACCAGTCATTTGTTTGCGCTCAGTTTAAATATCAAACAGTTCTATTTGACCCATATATAGGACCCTATCAGGTGCTACCATTCCAAGACAGAGTGGATCTGGGAATAATGGTAATGAAGAAGCACTCCTTATTACCCAATGCTCGAAGCCTGGAGCCTCACTATCGAATGGTTTAATAATATATCCATGACACGTTGTGGAGAGGGACTTACTCTTCTGCAGAGATGCAGTCAATGTATTCTGCTGGGCTAGTCAGACGAAGAGGTTTTCTCGTGGTAGGTATCTCTTGATAGATGGTTATGTGGAGAATAATGGAAAGAGTGATCTAGTTTGTTGGGCATTCTGAAAAGCACGGTGTGTGGTTATTTACGTAGGTAAATTATATTATGTGATTTCTCTTTATTTATTGTACCATGTTCAATTTAACATTTTCTATTATTATTATACATTTATTTATTTTATATATACTTTTTCGTTAGCCTTTGAAATCGATAATTTTCAGGTGGCTTAGAAGGTATTTATTTTTATGCCAACATGTGCGCGCGTGTGTGTAATGCTCATACGAATACACACATTCATACATAAAAAGGGAGAAAATAGGCATCTATGTATTAAAATGTTTCCGGGCCAATGGCCTAATGAGTAAAGTGTTCACCAATGGTCCGGGAGACCGGGGTTCAATCCCAGGTCGAGTCATACCAAAGACTCAAAAAATGGTACTTGATGCCGTCTTGTTTAACACTCTGCATTATAAGGTAAGGATCAAGGGTAAACTGGAGTAATCTAGGGAATGGAGAAGCGCTCTCCTCTACACCTCGGTGTGGAAGCTATTGAAAAGGGGTCCTTCGGGTCACCTTCGACTAAGGATGCGAACTTATATATACACAAAAAATCACTGGTTTGGTTTGGTTTCTTTGTTTAATGGCATACAAAAAATTCGTTTGTCATTTAATGCCAAAACTATCCTTATAGAAGAACAGTACTGGTACTGTTTAACCCATTGCGGGGAAAACATTTATCATATATATATATATATATATAAATTATAAAGTGTTGGTTCTCACTAAATCACTTTTTGGGATTGTGTCGAACCAAGTGCAATATGATATGTTCCTTAGCTATAGTCACCAACACATACAGAAATAAAATAATGTAGCGAAAAATTAAGATACACCTACGAATTTATATCCGGTTAAAACAACGCGCTGCGTTTGTACCTTCACTTAAACGCATACATATACACATTAATACTCAACTATAACCCACACAAGCATAAGCACACACCCATACACACTCACCCATTTAAAGATTCCTATAAAATCCCAACGATTTTTTTACTTTATCTTTTTCGATTTATTTCATTTTCTTAATTGCCTGATGATTGTTGTTTTGCAAAAAAACTCCAAGAAACTCAGGGGTCGCAGTCAAAATTCCATGAATTATATATATCATTGATGGGTAGATAATGATAGAAATTAGGTTACACATTGTCTTCATTGAAAGTATGTCTAAAAGCTTTCGCGAATAGAAGCAGATATAAATAAATATCCAAAGACAGCATACGCATACACACATTTATATATATATATATAATTATATATATATATATATATATATATATATTACTCAAATGAATAGTAAAATATATATTTGTATCAATAAAATTCAAAATACGATTCATTTGATTTTTGATTCCACAATGTGGATTTTTAAAAAGCACAATTCACGTTCCCAATATCCAAATATTTTTTTTCTAAACAGAAAATATAATATTTCAACAATAAAACTGGCTAGCAAGACATTAATGATATTAAAAAGGCAAACATCGTTTTTGTTGGAAATTTTATTTTATTTTACATTTTATCTATTTTTTTTATTTTTTTACAATGCACACAATCGTTAAATGAACGCTGACAATTTCAAATCGTATGCCCAGCACGCGAATACAGAGGTCAGACAAATTAAATGTATTCCTATATGGCGTCATATTTCATTGTATTATCATTATTACTTTTACTTATTCTTATTTATTTTTGTATGATTTTTTTTTTTTAATCTGACAATTCTGACCCCAGGAGGAAAATTCTATTGCATTAAACTTCGCAATAATACAATTTTCTCTTCGTGTAATTTACCTTTGCCAACATATTTTATTGCAAAGAATATGAACGCTGTCTTCCTCAGCGCTTTATATCAATTTTGGCACTATTTTCAATAAACTTAGCTCGATAGATTTCAACCAATTATTTTTCGTTTCATTTGCATAGACTATGTTAATTTTACAGTCCTTTTAAAGACTTCTATGAATATATATTAACGGTGAGATAACCAACAAAGTGTTATATATTGATCCTCGACCGAGCCGTCAATCAAGAGATGCACCTGTGTAAATAAGCGGAAGAACAGCGGAAGCAGGTGAGAGATAAAAAATAATATAAGCAGGTGCCCGGACGGTTTGAGTCAGTCAGAGACAGGATGCCAGCATGAGAACCAGCTTGCAGACTGAGGGCTTTGCGGCCCTCAGTAACCCACGGTTGAACAACCCAGCCAAGATGAGGAAGAAGTGCTGCTATTGGGGAAAGAAGAACTTGGGTCAATATAGCAGTTCGTCCTTGTCTCGACTCATTTCTCACACACAACAAACATCACCTTTTCGAAAATAAAATGTGAGAGATTTATATTTCTATAAAGAAGTGTATTCGTTCGTTTATTGAAGTCGTTCATTACCGGTTAATGATGTTTCCGTATGGACGTGTATATTTGTAATATGTACACGTGCAGTTGTACTATGGGTATACAACAAAAGAAGGTTACGCATGAACCTGTAGGGTTGCTATGATAACAATGGTCCATGAAGCTTCTATTTTTGGCATGACAACCCGTTTGGTCTCATTTTATGCATAGATGTCAAGTGATTGCGTACATTGTACGTTTATTTTTACAATTTTTTGTATAGTTCCTCAGTGTCTTTGAACACAGTTAAATGCTATCTAGTATTTTTATTTAATACAAATAATTTTTAAACAGATCTATTTGACCCATACATGGAGCCTTAAAAATTACTACCTATCCGAGTCGGAGTGGACCTGGAAGTAATGGCAATGAAGAGGTAATCCCCATTTCCTAGAGCTCCAGAACTGGAGCCTCAGCGTCAGATGCCGTTTAGTGTCATAACCAGACACCTACCACTTTTGTGGGGAGAGAGTCTTACCCTTTTGTATCATCATCATCACGTTGCGCCATCAGCACGGATATCCCTGACCCTCTCTCACCATCCCTCCTTATCGTCCATTGTTTCCGGCAGGTCTTCAGGACTACATCTCAATTCGGCACAGAGCTGCTGTATGTAGGTTCTAGCTGGTCGTCCTGCCTTTGTTCGTCCAAGTGAAGGGGTCCACAGGAGTATATCCCTTATGAGCTCGTCCCTACTTCTCCAGCAGTGTCCTGCATATCTGTTTCGTCTAATTTTGATAGTTTTCGTGATGGGTGGTCGGTGGCCGTACAGCTGCTGCTTTGTGGGGTGTTGCCTCCAGGATTTGTTCAATATATGCCTCGTTAATAGAACAATTGAAAACAGCGAATGGTTCTAATTAATATTTTATAGTTAGTTCCGTAAAATTGAGAGTTAAGATCAGGGATGGGAAAACTTTTTGATGGGAGGACCATGTCACTGGTCAATGCATCATCAAAGGGCTGCATCTTTTGAAATTAAAAGAATTTTGTTTCGATTCAAGTGCAAGTATTTATTTTTCATTTACAACTGGTTTAGATTATTAAAAAAATAATGACGTTCATCGCAAATTGAGATTTTACAATTTGAACCGCAGTTCACTTATTCTTGAACTTAAGTCATTTTGTTGTATATTGACCTCCGACCCGGCCAAGCTGTCAAAATAGGAAATGCACCTGTGTAAATAACAGGTGCATCCGGTCAAGGAATATCAGGATATAACCTTGACCGTGGACGGGTTGAATGAGTGCGATTTGTAACGCTCGCAGGAAGAAGAGTGGATGTCGAACAATTGTTTAACTCGGTGCACAGGAAGTTCAATCAGTTGGAGAGAAGATGCGGTAGAGAGAACCAGCACTCATAGAGGCTGGGCCCCAGGCCCCCGGTTGAGCAGCCCAGGAGAACGGGAAAGAAACACTGTTATGACCATAAGAGTGGGGGTCAATATGTTGCAGTTCTGTTCAGCCTCCAACTCACTTCTGTTCGGTCTTCAACTCCCTCTCACAGTAAAACATTTCGAACCCTTTCAAATAAAGTGAGAGGTATATTTTTCTAAAGAACTGTGTCGCTTGTCTTTATTGTGTCGTCGTTATGATTCTGCATGCATTTGCATATGTGTATGTATAGTTGTTCATGTCTATACAACAATCTTAAGAGTATTGCTCTGGAACAAATCCGGCTACTATGTGTTGTTTGGGCTCGAATGACGATTACAAGCACAAACATAATAATGATTTTCGTAGATGTACTGATATTTTTTAGCGAACATTTTAGTTCCTCCGACACCCCAGGGTCTTCAATTGGCGATGATGATTGTAACGATTTACAAAAAGCCTATTTTAGAAATAAGCTCGTCCTTTTCTCGCCTCTTGACAAAGTAGTGCAAGTTCCAATACGATACCATCACTCATTCTTTAAAGGATTAGCATCCATTATCTTTTTAAGGTTGGGATATAAGTGATCGCTTAGCAAAATAGATAAAAGTCAGTTGTTAGTATTTTACGTTCTAAACAAAATTAGTTTTAGTAAATGTAAATTTCGAACAAATGCGCAAGATAAAATATGAAAAAAGAATGATAGATTATCGATTAAATAAATAATAGGAAAGAAATAAAATCAATAGATAAATATGAATAAATCGATTGAATCGAACAAAAACAGACAGGTTGATTTAGACTATTGGCTATACCGTATCATCATCATCAAGTCACGCTGACAGCACGGAATTCCCTGACTCTCACTCTCCATCCGTCCCAATCATCCATCACTCCTGGCAGGTCTTACCAACTAAATCCTGTGTCCACACAGAGCTGATGTAAGCAAGTTCTTGCTGGTCGGCCAACACTGGTGCGTCCATGTGTAGGGGTCCACATAAGAACGTCACTTAAGAGTTCGTCCTTGCTTCTCCTGCAGTGCTGCACATGTCTTGTTCGTCTTACTTGGATGGTTTTAGAGATAGGCGGTAAGTGGCCGCACAGCTGCTGTTTTTGTTCAAAATAGCAAGTAGCAATTTCGTGTAGTTCACATCTAGCTTTTTCTCCATGCGTTTAGTTAGCGTCCATGTGGTACATCCATACAGTAGTACTGATACAGCCACAGCTTGGAAGAAATCCGGTTTTATTTCATCAGATAGATCGGACTTTCATTTGATCGACAGAAGTCCGTAACTCTTCTAGGCGTATATTAACATCAGAAGTTGAGAATTGCTGTCGAATTCGAGTGGTCTGTCGAGTTGGCCCGCTTTTTGTTGTTTCCTTGATATAACACAAAAGTGCATCTGCTGGTGAGGCCCCAGAGAGATTTGTAGGGTTTGTAATATCAGGGTGGTTTCCTTAACCCTTTTATTGTTTTCAGAGACACAAGTGGCTGTCAGACTTTCTTGTGAGACGTTTATGAGCCATAGATGGCTCTCAAACAACGCATAAAATAAGATAATTTTGAGAAAACGTATAAGCAGATATCTCTAATTTGCATTGAACAGTGAAAGGGTTAAGGATAAAGAATTTTTTTGCATGCGGAGTAAGACTGATGCTATAATGGTGTCTATATAAATGGTTTCAAGTATTCCTACATATCAAAAACAATTCTGTTAAACATCAGTCATTTGTTCATAAGTCATTTGTTGGTACGCAGTTTAAATGTCAAAGGGTTCAAAAAACACAAAGATAGGACCCCTTTTAGATACCTCTACAGGCCAAATTGGACCTGGGAGCAATGACAATGAAATCATACTCCGCATTCCCCAAAGCTCCAGCATTACTTGTTTAGATTGTTTTATGTCATATCCAAGACAATCGTTGTGGAGATCATACCCCTCTGAAGAGATGCAGTCGGTGTATTCCACAGCCCTAGCCGAATAAGTTGAGAAATATTTGATACCATGTAATTGTATGCAAATTATTTGTATCAAGAACAGTCACTTGAAGCTATAATCGTTTCTTGAGGATTATTAGTTACTTAAAACTATATAACAATGAAAATAAATAATTATGATTTCATGAGAAACTATTACTTGAAAACATACAGTTATTTGTATAAGATATAAATATTTGATATCATATAACTGCGTACAAATTATTTGTATTAGATAGGAATACTCGATATCAAAGAACTGTGTACAAATTATTTGTATTAGGTAGGAATACTTAATATCATATAAGTGTGTATAAATTATTTCTATTAGATAGGAATACTTGATATCATAGAACTGTATGCAAATTATATGTATTAGATAAAAATACTTGATATCATATAACAGTGTGCAAAAAAAAAAAAACTAAAGAAACAACCGCAGAAAAGTAAATATAAATGTCCAATGAACGCAATTCTCTAACCTTCAGGTATAAAATAACCCTAGACAGAGTGACATGCCGTTAAAATCAATCAATCAAATAAATATCTTACTATGATAATTCTTTTTCGGTGAGTTACGGTTACATACTTATATGTAAATATAATGAGATGTCATTTTTTTTAAGTTTAAGAAAAAAATTCTATTTTATGTGTGTTTTCTCTGAAAATTGGTAAGAAGAATAGAGGCATTTGCTGAAAAAATGGTGGTGGTATGTATGAGACCACACCGGGTGCCCAAGAAAATAGTGTCATAAGTAATGACGTTATTAAATGTTCTCAATATTCTTGCAGGTCAAAATCGAACTTCTGAATTCGAAGAATCGATCGAATGGAACAAGGATTGCATGTTATCGATTTCTGAAACGTTTGTTTGCCAGTAAATGGATTAAGATAGGAGTGTTTTCTTCGGGTTGGTAGGAATTAGTAAGTATATGGAGGAACGCACAATTTGGGGAGATTTTCGGAAAGAGATCGAAAAAGAAAAAAACTCAAGGTTATAATATCGAAAGAATAAGGTCACAAAAAAGGGAAACAAGGACTACTGGGGTTTGTTAATTGCTGGTCAAGACGAAAAGTGAAAATGGATGTTATAAATAGGATAAGATACGAGGTGCATACGATAAGTTTCCAGACTTTTTTCGTATGGGCACTTTTATTGATAGTACACACATGAAACTCTAGTCCCCTTCGAAGTAATCTCCTCCGGTTGCAATGCACTTGCTGTACCGTTCCAACAACTTCTCGAAGGCCCCATAAAAGTCCTCTTGTGTGAGCGTATCAATGACCTTCGTCACAACCTCTTTCATCGCCTCAATTGTCTCATAACAACAGCCTCTGAGCTTAGGAAATAACCAAAAGTCACAGGGAGCAAGACAAAACCTCCCGTTTATTGAGAAATACGCAACAAGTAAGTTTTCATAAGTATAGATCGTTTGGAATCATCCATGTTAAACGTTATGTAAGATTGTATTTGGTATTTATTTTTCCATAAAGACAGTATGAAAGTAAATATGGATAAAATCCGACCGTATGAAGGTAGCAGAAAAAAACATAATCCAAATAGGTAAACATATTATTATGTAACGTCGACGTTAATGTTTCGGTTTCAATAACCATCATCAGGACTTAGATATCAAAATAGTTCACATAGCGATGGATGCTTGCTGAGATATATATATATATATATATATCCCATAACTAAGTATACCCCCAAATAATTTTTTGTAAAATGTGATTTTTTTTACTAAATCAAAGATACCATGATTTTATTATTACTGATAAAACATTATACAATCAAAAGGAAGATTGTTAGGTGTTATTTTTTGCAACATTCTACAGGGTGGAACGCTAAAATTGTCGTAATAAAGAAAACAACACTACAGCTTTATTTTAAAACTTTTATTGAAAAAATCAAACCAGGTAACTTGATTATGTAGTAGAGCTGACATCTATTCAATGTAGCCGCCTTCAGCCTTAGTCACCGCCTCGATACGGATCCGGAACTGGAAGCATGCCCTTTCCACAAGCGCTGGCGGGAGCTCGGCGAATACTCGGCGGATGGTGGCGATCATGATGGCTTTGGTGTTGTGGGAGGTCATGTTGGTGATGTTCTCGACGTATGACTAAACGAAGTAGTCCAGCGGGTTCAGGTCGGGGAGGAGAGGGCCAGTGAGAGAAGGGTACAAAGTCGTAGCACTCCTTCTGAAGCCAAGCCTGGGTCTCTTTGGACTTGTGGGCCGGCGCCGAGTCCTGCTGCCACACCCAGGGTCTATCACCGGCCACCTAATTGCACCAGGGGATCATCACACTCTTCAGCACATCCAGGTCCACTTTGGTGTTGACTTTCAAGCCGACATTGAAGATGTGAGGTGGCATGATGTGGCCCTCACTTGAAACCACACCAAAGACCACAACCGTAGCCAGAAACTTTGTTATTCTCACCCTGGGCACGTCCCTGTTATTCGTGGCAATCCAGATTTACATTTTGAGGGTGCTGGCAATGGTCCTGTTGTCATAACTTGGATCAGTAGAGATCATGACTTGTACAGCGGCGCATCACCGATCTTGCTCGTTGAACATTGTGTCACTTCCAGACATGATAGAAGGCTCCTATCGCTCTTGGGATTTGTACACAACTGGCCAACTAGAAGATGGTCTGCAACAAAAAAAAAAAAAAGAAAACTGGTTTTCATTAAACGGAAATGGAATCATGTCGTTTTTTCTAGGGCGACAATCTTATCGTTCCACCCTGTACAGTTTTAGAATTCTGTTGCCAAAAATAAAATTCCATGAAATAGAGATCACACTATTTTCCTTTGCTTGAGGGTGATTAAAATGACAAGATTATCTCGTGAAGAAGAAAGATCACAGCATAGACAAAGACCTACCAATAACCCAGAAACGTAAGTAAGAAGTATGCAGAATTCCTCAAAGTTAATCGCGTTTGCTTGAAGCGTGTCAAAATTGTATCCGTTTCTAATGATTACAAAAAAGACGAAAACCGTGTGTAAAACCTCTAACAGGCCATTCCCATGCAAATATCGCAGTATTCATGCAGTCCAAAAAATCAAACGAGCATTTGAAAATTACCCTCGTTTGTACATTGAAATACGTTTTCAAATTCATTTTTACGTCAATTTTTTCCCAGACAGATCGAATCTCGTCCAGAAAAACTGGTCGTCTTTGTGACACGGTGGTGAGCATTCGTTTTGTGGGTGTGGGTGAGCGCCAGTCAGAGGATTCCTTTGTCTGTTTTGGCGCTCACCCACACAAAAGGCTTGCGCACAAGATTTCCTACTCGACCGGAAGACGACGAGGAAAGGCAAGGTCCCAGAGCAGTCAACAGAGAGGAGCTAGTAACAGCCAACGAAAGGTGATGGTCAGAGAGAGGTGGCTGCTGAACCGAGGAGTTAGGACTTGTGGACCCAGAAACAAGGTCAGCCAGCGCGAGAGGATGAGTCAGCGTCCCTAGTAGCTGGGTGGGAATTTCGTTCGGGTACACGCTCGCGATACCCACAGAATGCCGGCAAAGTGCCAAAACTTCTCCCTTCTTACGCTTAGCCCTAACCCAAATCCGTACTTGTTTATTCTTCTTTCTTCCACTCTTGGTTATATATGTTATATCTGCTGCATATTTGTAAAACATGTGAAATCCCCCTGGCCGGAGATGAGAGAAACCACTAGACTATCGAATGGCCATGAGCTGATATAAGAAGTTGATATAGTGGGGACCGGCTGTGTCGGGCATATTGTCACATCTTAGTGCTTCCAATGTTTTCTTGGAAATTAAAAAATTTGCACACTCCATTTACAAATATTTGTCATTCAATGACATGGCAATTTTTCATGTCAGTTGACCAGTCAAAGGATATAACTGTATCTTTTGGGTTGATTGAAGTATTTCAGCGGTATCCTGTTTGGTTGGGTTTTATGGCATATCAACCACTGTAGGCTATTTAATGCCAAATCCTCTTAATACATATATATTAAATATGTTATATCAACGTATAGTTGCAAGGAAAGAACAAAAACACAGCTGCAAAAACAAAGAACACGAAGGCACGTAAAAATTTTAACAATTGTTTTCGAAACAAATAAGTAAAAAGTTCAAACAACTGGGCGTGTATAAACGTGATGATATGGAATTAAAAAGTAGAAAAATGTTCTATGTTTTGTAGTGGTAGGATTGTTAGACTTACGTGCACGTGGTCAATCAGATGTTACGGGTGCAGAGAGGAGAGGGGTGTTTGGTGATTTATGGGTTAGCCGCTTCCTTCAAAGCGGAGAAAAAGAAAGTCAATGTTGGTGATTCGTGGGTTCGAGTTGCCTTCTTTTGATCTGATCCGCTGTCGAGAAATTCGTCTTTTATAGCGTTTTCTCTTCTGATCGGATCAGTTGGGTTTTCTTTGTTATTTTTTACCGCGAAGTTCACGGATTGGTCGAAAAATTGCTTTTAATCATTTTTATTCTTTGACAAATTTCATCGACATTTTGCTATGCGCAGAAGCCCTATTTTTCCATTTTGAAGAAAGTCTCAGCACCGATAATATTCGGTGAATGCTCTCGTGGGCGCTAGTTGCAATCTTGATTTTATGTGTACGATAAATTGGAAGAGATATCTTTCGGTCATATAACAAATATATATATATGTTTTGGTTTAGTTTTGTTTTGTTTTATGGCATATCAAGCAGGGTGGCTTATTTATTGCCAAATCTTCTTTATATACATATATTGGCTATTTATGATTTGGTTTAGTCGAGTTTTCTGGCATATCCACCATTGTAGATTATTTTATGCCAAATCCTCTTTATCATCATCATGTCACGCAGCCAGCATGGATCTCCCCGACCCTCTCTCGCCACACGTCTCTATCGTCCATCGATTCCAGGGGGTCTTCAAGGCTAAATCCTGTATCGGCACCGAGCTGTGGTATATAGGTTCTAGACGGCCGTCCTACCTTTGCTCGTCCATGTGAAGGGGTCCACAGGAGAATATCACTTATGAGTTCGTCCTTACTTCTCCAGTAGGGTCCCGCATGTCTGGTTCGTCTAGCTTTGATAGTTTTCGTGATGGGTGGTAGGTGGCCGTACAGCTAATGGTTCCAAGTATTGCTATGTATCACTAACAATTCAATTAAAGATCA
>OY757927.1:9856492-9893992 GCA_963585895.1 Sepioteuthis lessoniana
AGTTAAAGTCTCATTCAATACCCCATTAACTCGGCCTTGTGCCATACATGTTCTCTGACGAAAGCATCAAGTTGGAAACATTTACAAATATAAGAAAATGAATAAATAACTCCTAAAAAATACAAATCTCTTCGTGGACCAACTCATTTTAAAATATTCCTTTCTCTCTTTGGACCTAGAGCAAAAATGTATATATATATATATATATATATATATGTATATATATATATCATCCTCATGTGGAACTGCTAGCATAGATCTCCCTGAAACTTACATGCCACCCGTCTCTATCGTCCATTGCTCCCGGGAGGTATTCCAGGCGACATCCTGTATCGGCACAGAGCTGTGGTATATAGGTTCTAGCCGGTTGTCCTACCTTTGCTCATCCATGTGAAGGAGTACATCACTTTGAGTTCGTCCTTACTTCTCCAGCAGTGTCCCATACGTCTGGTTCGTCTAACTTTGATAGTTTTCGTGGTGGGTAGCAGGTGGCCATACAGCTGCTATTTTGTTGGATATATATACACATATATATAAGGAAAGTTGACGAGCGTAGTTGAGGGCGACCCGAAGGCTCTCTTTTCACTAGCTACCACACCGAGGTGTAAGGGAGGGCGCTACTCCTTTCCCTGGATTGCTACACTTTACCTTTGATCTCTGCCTTATAATGCTGATTATTAAGCAAAGAGGTATCAAGAACCATTTTTTGAGTCTCACTGGATGCCCCTTTCATATGGCCTTGTGCCACATCAAAGCGAAAAGCTTAGTAAATTACCATTTTTTGAGTCTTTGGTATGATTCAACCTGGGATTGAACGCCAGAATCCCGAGCCATTGACGAACAATGGGTCTCTCTCTCTCTCTCTCTATATATATATATATATATATATCGCACAAAAATGGGTTGCCTAAGTAGACAACCACAAAAACCTCAACTTGAGATAAGTAAATCGAATGAAACGAATTATCATATCATATTTACCCAACCCCTCCGCTCGGGCAGGATATGACACAAGGTCAATTTTTTAAGCGGAGTTTAACAGGTCTGAATTCAGAGTTTTCCTTCTCCTAGACTAGTTGCCTCACCAAGGCTGAAGAACCCAGTCTGTCCTACTATTTACCCATAGCTGGAGGGAGAATAATTGGATTCATACCTTTCCCAAGGGTATTAGTGCTATGTGAAATGTAATTAGCCTTGTCCAGGATTTGAACTCGTGTCGCCGTGTCCATTTCCTACGACGATAACCATTACACCATGAAACGAATTATAGTCAGCAGAATTACCACGGTTCCCTTTGGTTGTCAACCCAACATACCCAATGTAAAAAAGAATGCAATTCGTATAAATTTGCCAAGAGCTAATGACGCTAAATGGAAAACCCTTGATGAAGAGTTGTCTTTCATTTTGCAAACAAGTTTGAAAGTGTCAATCGGAGTGAAACTGCATTCTTTCACAAATATTGTGTATGCAGTATGTTTAGAACACTTTGGTTCAGAAAACCAGCAAAACCATAAAAGAACTACCAATAGAAAACAAAGAGAGAAAGTACAACTTAGATTCGAACAAATGCGTCTGAAAAAACGGCTGAAGGAAATACCTGGTGACAAGACTTCAATAAAACAACAATTGTCAAATATAAAGGAAAAAATCCTTGTCTTATCACGAGCGGAAAACGCAAGGAAATGACGGTTTAAAAAAGAAAAGCTAGACGCGCTTTTGATAAAAACCCATTTAAATTCACCAAAAAGTTGTTTGAGGGGGAAAAAAATGGAGTTCTTAAAGTACCAAAAGAAACCTTGGAAACGTACCTGCAAAGAAAATATTCTGATCCGCTAACTGATACTCCTATGGGTAATTTCGGTGAACTCAATAGACCGCAACCCCCGGAAGAAACATTTGATAACTCTCCTATAAAACTTAGAGAAGTAAAAGATTTCGTTTGAAAGGCTAGAGCTAAAAGCACATTAGGTATCAATGTTATCTCCTATAAATTGTATAAAAGATGCCCTAAAGTTTTGACATCTCTTGGAAACTTCTACAAATCGCGCATATTAAAAAATTCATCGCAAAAGATTGGGGATTAGCAGACTGAATATATATACCAAAAGAAAAGAACTCTAAACATCTGGAACAATTTCGACCAATTTCGTTGACCAATGTAGAGAGAAAAATCTTTTTCGGATTCATTGCTAAGAGAATGATGACGTTCGTATTGAACAATAAACTTATCAATATCTCAATTTAGAAAACTGGAATTCCTAGTTTTCCAGGTTGCATCGAACATGCATCCGTGTTTTGGGAAAGAATAAAAGCGGCCCGAGATTATGAATTAGCCGAACTTCTTGTCAATTGGTTAGACCTTGAAAGAGCATATGGTTCAGTAAGGCACCCGCTAATCGAGAAACCAATGGATTTCTTTTGGATCCCAGAAGATATTAAAAAACTTATATCAGGATACTATAAATGTACATATATGAGATTTTCTAATGCTAAATATTCCACAAATTAACAGAAATTAAACATTGATATAATGATGGGATGTGTTATCTCTCCATTAATTTTCGTTTTGGTAATGGAGATGTTACTACACAGTACTGAAGTAAGAAAAATGTCCCATCTATGAAAGCTTTTATGGATGACACGACTGTGATTTCAGAGTCGAAACGTCAGATGGAAAAACTGCTGAAACGCTTACAGGAGCTTTTCAAGTGGGCAGTATTGAAGATAAGATCTACTAAAAGCCGCAATCTATCCATAATCAAAGGAAGATGCCAAGAAATTAAATTTGCTATCGATCATAACGTAATCCGCGAAAAAAGCGAACAAGTTACAGTCGATGTTATTCCCTTCCACTTACTAATCGTTATCAGTAGCAGAATCTTTTAAAACAAAAGATGGATTAGTCTCCATTGAAAATGTTACCTCATCGCAAAAGATAAACTGCGGTGTGTTTATTTTGGTTTAATCCCAAGATTAGTATGGCCTATGAAAATATATGAGGTATCACTTTCGAGAATTGAAAAAATGGAGAGCTTAATCAGTAAGTTCCAAAAGAAATGGTTAGGAGTTCCTAAATCCTTTACAAATGTGGCATTATACAGTTCATCAACGGAACTGAACCTTTCCAGGAAGTTACTTGTTGAAAAATTTAAATTACGTAAACCACGACTTTTCCAAATGCTGCGTGACTGTGGACCCAATTGTGAAAAGTGCACAACCTGCCATAACAGTTCGGAAATGGCACGCTAAATATGCAATGGAGTCGGCAGAATCTTCCCTCTAAATGAAAGAAGTAATCAGCTGTGTGGCAACTAGGAGAGCCGGATGTGCTCTTCACGCACAACAATGGTGGTCAAAAGACACACAAAAATTAAACGATGAATGGTTTCGGAAGAGAGTCATCATTTTAATAAAGGCAAGAGTCTCGCTATATATATGTATATGTGTACATAAAAATATATGTATAAATATTTATATGTAAATGTATATAAGTAATTATATATATATGTAAACATATATATATATATATGTAAACATATATATATATATATGTAAACATATATATATATATGTAAACATATATATATATATATATATATGTAAACATATATATATATATATGTAAACATATATATATATATATATGTATGTAAACATATATATATATATGTAAACATATATATATATGTAAACATATATATATATATGTAAACATATATATATATATGTAAACATATATATATATATATATATAAACATATATATATATATATATGTAAACATATATATATATATAAACATATATATATATATATAAACATATATATATATATATGTAAACATATATATATATATATATGTAAACATATATATATATATATATATATGTAAACATATATATATATATATATATGTAAACATATATATATATATATATGTAAACATATATATATATACATATATGTAAACATATATATATACATATATGTAACATATATATATATATATATATATATATATATATATATATATATATAGACGTCGTACCAACACCAGTCAACCATCTTGCTTGGGAGTTAACTACATCCGACCGATGCAGGGCATGTGGGAAAACTGCGAGCCTCCAACATATTCTCACCAAATGTGAGTACGCTCTAAGAAGCTATACTTGGAGACATAACGAAGTCCTGGAGATTTCTTTCTGAGGTTTCAAAAACGTTGTGAGACTGCCAATAAAGCTCTAAATATTATCAACAACAGAGCAATTCAATTCGTTAAAGAAGGAAATATTTCGAAAATTGCATGTAAAAATATACGTAAACCACCATTGCTTGAGGGCTGCAGGGACTGGCACGTCGCAGTCAATTTAAAACATAACTTTATATTTCCAACTGAAATAGCGTTAACAACAAAGCGTCCAGATATTGTCATTTGGTCCGTTAAAGCAAAAAAAAAAGTTTTCGTTATTGAGTTAACAGTCCCTTATGAAGAAAATTTCGACTGGGCACATCAGCGTAAGTTGGAAAAAATACGAGGATCTGCGAGAACAATGTGTCAGAAATGGCTGGATAACAAATGTATTTCCTATCGAAGACAGATGCAGAGGTTTTATAGCCAACTCAACCTCCGTTTTCTTGACTAATCTTGAACTTCCTCAATCAGACAAGAGGAAATGCATGGAAAAGATCCAAGACAAAGCTCTAACTGCATCAGCGTGGATCTGGCAATCCCATTGAGTGACAACAATCTGACAAAGCCTAGAGGTGTCGTGAGATACTGCTGGGGCGCTCTGGGCTAGTGGTAATGATGCTTCGGCCCCGAAACCATGCCTGAACCCAGAGTCATCATCTGATGAAAACTTTGTTAGAAACAATGGTGTTATACAAACATCAGTTATTGTATGATACATACTATATATATATATATATATATATATATGTATGTGTGTGTGTGTGTGTGTGTAAATGTATATATATATATATATATATATATATATATATATATATATATATATATTATAAGAGTGTTGATAGTCACCAAATCACTTTTTGGGTATGTGTCGATCCAAGTGCAATATAATATGAGAGTGCTCAATATTTAGGATAGAGCTGTTATATAATAATAATAATAATAATAATATTAATGAATAAATATATATATATTAAATATATATATATATTTAATCCATGGAAAACAGTCTGCGACCCTGGATTTCATGGAGTTTTTTCGCAAATATGAAAAAAATACAGACAAAAAACCGTTAGGATTTCGTTTGTGTGTGGTTGTAAGTGTGTGAGTGTAGTTGGGTGTGTGTGTATGTATGTATGTATGTGTTATAGTTACGTGTTTTTATAAGGTTAAGCCAGACTACGAACGTAGCACGTTGGGTTTAGCGGAAATGAATTCCAGTGTATATTAATAATTCGTTACATTATTTATTTAGGTGACTATAGCTATGGAACAAAATATTATCACTGCATGTCGAGGAGAATGAATAAGAATTTGATTTGTAAGCGTATTTGAACGGTTGTGTTATGGTAGGCTAGAATCACAGGGGGTATAAGTAAGGTTATATTGTATTGTAATATGTTGGTGTAATATTTACGGGAGGGAATTGTATTATTATCATAATAATAAATAAATGAAATATTGCGTAAATATTATATACTATAGATTTCTTTGGTGGTATGTGTGTAATAAAATAATAAATGGGTTGAATAATAGTGTGTTTGTGTACGATGATGATTATAACTGAGGGGTACGGTGTTGTCATTAAAAAATTAAGGAAATTGATTAAGGAAATAGATGGTGGGTTTGGGTGGCAGTTGGGCGGTTGGGGTTGTTATTTAATGGTTATATGTTTTTTATTGATGTTGTGTGATAAATACACTATTGTAGAAAAGTTTAGAGTGAATTTGTTAGGTAAGGTGAATGTAAAGCGTTGAGGCGTATCTTTAATGCTCGTAAAAAGTTAAAATAACAGTGGAGGCGTGTGGATAAGAGTATGAGGGTTGATAGAAAAGATGGTACATATATTGGGTAGCGGGTGTGATGGTTGGAGAAGCAAAATGGTGCTTCAGGTGTTTTTGGTTTTGTTTTTTAAATATCCAACGCACTGAAACTGCTGGGATTTAAAATCACCATTCACACAAACCTAAAAATAGTAAATTTCTTAGACGTAACACTAAACTTAGCTAATTGCACATACGAACCCTACAAAAAAGGTAACGACACACCAATCTACATACACACATCTTCAAACCACCCACCCTCAATTACCAAACAAATCCCAAAATCTATCAACCGTAGACTATCCAGCAACTCCTCCAACATCGATATTTTTAACAAACACAAACACATATACGACAAACATTAAAACACAGTGTTTATAGACAGGAACTAGAATTCATACCCCTAAAAGACAAATCTAAGCACAGGAGTAGGAACATTATTTGGTTTAACCTACCATACAATAAATGCATGTCATCCAATATAGGTAGGGTCTTCCTAAACTTAATCGCTAAACACTTCCCCAATAATAGCCCCCAAGCCAAAATCTTCAATAATAACAATATCAAGGTTAGCTACAGTTGCACAAACAACATGGCACAGATAATAAAAAAACACAACAAAAAATATATATATAAATATATATATATATATATATATATATATATATATGATTTTTTTACAAACAATAACCTTCACGCAGATAACGAAAGGAATGAATAAATCGAAAAATACAGTCAAAAACCATTGGGATTTTGTGAAATCTTTACGTGTATGTGTGTGTGTGCGCGCACGTGCCCGCGCGCCGGCACACACGCGTCAGTGCTTATATTTGTGCGGGTTATAGTTGCGTATTATTGTGTATGTATGTGTAAGTGGTGTATAGTATATGTGTTTGTGAAGGTACATGCGCAGCGCGTTGTTTCACCGGATGGGAGAAGCAATTTTATCTGACATTGCAACAGTAGGATCGAAAAAAATTCTTTATCAATTTCTATATGTGTAGGTGTTTATAACTAAGGAACAGAACAACATCATTGCATGTCAAGCAATATAAAATAAAGATGTCATTTGTAAGCATAATTAAGCAAGTTTAGTATGGTAGGCCAGAATCACAGTAAATATCATGGTGTAGGGATATGTTGTATTGCAATATAAGTAAAGTTGGCGACTTTAGTCGAGGGCGACTCGAAAGCTCCCTTTTCAATAACTACTACACCGATATATAGGGGGGGCGCTACTCCTTGATACGTACCTTATAATGCTGATGGTTAAGCAAGGAGATATCAAGTACCATTTTTTAAGTTTTTGGTATGAGTCGACCTGGGATTGAACCTCGGTCTCCCGGATCATTGGCGAACACTCTACCTCCTAGGCCAATGACCCTGTTCATTACATTATTGTACAATATTGGTATTTTATGTAGGAAAGATATTTGAGTTAGATTATAATAATAATTTCTATTGTGTTGATGATATGTTGCGTATATATTATAGTTGGTTTCGGTTTCTTTGTTTAATGGCATATCAACTCTTTTTAGGTTATTTAATATTTAATAGTATTCCTAGAAGAACAGTAGTGGTACTATTTAACCCATAGCTGGAAGGATAAGGTGGTTCATACCTTTCCCAAGGGTATTTGCCCGAAAGTGAACGCAATAGCGCGACAGGAGTACGAACTCGCGTACTACGATTCCGCAGCCCATCGCTTAAACCATTACACCACGAGGACACCTACTATATTATAGTTATCTATGATAGTACGTACGTAAGGAATATAATGAAGGGGTTGCAATAATAGTTAGTATTAGCAATGATTTTTTTTTTCATGTACGATGATGATTATAACTGAAGAGCAAAATGCTGTCATTACAAAATTAAGGAAATAGATGGTGGGTTTGGGAGGTATGGGTAATCATATTTACCAACCCCTCCGCTCGGGCAGGATATGACACAAGGTCAATTTTTAAGCGGGGTTTAACAGGTTTGATTTCAGAGTATTCCTTCTCCTAGACTAGGCTGGAGGGAGAATAATTGGATTCATACCTTTCCCAAGGGTATTAGTGCTATGTGAAATGCAATCAGTCTCGTCCAGGATTTGAACTCGTGTCGCCATGTCCATTTCCTACGACGATAACAATTACACCACGGGGACCTCCTCATTTTTCCCAACCCCTCCGCTCGAGCAGGATATGACACAAGGTCAATTTTTTTAAGCAGAGTTTAACAGGTTTGAATTCCGAGTTTTCCTTCTCCTAGACTAGTTGCCCCACCAAGGCTGAAGAACCTAGTCTGTCCTACTATTTACCCATAGCTGGAGGGAGAATAATTGGATTCATACCTTTCCCAAGGGTATTAGTGCTATGTGAAATGCAATCAGTCTCGTCCAGGATTTGAACTCGTGTCGTCGTGTCCATTTCCTACGACGATAACCATTACACCACGGGAGGTATGGGTAATAGTTTGGGGGTTGTGATGGTTATTCTTAATAGTTATCTATATAGTGTTAACGTTATAAGACTTATACGTTATTGTAATAAATGATGGGGAGTATGTGGTAGATAAGATGAATGTACTGTGTTGAGGCCTATTATTAACGCTCATGAAAACAATGTCAACAGACAGTGGGGGCGTAGAAAGAAGGATATGGGGATTAATGGAGAAAGGTAGTACGTACATTGTGGCGGGCGTGATGGTTGGCGGAGGAAAATGGTACTTACGGTGTGGTGTGGTGTTATTTTTTTTTTTATAGGAGTAGAGGTGTTAGATGGGTTATGTGTATGGGTCGAAGTGTGGGAGAATCTCGTGCCTAAATTTGGAAAGAATTTCAGATTTTTTGTTTTGCGGAGAGTTTTGTGATGGGTAGGTGATGATAGCTAATTTTTCGTGGAGGCAAAGAAGGCATTTTCGATGTCTTGTTGTTGGCCGATGTTAACTTTTGTATCTCCCAGTTGATTGTGGGAGAGATGCTCATGTCTTTTAGGTGCCATGTGTATGAGGATAAGGAGGTGTAGGATGAGTAATTTCTGTTTGTGAAAGAAAGTAAATTCTTTATTTTATGGTACTATTTACCAACCCCTCCGCTCGAGCAGGATATGACACAAGGTCAATTTTAAGCGGAGTTTAACAGGTTTGAATTCAGAGTTTTCCTTCTCCTAGACTAGTTGCCTCACCAAGGCTGAAGAACCTAGTCCGTCCTACTATTTACCCATAGCTGGAGGGAGTATAAGGGGGTTCATAACTTTCCTAAGGGTATTTGCCCGAAAGTGAACGTAATAGCGCGACTGGAGTACGAACTCGCGTACTACGATTCCGCAGTTCATCGCTTTAACCATTACACCACGAGGACACCCCATTCTTTATTTTATGGTGCCCTCCGTTGCACCAATGTAATGTTTTATAGAGTTTTTACCGTGGCTTTGTGTACAACGTTTTTATATAGGCATTTTCCTAGTAGGGAGCATGTGTTTTTGACCCTACAATTCCATTAGCTGGGGGAGGGGTACACCCAACAAGCAACATGTCTCAAATAATAATAAAAAAAACAATTAAAAAAATAGAATAAATCAACAGTACCAGGCGTAGAACGCTTTAAGCTGGGATTGAAACACGTTCAACTTTACGTTTGACTTAGTATCATACCGCTCAACCATCAATCGACATACGACAGCTCGGGAATTATAAGACGTTATGTAGTAGAGTTGCACACATATATATACTGGATACATACCGACGCAATGATAACAGACGCATGACAAACGACAGACGCACGAATAAAGGACGCAGGAAGACTTCTTTAACAAAATATATACCTCTCACTTTATTTGTAAGGTTTGCGTTTGAGAGGATGCTGGAGACCGAACGTAAACTTCATATTTTGACCCCACTGTTATGACCGTCACGTTGTGTCTTTCTTGTTCTCCTGATGTTGGGGTCAACTCCATCGGGGCTTTCCGAGGACCCCCTCGGTCGGGTGTGGCCTTCCTTACCACATCTGGTCTCTACTGTCTGGAAGTCTGCTAGCAACTGCTTCGGGGGTTTTCCGAGTGCCCCCTCGGTCGGGTGTGGCCTTCCCTACCACATCTGGTCTCTACTGTCTGGAAGTCTGCTGGCAACTGCGCTGGGACCCAAACTCAACTGAGTTAAATAATAACTCAACGCCCACACGATCGCCTACTGGATCTTTGAAATCGAATGTTTAATCGTCATCAAGCGGAAATAACTGTCATGCAGTTCCGAGGTTACTCTCTTCCGATGCATGACTGTAATGGCAGAATGGGACCTTCACCTTTTCCCATATCATAAGCCTTAATCCGCCCACGTGATCTCTTTCGATTACTGGCCGTTGGAATGTGTCACTTCCTTCCGGTGTATTACCTAGGAATAGTATTTTTGGGCCGGGTCGAAGGTCAAAATATAATAGTAGCTTTTGGTTGTTTAGATTCTGCCTTCCCGGATACTAGAGTGCTCAATTCATACGTATAGAGCTTTGCATTACCTAAGTGACAGCCATTAATTCCTTCACCAGAGTGATTAACACCCATGGCAGGAGGAGCGTATATATATATATATATATATATATTGACAACAAATAATCCAAATAGAAAGTGGATTATTTGTTGTCAATTTTTCTTCACAAATTGTCGGATTACTATCCATTATTTTCTTCCGTATATATATAAATTTAAAAATATATATATATATATATATATATATATATATGTAAATAAAAAAAAATATATATATACATATATATAGATGAATAAATAATAAATATATTTATATATATGTATATATAGATAAATAAATAATATATATATATATATATATATGATAGATAACTTGTCTACCCGGAAAAATGAAGGATTGGTGTTACCAACATGGTCTGCTACCACGTCTTTTGTGGCCCTTACATTGGATATTGTCATAATGGTTAGAGTGTTCGTCAATGGCCTGGGAGACCTGGGTTCAATCCCAGGTCGAGTCATACCAAAAACTAAAAAAATGGTTCTTAATGGTATCTTACTTAACACTCAGCATTATAAGGTAAGGATCAAGGGTAAAGTGGAGTAATCCAGGGAAAGGAGTAGTGCCCTCCCCAACACCTTGGTGTAGTAGCTATTGAAAAGGGAGCCTTCGGCACACCCTCGACTACGGTCCCTAATTTTACTTACAGATGTACGAGATTGCGCTATCTCGCGTTGAGCGGATTCAACAAATACCTACGTAAATGGCTCGGAGTTCCTCTGTTTTTCGAAAGTAAGTTTGTATACCAATTCTTGAAACCAACAGCTCCCAATATCTTCACTGGTAGAAGAACTCAAAATTGGGTAAGTCCACCTTCACATCATGATGAAGGACTCAGCCGACGAGATCATTCGGAAGGCGTATCCAAAAATAAAATCAGGTAGGAAGTGGTCGGCTGTTAAAGCCGCCCCAGGAGGCGGAATGCAGCCTACGAATCAAAGACATCATAGGCGTCACTCAAACCAATCAAGCTGGGCTGGGTAGCACGAGCAAAAAGGTATTCTCCCAAGTGGGCCCAAAGGGAAAAAGAAGCATGATGAACGAAGAAATCAGGATGTTTGAGGAAGAGCAAAGAAAAGCCAGTGCTGTTACTCAGGCCAAACAATGTGCTTGGACAAAATGGAATATCAAACCAATTATATTATCGTGGAAATTCTTAATTGCAATGGAACCAATGGTGATATCATTCCTTCTTCGCTCTACATATGATCTCTTACCAAAGGCGACCAACCTAAAATTATGGAGATATACCGATTAGGACCTGTGCTTGTCATGTAAAAGTGATCGGGGTACCTTGCGCCATGTACTATCTGCATGTCTACAATCACTTCAGATGTACACATGGTGACATAACAGGTGTTAAAGGTTGTCATTGAGTTGTTAAGAGCACAATGTGAGACAGCAAACCAACAACCTGTGACAGCCAAGGAACCTCTAATTCAGTTTCACAAGGAAGGCGAATGCTCTGTGAGGAAACAAAAAATTCCAATATGAAGCGACTGAACGGAGCTAGTGACTGGAAAGTTTCAGCGGATCTCAAGACATCTCTACAATTTCCAGTTCACATTATTCAAACAGAAAAGCAGCCAGACATTGTAGCGTGGTTCTATTTAAAGAGGAGTGTCCTCCTCATAGATGGTTTGGTTTGGTTTCTTTGTTTAATGGCATATCAACCTTTGTAGGTTATTTAATGCCAGAGCTATTCTCCTAGAAGAACAGTAGCGGTACTATTTAACCAATAGCTGGAAGGATAAGGGGGTTCATGCCTGTCCCCAAGGGTATTTGCCCGAAAGTGAACGTAGTAGTGCGACTGGAGTACGCCTCCTCATAGAATTGACTGTACCCTGGGAAGAAAACCGAGAGGAAGCACACGAGCGGAAGAAAAACCGATACGCGACACTGCATGCCAAGTACGTTGGATATGTCATGTGATTCCTATTGAGGTCGGTTGTCGTGGTTTTCTTGGACTCTCAGTCATTTCGTTTCTTTCAAAAATCGGAATCACAGGCCGTAGTTTGAAAGTTGCCTCAAATCGTCTTCAGACCACGGCGCAATATGCATCAAGTTGCATTCGGTTGAAAGTAAAAAGTCGTCAGCATGAATGAAATGCACGCGAAACCACCATTCCCATGTGATTATGTAACATCCAGAAACGGTTACTGTAAACGCGTAACGATATCAACGGCCGAAAGTAAACGTGTTTTTAAAATCCCAATAGGTGGTGGGTTTCTCTTAAACATAGGATTAGAGATTTTGGCACCAAATACGGTCGAAAGCTCAACTTAGATAGGAACAGGAAGGCGAAATCTATAGAAGATAGACTTTCCTGGGCGGTGGCTGGGGGGACTCCCTAAACGTAGAGCTAGCTAAAAGAGACCTTGAGCGTGAGACTAACGAGCGCTACAAGGGATTCGTAGTTAGTTCTAGGTTACAAGAGTTCTCAATGGAGCTGTGAAATCGAACCCGGTATATCGATTCCGTCCAGTCCCCGGATGGGCGCGTGCTGCGATCGAATCGCGAGATACGTGGTGCCTTTCGGGCTCACTTTCGTGATCGCTTTGCCCGCTGTCCTGATCTCTCGCTTTAGGAGTTTTGCAGCTATCTTGCTGACTTACCTCGCCTTGGGGTGGCCGAAGCAGCTGGCTGCAAGGGTGTGGTTACTGAATGCGAAGTCCGTGATGCGTTGAAGCATGTCGGCCTCAACAAATCGTCAGGACTTGATGGTTTACCCTACAAAGTGTACTTGAGGCTGCCGCACATGTTTGTGCCTATTCTGATAGATATGTTCAACCATCGGTTCGGCGCGCATCGAACCCAAGCAGCTCGTGCTGCTCGATGTTAGTTACATCGTAGACAACGTTCTTCCACCGTTTGAGGGTGAGAAGCGTGTGGTTTTTCCCGCGATCCTATCTGTAGCTAGAATGGGGATTTGGACGACACGAAAGAAGGGATTGGATGACGATGCAAACTTTTCTCATCGTGATCTGATATTGTTCTTTAGGCATCAGCTTAGGGTCAAGATCAGATGCGATAGAAAACGCTTGGATCGCATAACATTCGACAAAAGGTGGGTGAATGCAGCGAGCCTGGTCGTACGAAAGCAGGCAATGTTGCGCATGGCGTCTGCGGTCTGGGTCCTTCGGGACCCCATCCCGAGTAAGTAGAATTTGTTTTCCCTTGAATACCTTATTAGCAGTGTGTTGTGAGTCATCATCCCCTTCACCTAGTTGTTAGCCTCCAAGATCTTCCCCATCCCAATTTTTATACCCCACCCTAACTCCAACCCATCTCTTCTGAAGATCTTGGAAACTCATCAGAATAAATTCATCCTACCTCTCCTCATCACGCCCAACCTTGCTTTTTCTTTTTCCCCATTAGATCAGACCCCACTCCCACTTAGGGTGGGTCCGGCTTATTTTCGGGGTTCTCGGACACCGGAAAACAGTCGGCCTCCCTATAGTAGAAGTGGGGATGAGAGGGCAACCAAACGAGGAATTTTTTTCCTCGTTTTTATTTTTTTTTTTTTTCGAGTTTTCTTTCTCCCATCCCCAATATACAACATTTTGTAAATAAAATCATGTTTTGTAAATGAAATCATACATTTCATCTCGGGATTTTAGGTAGGTCTTCTCATAGAGTAAATGCCATATTTTGGTGGATGTAGCGTGGTTGGTGAAGGATTAATTTCTATATATTGTACTGTTGAATGGGTCGGAGAATGTTGCTAGCTATGATCCCTAAGACAGTTATAGCATGACAGCTCCTTTCTTTCCCCCACAAAACCATAAGGCTTCGTGCCTTCCATTTTTATGCCAAATGGAAATAAAAGCTCCGCTAAAAATGAAGATAAATGTACAATGTAATCTCTGCTTTTAGTTGATCTGGCGTATATATAATTCTTTTAAATACCCTGTCTGGTAGCAAAAGCTGCTTGGAAGTGCCAGGAGTGGCAGTACTGCCTTGAACTACCCAAACTGTGTTATCACCCCTGATTGGCAGCTGATGAGGGCAGGGTATCGCACGTACTTTGACACGTTGTATGACAAAAAAAAATACATATATATATATATATATATATATATTCTCTCCAAAAAAAATAAAAAACAACAATCGGTCACATTAAAATAATAGTTTATTTCCATCCGGTTAAAAACATTGATATAAATCAATACTCATACTTGATAGAAATAAATTATCTTAATATGATCGATTCTTGGTTCAATTTAAGAGAAAATTATTTGCTCGGTGAATTTTATTAAAATTGAGCTCTTTACCAGGATTATTTAAAATTAATATTCTATTTTTTAATATTTCATTGGTCCTGACTGAAATTATTCCCAACTCCTGATTTTCTGGATAGAATAATACATTTCCTTCTGTTTGCGTCTATGGTCGCTTTGAACGGCTTTCACTTGCTGCTGTCCACTCAGCTGACTGCCGATTTGACTTCGGGGTGAAGTGGTGGATCCATTTTTCATTCATTGTCATATTTTTACGCAAAAACTCTTTTTTGGTACGTAGAAACAGTTGCAAACAATGCACTGAATCGTCGACGCATTGTTGTTTTTGATTGACTATGAGCAAACACAGCACCCACTTTGAACACAGCTTTCTCATAGACAACTGTTCATGCAAAATGGGGAATACACTTGCCTTCCGATATCTTCAACTCCTCTGCTATCTCACGCAACTTTAATTTACGATCGGCCAAAACAAGTTTGTAGAGATTTCTGGTGTTTGCTGGGATAACTGCCGAATTTGGGTGACCTGAGCGTTCAGCATCATTTGTGTCTGTACGACCGCGTTTAAAGTCAGCATATTACTTCTTAACCACTGTTTCCGACGGGGCAGAGTCCTAATAACACTTATCAAGCCATTGCTTAGCTTGAACATTATTTTTCTTTCTCTGCCAGATGATTGAGCACTCTACAAATTATATCGCTTTGGTCTGCCACACACCCGTTAATTGAGATAGTGACAACCATACACTGTTCTAATATATGTATATGTATATATACATTTGGATGGTGACGGTTTAATGAAAAGAAAAAAAATATTTTATTTATTTTTTCTTCATACAACGTGTGAAAGTACGTGCGATACCCTGCCCTCATCAGCCGCCAACCAGGGATGATAATACAGTTTCGATAGCTCAAGGCGGTACTGGCACTCCTGGCGCTACCAAGCAGCTTTTGCTACCGAACAGAATATTAAGAGAATTATATATATATATATATATACGCCAGATCAATTAAGAGCAGAGACTACACTAGAAGTTAATCCTCATTTTTAGTGTGCTGTTTGGGATTTTTTTGAAATGCGTTTACTTTCGGCCGTTGATGTTATTACGCGTCTACAGTAACCGTTTCTTACGTAATCACATGGGAATGGTGGTTCCTCGTGTATTTCATTCATGCTGAAAACTTCTCGCTTTCGACTACATTCAACTTGATGTATATTGCACCGTGGTCTGAAGACGATTTGAGGCAACTTTTAAACTACGGCCAGTGATTCCTATGTTTGAAAGAAACGAATTGACTGAGAGTCCAAGAAAACCACGACAACCAACCTCAATAGAAATCACATGGCATATCCAACCCTTGTCCACGCAGTCGGCACACAGTGTGTGTCTCGTATCGGTTTGACTTCTGCTCGTGTGCTTCCTACCGGTTTTCGTCCCAGGGGACAGTCAGTTCTATGAGAAGGACACTCTTCTTTGAATTGGACCACGCTACGATGTCCGGCCGCTTTTCTGTTTGAATAATGTGAACTGGAAATTGTAGAGATGTCTTTAGATCCGCTGAAACTTTCCAGTCACTAGCTCCGTTCAGTAGCTTCATATTGGGATTTTTTGTTTCCTCACAGGACATTCACCTTCCTTGAGAAACTGAAATATGGGTTGCAGTGGTAGTGCCTGCCACTTGGTGGTATAGTTTTTAACGGTAAATTTCATAAAAGATGAATTGAAGTATTTCATTATGATTTCCCTAACTTTTCTAGGGAAGTTGAAAAGGTCGAGGGCTATTCGGATTAAGTGGTGCGGAACTGAACTGTATTCATTGGCAAGATCAAGCCAGATCACTGTTTTGTCCCTTTTAGCTGAGAGTATTGAGTTCCATATCATTTGTGAATATTCCAGACATCCGGAGAAGCCAGGTATCCAAGCCTCCTGGACAGATGTATTTATATAATGATTGCTCATCAGAAAGGTTGTCATACGGTGAGCAAGAACTCCAAAAAATATTTTCCCTTCTACATGTAGGATGGATATTGGGCAAAAATTTGGGATACCTCTTGACTGCATTTCCTTTGGTATCCAAATACCATCGGCCAGACACCATTCATGTGGTACAATACCCTTCTTCCAAGCCTGCTGAAGGAGGACAGTGAGTTTCTTGAGGACACGTGGGCATTTTTTTATAATATGTACGATATCCCATTCAAGCCCAGGGCACTACTTGCGCGGGCCATATGGACGAAATCACGGACTTCCTTAAGTTTTATCCCGCAATCATCAAACATTACCGTTGGATCTTGGCATTTAGGTAAATCTCTTAGTGGAGGTATTAAGATACCGTTTAAATCATCTATGTCATCCTCAAATGATATATATTGATAGATACAAGCTTTCATATACATATTCATTTATATACGTAAATATACACACATTTGAATGCACAAATACACAGAAAAACATACAAACGTAGGTACACATAAATAAGTTATATATATATATGTGTGTGTGTGTGTGCATAAATATACCTAGATATAAAAGCACATACATATATACGCATATATATATATATATATATATATATATGTGTGTGTATGTATATATAAACTGCTAAATACATATATACATATGTATATATTGAAAATATATATATATATGCAGATATATATATTTTTTATAAATGTAAATATGTATATATACATAAGCATGTATATATGTATATACTTTAACATTTCAAGGATCTGCTTAGAAAAACCCCCTTAAAGTTACGGAAAAACCTATAACGAAAATTATTAATGATTAACTAGATATCAAACTAGGACAGTTTACGCAAGAAGAACTCGACAAGGTACTAACAAAAAATGAAGCTGCCGGTCTTGATGAAATACCTCCAGAATTATGGAAGACAAAGAAATTCGACGACATACTGCTCTAATATTGTAATGCCGTATATAAATAGAACACAATAGACAGACAAAAAGTTCCATCTTCCCTTTTTTCCAAGAAAGGTGACCTCGAAATTACCAAGAACTTCCGAGATATAACCTTTACTTCCATAGCGGCTACTCCATATCATCGAACCAGAAACTGAGAAAATTCTTAGGAAGAATGAAAATAGTTTTCAAAGAAACCGATCCACAACATCACAAATTCTGACAATCCGTCTAATTTTAGAGGGAGTTCGGGCAAAAAATTCGAGGCGACACTTATTTGTGGATTTATCCAAGGCATTTGATTTCATGTAAAGGGAGAAGATGGAGCAAATACTTCTAGCCAATGGTCGTCCCCAAAGAAATAGTCGTTGCTATTATGAAGCTCTATAAAAAACACGAAAGGAAAAAGTCCGGTCAAACGTTGGAGACATAGACTTCTTTGACACTAACTCCATACCTGTTCGTAATCTGCCCAGACTATGTACTTCGAACGTCGATAGATTTAATTAAGGAAAAGAGCTTCCCACTGGTAAAAGCAAGAAGCAGACGATACCCCGCACAAACTATTACGAACGCGGGCTACACTGATGACATAGTGCTTCTGGCAAATACACCCACCCAGATCAAATCTCTGCTGCATCTCACACGAGGAGAGAGAGAGAGACATAATTTTTGCTATGCTGACTGTACTATGTGACCCAACAAACGCGCTGCGCATCCCGTAGCCGCCAGCTGGACTGGCCCGGCCCAGAGTCGGATCTCAACTAACGTCTTTCAAAAATCACCAAATTCTCAGCCCATCGCTTCCGGGCATGACGTCATTTACACCCCAGTCACATATTCCATCTGGGGTTTTTATTATGACATTTGTGATTGTCATATCCTCTGCGCACGAGCGTGAATTGTACTCAATGTGTGTGCACCTGCACTAAGAGCCGAATAGTTTAAAGCCCAACCAAACCGAATGATAAAATATAATTAACGAAAAATGATTAATATAAAAAAATCATTCCGTAATTATATAACACAAGTGGAGACATCTCCGCACTAAATAGTGGCTCTCTTAAACTTATGGACAAATTCACCTACCACGGAAGCAGCGTCTTACCTACGGAAAATGACATCAATATGCGACTATTGAAGGAGAGACAGCTATCAATAGGTTATCGGTCATATGGGAGTCAGGTCAATCCGACAAAATAAAACGTAATTTTTTCTAAGCGGCGGTCGTGTCCATACTACTGTATGGATGCACCACGTGGACACTGACCAAGCGTCTAGAGAAAAGTCTAAATGCCAATTGTACAAGATTGCAACTAGCTATATTGAACAAATCCTGGAAGCAACTTCTCACAAAACTGCAGCTGTACGGCCACCTACTTCCCATCTCTAAAACTATCCAAATTAGATGAACAAGACATGCGGGACACTGCTGGAGAAGTTAGGACGAACTCATAATCAACCCCCTCACACAGACGAGCGGGTGTTGGACGACAGCTCTGTACGAACACAGGATATAGTCTAGAAGACTTGCCGGAAGCAATGGACGATTGAGACGAATGGCGAAAGGGAGTCTGGGAAATCGGCATGACATGATGATTTATTCATATTATGTTTTCTTTATCTGTTTGTCCAATGAAAGAAAAGTAAATACTCTAAAATAAATCTGTCCGCAGGTAAATTTGATTTCAGTTTTTTGGGGGGGGGCTTTTTTTTTTGTTTCAACACGTGTTTCTGACTTTAGAATCGTCTTCAGGAACCTAACGATGGATTTAGCCGCTAACTTTGGCTTTCATAGTTTCATCATTTTTGGTGGGGTTGAGGTTCTATTTAATTCCAGGATTAGTGTCTGTGAATGTCCAATATGGTAATTCTTTAAAGCGGTGAATTTTATTTGGGGTTGTCTGTGACAACCTTTGACCTCTGTAAAATGTCCCTGTCTATAAGAGTGTATTCTGTGTGTTTGTGTGTATGCATGAGTATTCGAATCCATGTACGTGTATATATTGTAGAGGTTTTTGTTTTTTCCTTTATTTCCTTTCTTCTCCTAAATAACCTTTGATAGTTGATATACCATAAAGCTCAACAAACTAACTTTCGTCTCTGAGTGATTCTGTGTGTGAGTATATATATATAGTTAGGTTCTGTTTAATGCAGGTTTACATTTATCCATGAAGTTTTCTTCTTTTATTTGGAGCAATGAGAAGTCGTCAGATTGGTATATTGTTATTATTTTGAAGATCCATTACAGCAGTCATAGCGGTGTTTTGAAACAGAGATTTATTTTTTCAGATAATTTAATGTTGTTACTATGTAACAGTATTCTATTATTTACAGCTTAAGTTGATCTTATGTGTACTAATTTACAGTTGCAACATTCGATTACGTAAACTACGTTTTTTTAATTTGATTTTTATTTATTATGAATCCTGTTTGGGGGTATTGAAAAGGTATAGGATTTTTCCTTCTATGATTACCTCACATATTTCACATCTTTTATTATCGCATTTTGAGACTTCATGAGTTGTGTGTTCCCCAAATGTAGAGGAGGTGAGTATGTTATCAAAATTTCTGGATTGTCTCTGGTTTTTAATGATTTTTGATGTCTGGTATGTTTTTGATACTGTCGTTGTTTATAAATAGTTCGACATTTTTTTTATTGCTTCTGTGAATAATTCTGGGTTGTTTTTGTTGTATGTTGAGACGTACGCTAAGGGTTTTTCGTTGGTATGTTTTTTGGGGGGTCGTAGTTCTTTTAATGGTATTTTCCGTTAATTCTAACCCTTTACTTAATAGTGTAACCGGCTCATTAGCCTAGTGGGTAGAGTGTTCGCCAATGGTCCAGGAGACCTGGGTTCAATCCCAGGTCTCGTCATACCAAAGACTTTAAAATTGGTACTTGATACCTCCTTGCTTAACACTCAGCAATATAAGGTACGTATCAAGGGTAAAGTGGAGCAATTCAGGGAAAGGAGTGGCGCCCTCCCCTACACCTCGGTATAGTAGCAATTGAAAAGGGAGCCTTCTGGTCGCCTTCGACTAAAGGGCGACAATTTTACTTACTTTACTTATAATTGTAGTTGGGTATCCTCTCTGGTGGAGGGTTATGTGTAATTCATTCAGGTGAATTTTTCCGAGGTTTTTATCTGTGACTATGGTACTTATTCTACGGGCTAGAGTTTAAGGGATCGATTTTATACAATTTTGGGGGTGGTATGGTTGGGTGACTGTTGGTTTATAGAAAATGTCTGAAATGATTTGGCCATTTTGGTTTTTGAGGATATAAAAAAATTGCAATTCTTTAAAGCGGTGTGATATGGTGAATTTTATCTTAGGTTGTAGGTTTTAGGGTAAGATATCGGTATCTTTAATGTTGCTTCATGTGCATTTCTATAATATAAAACAATCACCTAAGTATCTTTTTCATGATCTAATAAATTCTGTTTTTATATTGTCGTTTTATTTTAACAGTTGATTTCGTATAAATGTTCTACAAAATAAGTTAAGGTTACATTTGTGTATGTTGGTGCTATTTTAGTTCCCACAGATGTGCCAAGACTTTGAATGCCATTTACGTGTTGTATATTGACCTCCGACTCGGCTGGGCTATCAAAATATGAAATGGACCTGTGTAAATAACAGATGCATCTGGTCGAGGAATATCAGAATATAACCTTGACCGTGGACAGGTTGAATGAGTACGATTTGTGACGCCCACAAGAAGAGGGTGAGCGTTGAACTATTATATGACACAGTGCACAGGAAATTCAATCAGTTGGGGATCAGACAAGTTGGAGATAAGATGCGGTAGAGAAAACCAGCACCCACAGAAGCTGGGCCCCCAGGCCCCCGGTTGAGTAGCCCGGGAGAACGGGAAAGAAACGCAGTTATGGCCAATAGAGTGGGGGGTCAATATGTTGCAGTTCTGTTCGGTCTCCAACTCCCTCTCACGCACAACCCTTTCAATAAAGTGAGAGGTAAATTTTTCTAAGAACTGTGTCGCTCGTCTTTATTGTGTCGTCGTTATAATTCTGCACGCATATGTATCATGTGGCTATACAATATACGTTATTATTCAGGATTAGCTCTATACTATTAGTATTTAGATATGTATATCTAAATATATGTGTACGTATAAAGGTCAAAAGATATATATATATATATATATATATATATACGAGGATCATTAAATAAGTTTCCAGATTTTTTTCGTATGGGAACTTTTATTGGTAGTACAAACATGAAACTCTAGTACCCTTCGAATTAATCTCCTCCGGCTGCAATGCACTTGTTGTACCGTTCCAACAACTTCTCGAAGGCCCCATTGAAGTCTTCTTGTGTGAGCGTGTCAATGACCTTCGTCACAGCCTCTTTCATCTCCTCAATTATCTCATAACTACAGCCTCGAAGTTTTCCCTTGAGCTTAGGGAATAACCAAAAGTCACAGGGACCAAGGTCTGGACTATGGGAGGGTGAGGAACTGTCTTGATGCCCATCTTGGTCAAATAGTCTGTGACAAGGATGAGCACACTTGGGGCAAACTTCGCGCAAATTTTCCGCATCTTCAGTTCCCCGCGAATAATAGTGTGTACAGTTCCCACACTGACATCAAACTGTGCACTTATTGTCTCTGTAGACACATGACGGTCCTTATCCATGAAATTCTTTATTTGGCCAATCAACTCTGGTGTTCTGACTTCCTTACTCCTCCCACACCTCTTATTATCCCTCACGGACTCCCTGTCTTCCTTGAATCTCTTACGCCACTAAAAACTGATGCTCGATTCATGAAAGATGGTCGAAAAGCAGTCTGAAGCATTCCATACGTTTCTGTGGCAGCATTTTTTCCAAGTTTAAAACAGAATTTTATTGCATATCGTTCTCCTACAGTGTCCTCATGACCAGATTGCATTTTTGAAATTCACCAGCTGTAACAATCAGGTTTTTAATAGGGTGTATTCCAATTGCTGCTGTAGCTGTTTATTTGAACCTGAAATCATAAAAATTAATCAGTCATCTCATAAGATGTATAGCAATAACATACTGAATTTTCAAGAGTCTACAACAAATTTAAATGCCCGTACAAAAAATTCTGGAAACTTATAGTATACACCTCGTATATATCTTTTGACCTTTATACGTACACATATATTTAGATATACATATCTATATTCTATATATTAGTAGGCAAGTGATTATGAATTTATATTATTTTTTCATAAATTGATATCAATGTAAAATTTTAAATACATTGAGATATACGTGGTGCATTCAATATATAAAGGAAAAGACATCGACAATATAGAGAAAAATTGAAAAACAAGATAATCTAAAGAAAAGAATTTAAATAAAAAACAACGCTGTAACGTTTATTTCTCCTATTAATTCATTAAATCTCTTGATAATTCTATTTGTTCTAAATCATTGGCTTAAACAGTCACGTGACATTTTAAATACTAACGCAGATGTATTGACTTTCTCTGTATATATAATATTGTCTCCTTGTTTTGTATTGCATTAAAAATCCATCGTTGATTTAACTTCATTTGATACCACCCTTCCAAGTCCCGATGACGGTTCATTAAATTCTTCTCTTTGAATTATCTTATTTTTCAATTCTGTCTCTCTTTCAATGTACATACATGTATACTTACATGTGCATATACATATGCATACATATACGTGCATATATGCATCTACATTCATTTGGATGCATATGTACATATACATAAATGTACATATGCATACATGCATAAACCTTCACACACATACTCATATATATATACACACACATTTCTGTCAACATACATAGGTTTATATGCATATATGTATATATAGATACATACTTATATACATACATTTATTCATTAGAATATATATATATATTAATATATTGATATATAACAACTCATAAAATTTTCTCCGATCGATTTTCTATTTCAATATTATTCTCACGCAAAATATTTCTGCCAAATAGGGTAAAACCTGGTAGAAGCCGGATCATTGTTTAATGTGTTTGGACTGGGAGATGACTGTAGATTATAAGAGTCGACGGGATTTTTCTGCAATATATGGGTTTGTTTAACGCGGTCTGGAAAAAAATTGAAAGTGTGTTTGAGATCTGACATGCGTAAGAAAAAGACTTCTCTGTCGTCACATAATTCAGTTGACCGTTTATTTTCTTAAATCGTTTTTTCTAGGTTACATTGGGTTTCGCCAATGTAATATTTGTCATAATCTTTACATGGAATGGAATATATGACTGCGTGAGAAGTGGTTAGGTTGTTAGTGCGTTTCGAGTTGTTTGTGAGATTTTTAATGGTTTGTGATGTGGTTTGTATAATCGGTATACTTAATTTAGTTATTTTGACTTAGCGAGGTTTGTTATGTGTTAGTGGGTAGAGAGATAGGTCTGTGGGCAATTGGAAGAGTGGTAGTGTATGAATATATATATATATATATATATATATATACACAACAATATATACATATGTAAATATACACATTTATATGCATATGCAAATATACATATACCTATATATGTATATACGCACATGCATATATACATTTATATATACACACATATACATAAATACATATATGTGTACATATGCATGAATACAGATATAAATACATATGCATATGGAGGTGCCCGTAATGTAATGGTTATCGTCGTAGGAAATGGACACGGCGAGGCTGACTGCATTTCACATAGCACTAATACCCTTGGGAAAGGTATGAATCCAATTATTCTCCCTCCAACTATGGGTAAATAGTAGTACAAACTAGGTTCTTCAGCCTTGGTGAGGCAACTAGTCTAGGAGAAGGAAAACTCTGAATTCAAACCTGTTAAACTCCGCTTAAAATTGACCTTGTGTCATATCCTGTCCGAGCGGAGGAGTTGGTAAATATATATATACATCTGTATAAATATGCACGTATCCATACATATATACATACATGTGCATATATATGTATACATACATATTTATATATATATTTATATATATAGACAACTATTTACATGTGCATACGCCACACACACACACACATATATATAGATTCATACAGGTTGCGGAAGCAAAAATAGGGAATGAATTTGAAAAGGTTTTTGATTTGTCTAATTTTTGAAAGAAACGCGATAAATCCAAATTTTCAGGATTAGCTCTATTATTCACGCACTTTTTTTTTTTTATTAACGGTCAACCCAATATGAGTAAGGAAGAAAAGAAACGACAAAGTATCTATGATTTGTTTAATGCCGAAACCAAGCCAAAGTTTCTGTCTCCCGTATACAAAGCAAAGAAAAAAGTTTTTCCTGAAAGAGATTTTTTTAAGGAAAAGAATTGGAAGGTTGAATAAAATCGGAAAGAATGCTTTTAACTGCTCTCGCTATGGTGATTCAGAAGGACTCCACAACGTCAATAAGAAAGCACGCTAATGAATTTAAAGTCCACAAGAAAACTCTGAGGAGAGTAATTAAACAAGATTTAAGCTTAGACCTTAACCCCCTTGATTACACTAGAGGGGATGTTTTAGAAAACAAAACAAATCCAACTTTCCATCCAAATATTGGTTCGCTTGGGACAGCCATTGAGGAAGGATGGAATAAAATGTCTAAAGAATTTATTTTGAAGGCATGCAAATCTTTTCGAAGGCGTGTTAATACAATTTTTTTTAAGGGTGGATATATTAAGTAAATTTAATGTTTTTTGTCTGATTTCTGATGTTGTTTTTTTTTTTTTTTTTTCTAAAATTGAAATTAATCTGGTTTTATAATCGAATCGTTAATTATTATACTAGAAAATTCCGAATTTTGCTTTCACAAGCTGTATACAAACACACACACACATCTATATATGCATATACACAAACACATATATTTATACGTTCACATACACACTTATATATGTAAGTATATGCTTGCGTTCAAAGTTTAATTGTCATCGTCGTAGAAAATGGACATGGCTACACGAGTTCAAATCCTGGACAAGACAATGTGCATTTCACATTGTACTTAAATACTAGGAAAAAGTATGAATCTAAATATTCTCCCTCCAGACTAGAGCAAACAAGACTTAAGTTTGGTATGGCAACCGGTCTAGGAGAAGGTTTACTATATAGGAACACATATATACACATATCTGCTTAATATGCACATATATACATACATCTATACATATATATAGCTCCATAGTCATACATTTATATAAATACCTTTTCGTCGGTTTTACCAAATAGAATTATCAGGAAAAATAATGTATAAAAAGGAGAAGTAAACGTTTCTCCACATACCTATATATATATATATATATATATATATATATATATATATATATATATATAGACACACACACGCATCTAGACATAAACATATATGAATATACTAATTAAGACATGTACTTTCATGTATGTATATCAACATTGATGTACATGTAAGTATATAAATGCATATATATCCACGTAAATATATATATATATATATATACACACACATACACGCACATCACTACATATATTGTGACGGCAAATTGACTAAAATCCCAAAACGGGACTTTATTTTCGCACGTGTGAAGACGGGGCAGGTTGGCACTTGATCCCCTATAGAATAAGTCCTCGTTCAGAGTTTTTCTATCAGGCATATAAGAACTGGCATATTACGTGAGGGATTAATTTAGGACCAGACTGACCGCCGCTGGCAAGGGGTTCCAAATTTCACACTATCACACACCCACCAGGCCGCTTTCTTCCTTCCCCGAGACAATGGAAGAATATGGACCTATAGGTTTTAGTCGTAATAATATTATATTGTAGTAGTCGGCAACTCCGGTTTCCCGTGTGATATTTTAGGAATTAATAGGACAATTCTAAGCAAGATAACATAAGGCGAATAGAAGCTGGAAAGGAAATGTGACAACAACAAATTCGTAGTAGAACGGCAAAGAACAACTTAGACCAGGTGGTAACATAAAAATACATGAATTCCTTTACTACAGTTATATACACTTTCAAAGTGTCAAAACATATAATAATTGGACAGTCCTCGAATATAAATGTCTTTTCTTGACTTTTGTTTTCCTTCAAATTGAGAGAGAGAGTAGTATACAAAGTTTGGGTATAAAGGAGAAATGGCCCCAAAGTTACTTATCTTATTTTTCGACGGGGTTCCACTAGAGAATCTTTCTTCTTTCACGGGCTACTAGACTTTGTTCTGTTTTTAATACTGGCTTGAAGAATTCGGGTCCCTCATGTCTCAGTATTCTTTTGTCTTCAACCCGGAGTAGAATGGCTATGGTTCGTCTGCCCGCTACGGACCCTGCTCAAAAACTAATTTTCTTGTCCTTTACTTCCGCTGAGGGGAAGGGAGCCCCACTTCCGTTTTGGGGTCCCAGCCAATCATTTGGCTTCTCTCTCTTTCCCCTTCCGGTGTCCGGCGACCTGAGGTTACTAAGTACCAACACCTGTTGATACCCCTCTGTGACCTACATTCCTCCTTAACGGTCACTTTTTTGACGGCTAGGTACGGAAGGATAGTAATTTTATCTCCCTCCTCCCAGTGGGATATCACGTGACAATATATATATATTCACTGACATATATACATATATTTGTAATTACATACATATATGCATATAAATGTATATACATATATATGTGCATATAACTACTTGTATATACATTTTTATTTAAATATATACATGTTTGTTGTATACATAGATACGTACACATAAGTTTTTTATATGCATCTATATGTACACACTTGCAGGTTTTTGCGTATACCTTTATATAAACATAGAGACATATATAAGTGTATACATTCATATTTAACTTTATACGTACATATCCATATACATGGTGCATTCAATAAGTTTCCAGACGTTTTTAAAATTGTCGTTGACTTTTGAAACTTCAGTATGTTATTGCTATACATCTTATGAGATGACTGACCAAATTTTATGATTTCAGCTTCAAATGAACAGCTACAGCAGCAATTGAAATTGACCCTACTAAAGCCTGATTGTCACAACTGGTGAATTTCAAAAATGCAGTCTGGACGTGAGGACACTTTAGAATAACGATACGCAAAAAAACTGTCTTTTAAACTTGGAAAAAATGCTGCCACAGAAACGTATGGAATTCTTCAGACTGCTTTTGGAGCATCTTCTATGAATCGAGCATCAGTTTTTGAGTGGCGTAAGAGATTCAAGGAAGCCAGGGAGTCGGTAAGGGATAATGAGAGGTGTGGGAGGAGTAAGGAAGTCAATACACCACAGTTGATTGGCCAAAGGGTTAGGGTTAGGGTTACTATGTTGAGGTTTTAAGGGATTTTAGGAAGAGATTCCTTCGGAAGAGGCCAGCACTCTTCAAATCGGGTCAGTGGCATTTCCACCAGGACAATGCACCAGTCCACAACTCCATCCTTGTCATTGACTATTTGACCAAGATGAGCATCAACACAGTTCCTCATCCTCCCTATAGTCGAGACCTTGCTCCCTGTGACTTTTGCTTATTCCCTAAGCTCAGAGACTGTCGTTGTGAGACAATTGAGGAGATGAAAGAGGCTGTGACGATGGTCATTGACACGCTCACACAAGAGGACTTCAGTGGGGCTTTCCAGAAGTTGTTGGAACGATACAACAAGGGCATTGCAGCCGGAGGAGATTAATTCGAAGGGGACTAGAATTTCAGGAGTGTACTATCAATAAAAGTGCCCATACGAAAAAAGTCTGGAACCTTATTTAATGATCCTCGTATATTTAAGTTCATACGTATATATATATATATATATATACTTATATCAGTTTAAACGTGCACATACATACATACATATGTATACATGCAAATGAATACGCATCAATAGCTGTTTGTCTATGTATATTCATTAATACATGCATAAATATGTACACGCATATATATGAATATATATTTACATATATGCATACAAATGCTCCTACATCTATATATATGCATAAATATATATACCAATAAATATGTTATCATCCTCCTTTCGTGCAACCAGCACGAATATCCCTGACCCTCTCTCGCCACTTCTCCCTATAGTTCATTGCCTCCAGCAGGTCCTCAGGGCTACATCCCGTATCCTCACAGAGCTGCTGTATGTAGGATCGATCTGGTCACCCTGCTTTTGCTCGGATATGTGAGGGGGTCCATAGAAGAAAATCACTTATGAGCTCGTCCCTGTTTCTCCAGCAGTGTCCTGCATGTCTGGTTCGTCTAACTTTGATAGTTTTCGTGATGGGAGGTAGGTGGCCGTACAGCTGCTGCTTTGTGGGGTGTTGCCCCCAGGACATGTTCAAATTTATGCATACATATAGACGCCTATACAATTATAACAATATATATATATATATATACATTATATATATATATATCTGCTAACATAAACATCAATGTGTCAATGTGCATGCAGATATATATTTCTCAAAATACATGTATGTGGAAATGTACAAATATGAATATCTCAGTCTTCAGACATCTATATATATATATAGGGTGGAACGATAAAATTGCTGCCCTAGAAAAGACGACATGATTCCATTTCCCGTTAATGAAAACCGGTTTTTTTTTTGTTTGTTTGTTTGTTTTGCTTTTTTGGGTTTTTTTGTTGCAGACCATCTACTAGTTGGCCAGTTGTGTACAAATCCCAAGAGCGATAGGAGCCTTCTATCATGTCTGAAAGTTCAACGACTGAGATCGGAGATGCGCCGCTGTACAACTCATGCTCTCTACCGATCAAAGTTATGACAACAGGACCACTGCCAGCACCCTCAAAATGCAAATCTGGATTGCCACGAATAACAGGGACGTGCCCAGGGTGATGAAAACAAAGTTTCCGGCTACGGTTATGGTGTTTGGTGTGGTTTCAAGTGAGGGCCACATCATGCCACCTCACATCTTAGAAGTCGGCTTGAAAGTCAACACCAAAGTGTACCTGGATGTGCTGAAGAGTGTGGTGATCACTTGGTGCAATCAGGTGGCCGGTGGCAGACCCTGGGTGTGGCAGCAGGACTCGGCGCCGGCCCACAAGTCCAAAGAGACCCAGGCTTGGCTTCAGAAGGAGTGCTACAACTTTGTACCCTTCTCTCACTGGCCCCCCACCTCCCCCGACCTGAACCCGCTGGACTACTTCGTCTGGTCATATGTCGAGAACATCACCAACATGACCTCCCACAACACCAAAGCCAGCCTGATCGCCGCCATCCACCGAGTATTCGCTGAGCCCCCGTTGGCGCTTGTGGAAAAGGCATGCTCCCAGTTCCGGATACGTATCGAGGCGGTGATTGAGGCTTAAGGCGGCTACATTGAATAGATGTCAGCTCTCCTACATAATCAAGTTACCTGAATTGATTTTTTCAATAAAGTTTTAAAATAAAGCTGTAGTGTTGTTTTCTTTAGGACGACAATTTTATCGTTCCACCCTGTGTATATATATATATATATATATGACCGGGTCATTGCCCTAAATAGTAGAATGGTCACCAAAGGTTCGAGAGACCGGAGTTTAATCCCTGGTAGAGACACACCAAAGAGTCAAAAAATGGTACTTGACGCCGTCTTGCTTAACACTCAGCATTATAAAGTAAGGACCAAAGACAAAGGGGAGCAATCCAGAGAAAGGAGTAGCACACCCCCCCTCTAAACCTCGGTGTAGTAACTATTGAAAAGGGAACCTTCGGTTCACCCTCGACTAAGGTCACCAACTTTACTTTACATATATATATATATATATATATATATATATATAAGCATGCATGTATATTTATATATATATATATCGGTATACGTATTTGTCTGGATACATCAATAACAATGTGTTAATGTGTATGCCTATATATATTTCTTTATACATATATACATGGAAATGTACAAACAGGAATATCACAAGGTCTTCCGATAATGATTCTTTTTATAGTTTCATTTATTTTCCGACATTAAATGTTTCGGTTTTGAGATGTGAAATCATTAAATTTTCGACATGGAAGACAATTATAACATTCGACCCTTTATAGACATCCTCATTAAAGAACTAAATATCGTACAAGTCACTCATGTCCACGGCAACCCCAAAGTGTCCCGACATTATCTACATTTCAAACGTTTTCACCTCTAAAACTGCATTAAATCTATCCCTTACTTGCTAGCACGTAGGACTTCGCCATTACCTCTGACGAGTCTACCTTGAAGAAATACGCCGAACTCTCCTCCATAGACAATATCACGCAACGTTTATAAAAAAAGAGGCTTGAATGAGTAACAAACAACCTTTAGCGGTTGTCTCAATATAAAATGAATATAACCCAGAACTATTCACAGTAACTAAATTAACTTGATATCAATGACAGAATTCAAAACATATTGTTGTATAGTCATGAACAACTATACATATACATATGCATCCAGAATCATAACGACGACACAATAAAGAGGAGCGACACAGTTCTTTAGAAAAATATACCTCTCACTTTATTGAAAGGGTTCGAAAGGGTTACTAAAGGTTTTACTGTGTGAGAGGTGAGTTGGAGGCTGAACAGAACTGCAACATATTGACCCCCACTTCTATGGCCATAACAGTGTTTCTTTCCCGTTCTCCTGGACTGATCAACCGGGGGTCTGGGGACCCACCCTCTCTGGGTGTTGGTTCTCTCTACCGCATCCTCTCCCCAACTGATTGAACTTCCTGTGCACCGAGTTATATAATTGTTCGACGTACACCTTCTTCTTGTGGGCATCACAAATCGCACTCATTCAACCCGTCCACGGTGAAGGTTATATCCTGATATTCCTCAACCGGATGCACTTGTTATTTACACAGGTGCATTTCCTATTTTGACAGCCCGGCCAGGGTCAATATGTTACAATATTAGCCCCTATAAAATCATTAAAAACATGACAACCGAAAGACACAAAACACTCAAAAACTTCATTCAAATTTGGGGAAAACACACCGTATAGAGTCTCCATATGCAAAAATAAAAGCTGAGGAGTATCTAATATAAAGATAGAAGGAAATCCCTTAATCTCCGAAAACAAACTTCCAAATAAATAGAAACTTAAATAAAAAAAATATAGGCTACATAATTAAATGTACAAACTGCAATGAAATGTAGATAAAATACCCCAAAACACTGCACAATACAGTTTTTTTTACATAAAAACAACAGGAATTTACCAGATAATAGAAAACCTTACATATCAAAACATTTTTATGAATGAAGCAAAGGAATTTTAAAATAATGCCAATATACCAGACAAATGAAAACTCTAGACTCCAAATAAATAAAAATTACTTTTTTGACAGATTTAAACCAATATTAAACAGACCCTAACAACACACTAGCTTAAAAATGCGTCTATGCATCTAGACAAATATATTCTCACACACATTAAATCTACCCAATGCCCTAGAAAATATACTAGTTTACGCGAATATATATATATTTATATATTTATATATATATATATATATATATATATATATATATATATATATATACATTAATAACGAAAACTCACATTTACATAAACTAGAGGTAAAAATAATGGCAAAACAAAAAATTCAAGCCCTGTTGGCTGGGGCTGTTGAATACATCGACTGCGTCACTGAAGAGCAGTAAGAATCCCCCATCCACCAAGGGGTATCCAATCTATGACATTAAACAATCTGATGTTGATGCTCCATTAATAATGGAGCTTTGAGAAATGCAAATTTCCCCTTCATTGCCATCACTCCCAGTTCCACTCCGACCTGGAGTGGTGGCACATGATCGGGTCCTATCTATGAATCAAACAGAACTGTTTCACATTTAAAATGCGTGCAAAAAATGACTAATGCTTAATTGAATAGTTTGAAATAGAATTGCATGATCATTTAACTATGTGTAAACAAATAACTGATGTTTAATTGTTAATGTTACATAGCAATCCTCGGAACATTTAACTATGTTGACTTATGTTTGCAAATCCTACATATATACATAATTAAACAGGATTTGACATTAGATAACTTACAAAAGTTGACACCCATAAAACCAAACCAAACAAATAAGTTTATTAATAAAACAATCAAAAGCCGTCACGAGGCAATCATAGACACAAGTCGGGAATTGACCAAAATCAAAACAATCTATCAAAGAAACTCAACGTACAACCAAAAATCCAATATATATATATATATATATATATATATATATATTAGTAATATCCAGTCAGCGTCCGAAGACAATGGGTGTGGATTATTCTTGTATAGAATATATGGGGGAAATCATATAAATCTATGTGAGTGCTCGATAAGTAGCTATTATTACATCACTTATTCCCTTACAGGTATATATCAAAATTCACATTCAGAGCGTATTTCGAGCAATTAGAAGGGAACTCAAACCTGGTTGTTTGAGTTTCCTTCTAATTGCACTATATAAATATATATATATATATATATATATATTGTTCAGGAATAAAGGGTTCACGTATGCAACGCATTCACTGCATGACTTAGATTTTTTTCCAGGACAAATAACTTGGAGTAAATTACAATTATAATAAATAGTTTTCGATACCCGTTTTGTACTTGTATTTTCTTCGCATTTTCAATCTCTTCATTTCTTAAAATAACTGTTACAAGAGATATTATTGAGGGAGTATAAATCGAGAAAATGCCTTTGATTTTGCGAGAAAAGACGCCAGTAAAAGCAATGAATTTGCGAAGTTCCCAACTGCTTTTCAGTTGGGGGCATGAAAGACAGAACATAAGACTGAGTGGGTAAAAGAGAGAGTTACAAAAAAGCCAAATGTTTTTGCTTACGTTCTTGCCATGGTCAAAAAGGACGGTGGCTTTAGTATTCTCAGTTTTATTATTTCCTTCATACTGGTTGCATGAAAAAGAGAGTATAATAAAGTAGGTGTCGCCGCGAAAAAGCCATTGAACAAGTAGAAATTCTTTTCCTTTCTTTGCTGCCGTATTAAGCTAGCAGACACTCTCCACTAAAGTGATTTATGTTTTTATTGCCTAGTGCAGCTGAAACTTTACCTATTCAAAGGACTTATAGAAAGCTGCAAGGAAAACTTTGTCTTGTTCGGTTTTGAAGACTATAAAGGAAATGTCTGACAACCTTAGTGCCACATCAAAAGTTCGTTTCAATAGAGACTTTCAGAAAACTTTAACACAGGAGTATTCTTAAGGCAAATTTGAGTCATGTAACCATAACCCAGAAAGATTTTGACCATGTCAAGCAGTTATATGTAACAATTCAGTTAAGTGTAAATACAGTTTTAATGTCGAAAAACAGTTCTATTTCAAATAATTCAGTTAAGCATAAGCACGCAGTTTAAATCTAAGTACGGTTTAATTGTCAAAAACATTTCTATTTCAAGCTATTTAGTTTAGCATAAGTATGCTGTTAGTTCTATTTAACCCATACATAGGGCCCTATCAGGTGCTACCACTCCGGGCCAGAGTGGACCTGGGAGTGATGACAATGAAGGGGTACTCCGCATTCCCCAGAGCTACAGCACTGCTGGAACCTCACCATCAGACTGTTTAGTGTCATATCCAGGACACTCGTTGGTGGGGGGATCAGTGTATTCTACAGCCCCAGCTGACTGGGCAACTGTCACTTTTTGACATATCACAGAAACAATATTTTCTGTTCCTCTCCCTTTTTCTTCTACTTCTTTCTTTCCCCCATGATTCATAGTCCCAAAACATAGCAGTAAACTATATCAATTCATATGTAAAATATACTGGATTTTATCACCGATTTCTAATTTTCTTTTACAATTATTTAAATTCTATTGCATGTGACTCTTAGAACCTTGAAAGACAGATACAAACAAATTTTTTTCATAATTAGCTAAATTTTATCAACGCGAACTAGGAAATTCAAAGATACACAGAAGGAAAAAATTACTTTCTTAATTTGAGCAATGTACCTACCACATTTTTTTTACGTAATTAAATAAATTCTATCGGACACGAACCACCCAATTTAAAAATGACAGAGAAAGACATAAAATTTATACAATGAGCAGTACCTTATTTTTCTTTTCTTTTTTCTATCTTTTCATGCCTTCCTCTCGATTCTTTTGTTCTAATTTTATCTTCTTCGTTTTGGGGCCTGATGTCGAACATCTTTTCTTCTTTTTTCTGACCGGTTACTTGTCTTTGGAGTTAAGTTCTTTCCGTTGTCTCCTTCTTCGTTCTGGGGCCTTGTGTCGAACATTTTTTCTTCTTTGCCTGTCTCAGTCTTCTTTTCTCCTCTCTTCTTGGTTGGGGTGCGCATTTTTTTTTTTTCATTTGCTTTTTGGATTTGAGGTTCTTATTTGTCATTTTACTTTCTCTCTATCCCACCTGAACAACTTCGATCTATGGTGACACGAGGAGAGTGACACAATTCTTAAAAGTCCTTGCTGACCATATTATCTGACCCTACCCACAATGTGCGGCATATCTCATGCTGTTTTAGTTATCTGTCAGTAGAGATCTGCAAAACTTGACTACATGCCTCAAAGGCAGAAGATCCAACTCTCGCCTCAATGGTCCAATCTCAACTGACTCTTTTCAAAATCCACAATTTCTCAGGACCATCTCTTCCGGGCATGAAGTCATCCACAGTCCAGAACCATTTCCTGTCTGTTATTTTTTTATGACAAATGGTGATTGTCCTATCCCTTCATTACGAACGTAAAACTGCACCCAATGATTTTGCATCCGGACTCAGACTAGAATGGTTCAAAGTTCAACAAAACTGAATTAAAAATTAAATTAACGAAAAATGATTTATATAAAAAAATCAATCCTTATTTATATAACAAAAAACGCGTATATATATACATGCATTTATATACATATATGGATATACACAAGAATACATACACATACATATATATACAAATACGATTTCATGGATATAAATATATAAACACACAAAACCATATATATATATATATGCATAATCATATATATATATATATATACACATACATACATATGTATATATATATATATGCTTGTTAATGTATGTATATATATATATGTATATATAAACTTGTCTATGTATGGATATATATGCATATATATATATATATATATATATATATATGCTTGAGTGTATTTATGTATTTTCTTGTATACATATATGCTTATATATATATATATATAGTGTATCACAAAAATTGGTTATATTTTGAGTTGTTTTGACGGGAAAATAAATTAACTCTGTTATATAAGCTGCACAAAAACTACTTTTCATTGTGTCAAAGTGTCATTTTGTCAGTGTTGCCCCCCATATATATATATATATATATATATATATATATATATATAGGGTATTATTCGGTCTTTTTGGAATTTTCCAAGGAGAGCTCAACTATTTATCCATTAGATCTGAAGACGTCCTGTTATATTTTTCTTCGTGTCTTTGGTTCACATCAGAAACGTAAAACAGGATGGAAATAAATTTATAATCCTAAAAGAACCGGTCTTTGTTTTTTTTCTTTAAAGAAAGATATATATATATATATATATATATATATACATATATATATATACACAGATACCAGCACATATATATATATATATATACATAAACACAAGCACATATATATATAAACACAAGCACTTATATATATAAACACAAGCATATATATATATATATATATATATATATATATATATAAAAAACACAAGCATATATACATATATAAAAACACAAGCCTATATACATATATAAAAACGCAAGCATATATATATATATATATATATATTTATAAAAACACAAGCATATATATATATATATATATATATATATATATGTAAACACAAGCATATATATATATATATGTATAAACACAAGCATATATATATATATATATAAACACAAGCATATATATATATATATATATATATATAAACACAAGCATATATATATATATATATATATATATATATATAAACACAAGCATATATATATATATATATATATATAAACACAAGCATATATATATATATATATATATATATATATATATATATATATAAACACAAGCATATATATATATATATATATATATACATGTATATAAACACAAGCATATATATATATATATATATATACATGTATATAAACACAAGCACACACACATATATATATATATATATATAAACACAAGCATATATATATATATATATATATATACATGTATATAAACACAAGCACACACACACATATATATATATATATATATAAACACAAGCATATATATATATATATATACATTTATATATATACGAACGTATTTTGTAATTTACTTGAAGCATTGCACATTTTTTATTTCATGTTTTTGAATTAATTTAGAAGGCAATTTCAATGCAAAATGATAAATATTTGAGTCTAATTAATCTAAAAGTAAAATTTCATCGTCAGAGACTTTTTTTAATAAACACGATTTTGGAGGTTAAAATTTTTTGGAACGTTGTAAACATGGTGTCACGTGGTGTGTTACATCTATTCCGAATGACGTTTAAACACCCCACGAGGTACCATGGTTACAACACCCAGCATGGCGTTCTCACACCTCATTTTTTTTTTAAATTTAGTGATAGATTTTAAAGAGTTGATAAGAAAGAAGTGTGAAAGAGTTTTTGGCATGACAACAACGAAGCTACTTCTCACGCAGGCATATACCCCATCCCATACAAAGATTGCAACAACCATTACATATGTGAAACCCAACGCAATCTAGAGAAAAGTATTTCCGAACACAAACGATCAATTAAAAG
>OY757927.1:9898992-10063773 GCA_963585895.1 Sepioteuthis lessoniana
TTCAATTCCTTCTAGTTTTATCCAATAATCTTGATCCCGTTCGCAAAATGAAGCACAGGCTCTTACCGAATGCCATCCTCTCCAGCCACCGCCACCCACCTCCCTTCACCGTCATTAATTAACCACAAATTGGGAAGCCCCTACCCTCATCTTTCGTCTGCATATCTATATCCTTCTTTCTTACTTCTTTTCCTTCTCCGTCGTGAGTGATCGACTGAAAATCGAGAATTTACAAAATGTGCGGGTCTGTGTCGTCAGGCAGAAAACGACAGAATGAGAAGATAAATAGGGTGCAGGGGGGGAGGTGTACTACCCAGGGTAGAAGTGGAACTGGTTGGTTATTTTAAAAGTTCCTTCCTTGAAATCCAAAAATGTGAATTGCCAGTCCAATTTTTGCTCACTTTCAAATTATCATTAATTAATTGATTTTTAATCAATATCCAAATTACAGCCCAGAAATCTCTCAGTAAACTGAGAAAGAAGTGTGACTCGTCATTTATTTCATTCGCTTCAGTAGACGATCGATTTCTGATAGTAACAAGTCGGTATAATTGGTTCCAGGTGATTAATATTCACGTTAAGCAACATCAAATATTTAAAAAATAAATAAATGAAATAAATAAAGGAATTTAGCTTCTCAAAACCCGTAGGGTACCCAGTGGGGAGATTGAACACATTACACAACTCTCACAACAATCTGACTGACATTCCAGTTTACCCTGGCCTTTTCAGATCTTCGTTTTCGTTTCAACTTTTATTAATTCTAAGACGCATCACGTGGTGTAGTAGTTAATGACCTGTGGTAACGAACCATTGTTTGATAGTTCGATTCTTCCATCATACCCCCAACTTCTGGCCTTGTGCTAAGCTCTGTAAATGATAGCTTTTATTAATTTTCAGGTTTGGTTTATTGGGTTTTATGGAATATCAACCTTTGTAGGTTATTTAACGCCAAATCCATTTTTATGTAAATAATCTGTTCTATTTCAAACAATTCAGTTTAGCATAAGTACACAGTTTAATTGTCAAAAACATTTTGGTTTGGTTTGGTTTGTTGGGTTTTATGGCAGATCAACCTTTGTAGGTCATTTAACGCTAAATCCATTTTTATGTAAATAATCTGTTCTATTTAAAACAATTCAGTTTAGCATAAGTACACAGTTTAATTGGCAAAAACATTTCCATTTCAAACTATTCAAGCAGTTATATGTAGCAATTCATTTAAGTGTAAATACAGTTTTAATGTCGAAAAACAGTTCTATTTCAAATAATTCAGTTAAGCATAAGCACGCAGTTTAAATGTAAGTACGGTTTAATTGTCAAAAGTATTTCTATTTCAAGCTATTCAGTTTACTCAAACAATTCAGTTTAGCATAAGTATGCTGTTAGTTCGATTTAACCCATAGATAGGGCCCTATCAGGTGCTACCACTCCGGGCCAGAGTGGACCTGGGAGCGATGGCAATGAAGGGGTACTCCGCATTCCCCAAAGCTCCATCATTGCTGGAACTTCACCACCAGATTGTTTAGTGTCATATCCAGAACACTCGTTGGGGGGGGGGCTTACCCCTCTGCAGAGAAGCAGTCGGTGTATTCTACAGCAATTAATTTTCAGAGCAAACCTGTCGACGCTTAAATCCAATAGGTTACCGTTGTAACAGTGGTCCATGGGGATATTGATGCTTCTATTTAAAAAGGAGTGAAAAATTCTAACCAGCATTTAAAAGTTTACTATCCATGATGATGTTGATGCTTCTATTTAGGAAGGAGTTATGGAATCTAATTGGAAGCACGAATGCTGACCCCACAAAGTTATTTTTTGTTGCAAATTTAACTGGAAATACTTTAATCTCTAATTCTAAGCATTTTAAATGTATTATTCTCTTAAGAATATCGCTATAATGTTCCACTTTTGGTATATATATATATATATATATATATATATATATATATATATATATATACAGCCATAATGAGAATTTTAGATAATTTACACAGCTTACTTGAGACTAGAAAATAGCAACAAGAGATGGGTAGCCAATGAGGATCGAACTCATTACAAGAGCAAATTATCTATGAGACTATCTTAATAAAATTTTTTAGTAACCACTCTTTAAATTCAATTTGTTTTCTCTAACCTGGCACATGGTTGCAATAATGGGAGTGCCAAGTTAAAATGGATATCCTTATAAAAACAATAGGCTTTGAGAAGCTTTTTACTCATAACTCTACGGTATGTATCATCGAATTTTAAGCTTTGTTCAAGTCTGGTACAAGGTCAGAATAGTGAAGCGTCCAGAAAGGTCAAACTCAGTATACAAACGCCAAATAAGTTGTTGATTTATATTTACCAACCCCTCCGTACGGGCAAGATATGACACAAGGACAATTTTTTAGCGTAGTTTAACAGGTTTGAATTCAGGGTTTTCCTTCTCCTAGACTAGTTGCCTCATCAAGGCTCAAGAACCTAGTCTGTCCTACTATTTACCCATAGCTGGAGGGAGAATAATTGGATTCATACCTTTCCCTAGGGTATTAGTGCTATGTGAAATGCAATCAGTCTCGTCCAGGTTTTGAACTCGTGTCGCCGTGTCCATTTCCTACGACGATAATCATTACGGGCACCTCTAAATAAGTTTATTAACAATTGTTCTACAATAGATATTCTGAATAGATATTGATATAAAAGTCATTTTAGTCTGGTGCAAGGTCACCGAAGCAAGATCCCCAACAGCAGTAATACTATTTAGATTGGTTTGGTTTCCTTGTTGCAAGACAAGTGGGTTATCTAATGCCAAAGATATGTTTGTAGAAAGACAATTGTAGAACTATCTAAGATTTCCATATGTTACATATTGACCCCGGCCAAGCTGTCAAAAGAAGAGATGCACCTGTGTAAATAACTGGTGCATCATTTTTACAACGGTTTTCCCTCGGTCCATTTGGTTTTATCGGAAATATGCTTCCATTAAAAAAATGTGGTTCTCTCTTTTTTGTTGTTTTGATCCTCAAAACACGTGATTATTTTCATAACTCGTCTATTCAACCCTGACTGTGAATTTCTATTGTCGTTAAAGAGGTGTTTTGAGGAGATCAGGGGCGACCTTGACTGTCGAGGGGTTGAATTGAGTTCGAAATTGTGACGCTCTCAGGAAGTAGGTGGGCCTCAAATTATTATATAACCCCGGCGACAGGAAGTTCAGATCAGTTGGAGAGAAGATTCTGGAATGAGAACCATGTCCCAGCAGAGGCTGCGCCCACAGGCTCCCGGTTGAGCAGCCCAGAAGAACGGGAAAGAAAGGCTGTGATAGCCAGAAGAGTGGGGGTCAATATGTTGCAGTTCTGTTCAGTCTCCAACTCCTTCTCACGCACAACCCTTTCAATAAAGTGAGAGGTATATTTTTATAAAGAACTGTGTCCGCTCGTCTTTATTGTGTTGAATATGTTCTGCATGCATATGTGTATGTATAGTGGTCATGGCTATACAACACTTGTAGAAGGACAGTTGTGGCGCTATCTAACCCATCGCTGAGAGGATAAGAGGGTTCATACCTTCCCCGAGGTTACTTGTTTGAAAGTGAACGTAATAGGGTGAATGAAGCTAGAACTCGCTCACTACGTACGATGTCGCAAGTCCAACACGTTAACCATTACACCACGGGGACTCCCTCAACATAACAGGGTTTTATAGTTAAAATATCTACACATTTATGCTGCTAATGTAAAATAATTTATTCTATGATCAATACAGAGACTTAATTGTTACTTGGAGGCGCGCTTAGCGTTATGGTTATCGTTGTAAGAAATAGAATTGCCTGTTTGCGTTCACTACGTGCTAATGCCTTCATGAAGGGCGTGAAAATATCTGCTCTCTCCCTTATGGATAAATAGTTAGGCACTGTTTTTTTTAGTTTATGTAAAGCAACCAGTCCAAGAGAATGAAAACTCTAAATTCAAACCAACTGTATTCCCCTTAAAAATTGACCTTGTGTATCATCCTGCCTATGAAAATGGGTAAATACATATCTAAACTTCCTAAACTCCACAGTATACTGTATATTAAGATATAAGAGAAAACGGGTCCAACTGCCTCAAACAATCACCCAAGTTAAGCAGCGAAAAACCTGTTTATTATTTCGATGGGTGACCACTTAAGCTAACTTTAGGTACCGTAAGCAACTTCAGGATTGTGTGCCTTTATCTAAACAAAGCTTAGCAAATAACAACTGGCCGAGACAACCACTCCTTTGTCTACGGATTTTTACTTGAGGGAAAATGTGTCTCTAGACATCAAGTCTCTCCAAGAACTTGACATTTCTTGTAGAGTTTATACTAAAAAGCGTCGACTGTCAAAAACATTTTGATAAAAAGAAATTGATTGAACGCTACAAGTATAAAGTCTTTCTTTTACTCGAGAATGCAACCATTCCTGCAATCCAGAATTGAACAAAGACCACTCGATGCCATAAGCAAGGCTCGAAAATGGAAAACAAATGGCAAGCTATCCCAATCTGCTGATACCCTTCTTTCACAAACCATACATATCTATCTTTCTAACAGCCTATTTGTTATACATTTGCCGATGATATATATATATATATATATATATATATATATATATATATATATATATATATATATATATATATACAGCCTTAATGAGAATTTTAGATAATTTACACATATATATATATATATATATATACAGCCATAATGAGAATTTTAGATAATTTACAATATATATATATATATATATATATTGGCATAATACTTAGAGTGCTCGCCAATGGCCCGGGAGACCTGGGTTCAATCCCAGGTCGAATCATACCAAAGACTCATAAAATGGTACTTGATGTTACCTTGCTTAACACTCAGCATTATAAGGTAAGGATCAAGGGTGAAGAGGAGCAATCCAGGGAAAAGAGTAGCGCCCTCCCCTATACCTTGGTGTAGTAGCTATCGAAAAGGGACCTTTCAGGTCACCCTCGACTATGGTCACCAACTTTTTATATATATATATCAGCACTGGTCAAGCGGGTAGAGTGTTCACCTATGGCCCATGAGACCGAGGTTCAATCCCAAATCGAGTCATACCAAAGATTCAAAAAACGGTATCTGATACCTCCTTGTTTAACGGTCAGCATTATAAGCTACATATCAAGGATAAAGTGGAGCAATCCAGAGAACAGAATAGTGCCCTCCCTTACACCCCGGTGTAGTATATTGAAAAGGAAACCTTCGGGTCACACTCGACTACGGTCACCAACTTTACATATATGTTGTATATATATATATATATATATATGTATATGTGTGTGTGTGTGTGTGTGTGTGTGTGTGTGTGTTCACGCACTCATGAGCCCCCTTCCATTAAAAGAAGAAAGTACAACAGTACTCGGGATGGGGGCTGCATTATATTAGAGGATGAATATGTTACAAATTCACATTTACAAAAGTGTCCTTGTTAAATTCTAGAACAAAATTGTCAGTTGTAGCCATTTTCCTTTGATTTATTCTATTGTGGTTTTTTTTAACAATCCAAACTGATCCCTTTAATCTTTAAATTTCTTTCTACGTTTTTGTCATTTTTTTTTAAATCAACTTTAAAAATGTCTTATTCAGCTTTGGTGTCCATATGTTAAATTCTGTACTGCAAATTTGTTCTTCAAATGTATGAGAAAACATGATTATATATCATATTAATACGCTTGATTTTTCTTTTTAGATACGAGGATCATTAAATAAGTTTCCAGACTTTTTTCGTATGGGCACTTTTATTGATAGTACACACATGAAACTCTAGTCCCCTTTGAAGTAATCTCCTCCGGTTGCAATGCACTTGTTGTACCGTTCAAACAACTTCTGGAACGCCCCACGGAAGTCCTCTTGTGTGAGGGTGTCAATGATCTTTGTCACAGCCTCTTTCATCTCCTCGATTGTCTCATAAGAGACATGCCTCTGAGCTTAGGGAATAACCAAAAGTCACAGGGACCAAGGTCTGGACTACAGGGAGGGTGAGGAACTATCTTGATGCCCATCTTGGTCAAATAGTCTGTGACAAGGATAGAGTTGTGGACTGGTGCATTGTCCTGGTGGAAATGCCACTAACCCGATTTGAAGAGTGCTGGCCTCTTCCGACGGAATCTCTTCCTGAACTCCCTTAAAACATCAACATAGTAACCCTAACCCTAACCCTTTGGCCAACCAACTCTGGTGTATTGAATTCTTTAATCCACCCACACTTCTCATTATCCCTCACAGAATCCCTCAGATTGCATTTTTGAAATTCACCAGCTGTGACAATAAGGCTTTAGTAGGGTTTATTCCAATTCCTGCTGTAACTGTTCATTTGAACCTGAAATCATAAAAATTAGTCAGTCATCTTATAAGATGTATAGCAATAACATAGTGAATTTTCAAGAGTCTATGACAATTTTAAATGCCTGTACAAAAAAAAACGTCTGGAAACTTATTGAAGGCACCACGTATAATAGCACATATCTATAATCTATTTAATTCTTGATAGCTCTTGCTTTGATTGAAAAAGAAGTTGTCACCCAACAAGTACGTAAAAATTCTTTCAATTCTAGATATAGCTCTTAACTTCAAGTCCATCAACAAAAAGCAGAAAGAATTTTCGATATTCCATTTATTACCATTCACAGTATTGTCCAGCAGAATCCTCAAAGACGATAAACAAGAAGAAAAAAAAACTAACACAAAGACAAAAGAGAAAGCAGGTGTAATCGGCCCAAACAATTACTTCTTTGTTAGCGAAATCTTTCTTGAAGGAAAATGTCTTCACGTCTCCAGATATACTATCAATTCTCTCCCAGAACTTAGAATTTCAAGGAGAGTTAATATCAAAAAGCGTTGTCAGTCAAAGAATATTTTATTAGAAAAAAATTGATTGAATGTTACTCGGACAATAAGTCCCAGTTACCAGAGAATGTAATTCCCCCTTGATGAATGTGATATTTTCTGCTATCCAGAACTGGATGAAGACAGCTCGATGCTATGAGCTAGTCTTAAAAATGGAACCCGCCTTCTTTTCTCTTTTGATAACAACTAGACGCAAAATTTAATGATATAAAAGAGTTATATAGTTAAAATATCAACACTTTAATGTTGTAAACATAAAGTAATTCAATCAATGATCAATTTAGGAACTTACTTGTTACTTCACACAAACCACATCATAACGCACATTTCGGCAGAGTGCCGGCTGAGAGTCGAGAAAACGGCGGTTATCCTCCTCTCCTACGGTGTTGAAATGTGGGACCAAGTTAGATTAACGTAGGGTGCCTCACAAGATGAATACAACCCGGGGGGTAGTCGAGGAAGCGAACTTTGACAAAGTTTCTATTGCGTATAAAATCGTTTTCCATTGGGCAATGTGGCTCTTTAGAAAATTTAAGTATGTCGATAGTCATCAAAATTGTCAACCATCAAAATGATTGATATTTTTCATCATTTTTACAACGGTTTTCCCTCGGTCCATTTGGTTTTATCGGAAATATGCTTCCATTAAAAAAATGTGGTTCTCTCTTTTTTGTTGTTTTGATCCTCAAAACACGTGATTATTTTCATAACTCGTCTATTCAACCCTGACTGTGAATTTCTATTGTCGTTAAAGAGGTGTTTTGATTTTCGATATGTCGTAAAAAACGGTGTAACAGTTAAACGAAGCTTAATTGTAAAAGTACCATATCTTCAAATTAAAGTGAGTGTAATTATTCTAGAGACCTAAGAATCGTCAAAAATCATTGAATTTTGAATTTATTTTATCCATTTTTTAATCCTCTTTTTTTTTCTTTTTTTTTTTTTTTTTTACTATTTGTCTATAATTTGTATACAACTGAAAAACTTGTTTCTGTAATTGATCAAAATCATATAAAAGACGGGTTTACTGGCCAAATTTTTTTTTTAATCTGTCTTTGTTCAAAATTATTAAACTCTTAACTCTTTCTCTCTAGATATGTAAGATTAGTCAATTTATTGTTAGTTTAAAAGGGTAAAAATTACTAGAAATTCTAATTTTCTAAAAATTTTGGTTATTTTTCGGTAAAAGGAATAAATAACGAGCTCTGTTTCAATTTGGATCGAAAATCTATTTTTGTTTTTTGTTTGTTAGTTTTGTGTGTGATTGTGTGTGTATGTGTGTATGTCTATGTGTATGAATGTGTGTGCATGTGTACGTATGTGTGTGTGTGTATGTGTGTTTTAGAGTTGGTTGGTTGATTGGTTGGTTAGTAGGTTTGGCGGTATTTCAGCGAATAACTTCTGTTATTCTTTCTAGTTCTTTGCTTGACGTCTCAAAAGTTCAGCCTCTTTTTTCCTCATCTTTATGGCTCGTTAAGAATTTTCTTATTTTTCAGGGGATCCCATTTTTAAAACTAAACACGAAACCGGTAGAAGTAAGACTTGACCTAGTGTTAACAAGGAAAAAATTGTCATCTGGGGGATTTTGCTGTTTTTACGAACCACAGAGTGAAAATGAAAGAAAGTGAAAAGACAACAAATACTTAGATCTTGCCAAAGAGCCAAAGAAGCGGTGGAACACGAAGGTGATTGTGATATCAATAATTGTTGGAGCACTAGGAACAATTTCCCAAGAATTTGCGAAAGAGAATTGTGGAGCTGGAAATCAGAAGTGTCATGTAAGAATAAAGTGAGATTGAACACCGATCGCCAGAGGACGGAAGTAGCGGGTCTCCAGATAATATAAATAGAGGTACCGTACTGTTAGGGTAGACAGTAGTCGAAAGGACAAATAGTCGGACGACAATCAGTCAGACAGACAACAGGAGAGAAAGACTTTCAGTCATAGCTTGGCCGGAAATGTTACGAATTGTGCCAATGTTTTGTTTGTCTTAGTTCCTGTTAATGCGTTATTTCGGTTGAATGAAATACTTACGCTTTTGAGTTGTCTATCAATCATATTTCTTCTTTTCGTGCACCTGTAAGCGTTACAAAAAGAAAAATTCAAACCATACATTGTTATGATTAGCAAGAATACTCAGGAGAGTCCTGGAGGCCTTATTGTCTCAGACTCCAGTGAAAGACCACAAAACACTACAGTATGGAAATCCTGCAAACAAAAATAAATTAATTAAATACATCTGAGTGTACTAATTTTTGGTCTACTACATATAACTATTTATGGTTGCAGAGTTTAAATATTGTAGAGTTTGGTAATAAATACTGTCTAATAATATCTGTTTTGATAGAATAATGTTCCACTGAAAATGATATATGTATGTGTGTGTGTGTGTGTGTGTGTGTGTGTGATTATGCATGTAGGTGTGTGAGTGTCTTCCTCTTTTACTTTCTTTTCATCTTTCACAATAACTTCTTATACTTTAGTCTTCTCTCTCTCTCTCTCTCTCTCTCTCTCTCTCTCTCTCTCTCTCTCTTCTGTCTCACTTCGTGTTCGTTCTTTTTAAATTTCTCTTTCCCGCCAATTCATTCTATTTCTGTCAACTTTTTCCAACGCTTTCTTTCTTTCTGTTAACTAGAGTGATTTGAAAGGATTTCAGTCGATTATTTCACCTGCATTCTCAACTTGCCGAACACTCCGGATGCCACAATTTTGAACTCATAGACAAGCGAAGTTCCCATTTATATGCAAAAATATCCGGACATTTATGACAGGTAATATGTCAATTCTACTAAAAAGCTGATGATAAAGCTATCAATAATGCTGATGATTAACGTAATCGATAAGATGATCAGTGATGATGATGACAAAGACAAAGATGGTGGCGTTGATTATGAAATATCTAATTCTTCATCATTGTTCTAAATAACGTCAAATTAAAGATACAAATCAAGATTTTTAAAAAATACGATAAATGTAATTTTAAAAAAGACTTCAACAAAAAGAAGCCATCTTGAAATAGTGTGTGCACCGAATGACAGGACGTAAATAAGAACAAAGTCCGAGCGGGGAACATCGAAAATAAACAAGCGGTAATTTCATTGAAGACGAAAATTACGAAGTAATAAATACTTTCCAATATTTATTTGTTTTTGTTTGTATTTTTGTATTGTTGTTTTGTTGGGGTTTTTTTTGTTTCTTTTTTGTTTTTGTTTTTGTTTTTATTTGCCTCTTTAAAAAAAAAAAGGAAAGGAAAAGGAAAATTTAAAAGATAGAAGAAGAAAAAAGACACGCACAACAATTTCTCCGATGCGATTTTGGCATTTGAGAAAATTCGAATTTGAAGACAAATCAGTGAAAATAGCGGTGTGAACAGGTAATTATTTATTCGCCTCCTTTATGACATACACACATAGAAACCGACAGACACATACACACACACACACACGCAGACGGTATATTAATAAGAACATAGACGAGGTCTTAGGCATATACACGCATACACACATTCCATAAATATATATACAAACACATACTACACAAAATCTTTTGTGTGTATATATATATATATATATATATACACATTTACTTTATATATATATATATATATATATATATATATATATATATATATATATATATGTATATATATATATATATATACGCACCCATACAATTTAACTCATTGCTGAGAAGATAAGTAGGTTCATGCCTCTCCCAAAAGTATTAATCTGAAAGTGAACGTCATAGCGCGACTTGAGTTCGAACTCGTTTACATCGAGACCACAGCCGGCACTTTAGACATTTCTTCCCCTCAATGATTGGTGTTAAATGAAACATCGTCTTTATAATTCAAAAATGTATCTAAAAGCTACGATCCCTCTGGTGTAAGTGGTTAGAGTTAATTAGACAACATAACGTTTTTTATATTCTTTCTTTTTTTTCCTTTATTTTTTTTTTTCTTTGTTTCTTACATTTTTTTTTTATATTTTCTACTTATTTATTTATTTGTTTCTTTTTTGGAGAAGAATTAAAGAAATTTGAATTCCAGAAAGTTTATCACAAAGGAGTTTGTTGTTTGAATTAAAAATATCATTCATTATTACCACTATTATAAGACTCCAATTTTATTAAACTAAGAGATATTGCACATTCTCTAACGTCGAAGAATTATAGTGTTGTACAGGGTGACCCCCACCCCAAAAAAAAACAGAAGCCATAAACTTTTTATTACTTCTACAAAAAATAAAGCAAAATAATTCTAATTCTTTTCCTTGGTAGACCAGGACATGTTGGTGAATACTATGGTCCCAATTTTTCATGCACAGAATCTACTTCATATCCTGAAAAAAAAAGAAAAGGCTAGAATTGAATTTATGAATTTAAGTAAAAAATATATGGGTTCTGTTATTTTTTTGTGGGAGGTCACCCTGTAGATAAGAGAAAGGGTAAGTCCGCCCGTAAACTTCTAAATTAGATTAGGAACCCTCTCCCACTTAAGGTAGGTCCGGCTTGTTTTCGGTGCTTTCGGCCACCGGAAAACAGTCAGCCACCATTTTGTAGACGGGGGTGGGGATGGGAGGGTAACCAAACGGTGATTTTTTCCTTGTTTTCGTTTTTGTATTTCAGGGTTTTTCTCCCATCCCCATCATATAACATCTTTTGTAAATAAAACATCAATTGTAAATAAAATTATACATTTTATTCGGGGTTTTAAGTAGGTCTTTTCACAAAGCAAATGTGGTATTTTGGTGCATGGTGATGTATGATTATCTATATGTTGTCCCCTTAGTATATATAGAAACAGCATGACCGCTCCCTTCCCTTCACCTACAAAACTTCAAGGCCTTGTGCCTTCCTTATTGTAAAAATAAGGGACTAAAGCCTGTAAACTTCTAAACCAGAAGAAACGCTTTTATCATTGCTATATTTGTAACCCGGCATTTTTCGTCATTGTTGTTGAATGGTTTACATTCTTTTTATTTGGTTTGGTCTCTTTGTTTAATGGCATATCAATATTCATAGGTTATTTAATGTCAATGCCATCCTTCTCGAAGAACGTTAGTGGTACTATTTAACCCATAGCTGGGAGGATAAGGGGGTTCATACCTTTCCCAAGGGCACTTGTCCGAAAGTCAATGTAATTGCGCGACTGGAATTCGAACTCGCTTACTACGATTCTGTAATCCAGCGCTTTAACCATTACACCAAGTGGACACCCCCTTATTTATTTCAAGTAGACAATTGTTAATTTGACATGAAGTTGCGATCAGATCTAAATTCTTCTCCTGATCTCAATTAACCCAGAGCAGGAATCAGCGGATTAGGACCGACTCAAAGATGGCTGGACCAGTAAGACAACAGAAGTTTCTTCTTGTACAGTTACATATATATATATATATATACTTAGTCTAACGTAAAGTTGGATGGGTTTCGATCCCGGCTTCGAGCGTCCTACGTGTCTAGCCACACTGAAGAGTTCTGATAGAACGAAACAGTCTGTCAGTTGATGACAATATATACGTTCCCCCATGGGGATTGAGCACTCTGGCGAAAGAATTTTCGACCGCCGCTCGCATAACGCAAAGCTCTACGAAAGAATTGAGCACTCTGGTAGCCGATAGGGTATAAAAATGTAAAACAAACGGACGCTGCTGCTGCTGATGTTGCTACATAAATACCTTAAAAATTCCCTTAGCCAACGTGGTACTCTTGTTGGCCGAGCGTTCTGAGATTTAGTCTAACGTAAAGTTGGATGGGTTTCGATCCCGGTTTCGAGCGTCCTACATGTCTAGTCACACTGAAGAGTTCTGATAGAACGAAACAGTCTGTCTGTGGATGACAATATATATATATATATATATATATATATATTGAGAGAGAGTGGGGTTGTACCTGTTAAAGTCCTATCTATGTGTCAAATAGATCTGCTTCAAAATTATTTGTATTAAATAAAATACTTGATATATATAACTGTGTACAAAAAAATTAAGAAAGTACACAAAAAATGTAAATATAAGCGTACAATGTACGCATTCCTCTAACCTCTGGTCATAAAATAACACACCACCAGTTAACATGCCGTTAGAATCAACCAATCAATTACACACACACACATTATATATAAAGTGGATACGTAGGTTTATTTCTCTCTATATATACTCTCTCTATCAATATATATATATACTCTTCGGGTATTCCCTTCAAACCCTACAATCTAATTCATTCCATATTGATTCATTGGGAAATAGGTCAGAAGATCGAGGCGAACAAGTGATGATTTCCAAAATTTTGTTCCTTTTTTTGACTCGAGGTAATTTTGACATAATTTAAAATGTTTTAGATTGTTTTGTTGAAAAGTGATTTTTCTGCATATGCGTAAACCATATAGTATAGCGTGTCTTCGTAAAATCGAATTTCCAGCTATTTCTCGTTCAAAAGACCCCCCCCCCTACTATAACAGACCCACCACCATGCTTAACTGTTGGAACTACATGTTTATCATCGAGTCTTTCTGCAGGCTTTCTTCTTCACATATACTTTCCTCTTACTATCAAAAAGTTCAAATTTGGACTAATCTGTCCAAATTACACTTTGTCACTTTTTCAATGTCCAGTTCTCGTGCTTTTTGTGTTATATTGCCAGAATGAAGAGGCTATAACACTTGTTTATAAAAATATAAACTCCTTTATTCGAAACGTTTTGATGGTTGCGTGTATGAGAGAGAGAGAGAGAGAGAGAGAGAGAGAAGCGAATGACAGCTATCATTAACACCAAATGGAGGTGCCCGTGGTGCAATGGTTATCGTCATAGGAAATGGACACGGTGACACGAGTTCAAATCCTGGACAAGACTGATTGCATTTCACATAGCACTAATACCCTTGGGAAAGGTATGAATCCAATTATTCTCCCTCCAGCTATGGGTAAATAGTAGGGCAGACTAAGTTCTTCGGCCTTGGTGAGGCAACTAGTCTAGGAGAAGGAAAACTCTGAATTCAAACCTATTGAACTCCGCTTAAAAATTGACCTTGTGTCATATCCTGCCCGAGCGGAGGGGTTGGGTAAATAGGATCATTAACACCAAATTGGGACAGATATTTCAGAGTCAGTCAGGAACTGCTTGGGTTTCTATCATATCTTAACATTTACACCGTTTCTTCTTGACCCTTATATATTTCGGAACCTTTCTTCGTGCTTCTCGACCCGGAGGCAGTCGCCCCCCGGCAAGCGCCAAAGACGAGGCGTCTTGTCTACTCGCTGGCTGCTATCTGAATGCCTGACCGCCTAACTCTAGGGTCCAAAAACTTCCGCATAATACACATTTTTCACGTGATTCATTTCCGCTGTTCCTTGTTTACACAGGTGCAGATCCTGTTTGGATATCCCTAACTAATCGGTCTGTCAAAGGTCAATATGTAATATTTGCCCATAAAAGACTTTTCAGCTTACTCACCTTCTGTGAGCAGTTTTCTTTCTATGTATTTTGCTCTCAAATATCAAGTATTTATCTTCGGCAGCAATTGTCACTATGAATGCACTAGCTCTTTTTTTTTTTTCTGTCAACATTTGCACCAGTTTCTGACTTAGTAACAAATATTACACCACATGTCAAGAAATCTTCAACTTCTGGTCAATCTATCTTTAAGAGTAGGTGTTTTTGAATGCTTAGCTGTTTTGATTTTGCCATTTTGTGTAAATTACTTCAAAATTAAGAAATAGATTTTTAGAAATCCTTCGAAAATACTGTTGAAACGGTACAAACTTTTATATCTTCTTAGATAGGGAATCTCCATGTCGTAATGGCTAAAGTGTTAGAGCTGGGACCTCGAAGTAAATGAATTAAAATTCCAGAAGCTCTATTACGTTCACTTTCGAATTAATATCCATGGAAAAGGTATAAAACCCCTGATCCCTCCAGCTATCGTTTAAATATTCTACTATTCTTTTACAAGGATGGCCTTAGACATTAAACAACCCACAAAGATTGATATACCTCAAAACAAAGAAACCACAACGCAAACAGAGATAGCTATGTTTGGACCAAAATGCGTGTGGCTTGTAAACAGAAACCAGTGTTACAACATTAGTCAGTGCTGAGTTAATATTTAGAACCTGTATCAACATTCAACCTCATTGAATATTTTGTTCACTGAGGAATTAATGACGAAAACAAAATATGTTTCTCGTATAAGGTGTTCATAATTTAGCAAAATGTATTATGGACTGACGAGTTTAAATTTGAACTTTTTGGTTGTAAGATGAGAGAGTGTGAGAAGAAAACCAGGAGAAAGACGGAGAAATGAAAGCAAATACTCTGTAGTTACTGAAATATTATTTATTATCTTAAAAAAATTAAAAAAAATATCTCATCTTAAGGTGTTCTTCAAACGAATGCAGGGTTTTCCCAAACTTTTTGCTTATAGTGTAATTGTATTTACCCAGACCCTCCTCCACGTGAAGGATACGACGAAAGATAAATTTTTTTTGAGAAGTAGTGCTTATATGAATTCAGAGTTTTGCTTCCAGACAGGTTTCTCTCCCAAGCGTAAAGAGCCCAGTCGATCCCACTATTTTAACCATAGCTGAAGAGGGAAGAAAGATTAGATGGATAAATGATTTTCCCAAGGGCATCAGCGTGAAGCGAAATGCAAACAGCCATGGTGAAGATTTGAACTCGAGTCGCCGTGAACATTTCCTTAGACGATAACCGTTACGCCATCTGCCTCCATAGGGCCATCATCTGATGAAGACTTTATTGGAAGCAAAACTGCTATTTTTGCAGCAGTTCTTGTATATAATTTTTTGATTATATATATATATATATATATATATCCCCGTTTGATGTGGGTTTGTTGATAGATCTTATTTTGTTAATTTATCTATAAGCATATGAACATCACCGTATAGAAAGTATTGGTCATAAGTATTTGAACGTAAGTAAAATCTGTTTTTTATTTTTTAAGATTGCAGCCAGTTGGCTGAGGCTGTAGAATACACAGACTGCATCTCTGCAGAGGGGTGAGACCCCCCCCCAATACCAAACGAGTGTCCTGGATATGACATTAAACAATCTGATGGTGAGACTCCAGTAATACAGGAGCTTTGGAGAATGCAGAGTACCCATTCATTACCATCGCTCCCAGGTCCATTCTAATCTGGAGTAGTAGCACCTGGAATGGTCTTATCTATGGGTTAAATAGAATTGTTTGACATTTAAACTGAGAGCAAGCAAATGACTTATGCTAAATTGAATTGTTAGAAATAAAACTGTTTGACCATTTAACTGTGTCTAAAAATATGACTGATGTTTAATTGAATTATTACTAATAAGTAGCAATACTTGAAACCACTTAACTTTGCTGACTCATGCTGAATTGAATTGTTAGAAATAGAACTGTTTGTTCATTTTATAATGTGAAAATAAAGGGCTAATTTTTAATTGAATTGTTAGTGGTACATAGCAGTACTTGGAACTATTTAACTTTATTGAACAAACCAAACCAAATCCTGATTGCAATAACCATTAACCTTTTCTGATTTGAGGAGATCCAAAATATCTTTCTAGTTCGCCTTATCAATCTTCTTAATAGATTCGGAACAAGATTTTAGAAGAATAGAAAATATGTTTTCTTCATTTAACAATTTCTTTTTTATTATTCAGAAATTTACCAAATGAAACCGCCAAATAGGACTATATTCGTCGATTTGATCCTTCTTGCGTAATGTTCCTATTTCAGATTCTCACTGTCAAGAGACTAGAACCAGATACTGTTCAAATACTTATGAGAAATACTGTATAGGCACATATAAAAACATACGCACACACATATATAGGGAGAAAGTGACCCAAACACATACATACGTAACTCGTACGGGTAGGATCCAGTACAGCTCGTATACACATGCATATTTATAAATATATACATGAATATATGTAAACACACACACACACACACACACACACATATATATATATATACCTAATTCCTCTGCATCTGGAGAATGTGACTCAAGGACACTTTTAAGCGGAGTATAACAGGCTTGAATTCAAAGTTTTCCTTCTCCTAGACCGGTTGCCATACCAAGGTTAAAGAGTCCTGTCAGTCCTATTATTCCCAAGGGTATTTGTGCTACATGAATTGCAAACAGCCGCGTCCAGGTTTTGAACGCAGGTTGCAGTGTCCATTTTTTCCAACGGTAACCATTACACCATGAGCACCTCTCGAAGTTGATCGATAGATAGACCGACAAATAGGGTTGAAAGGATTCCAGTCTAATGACAAAGTCGTGGCAAGAGTAACTCTTGTAGAAGAAGATAACACCAAACTCGAAACTGGACAAGGAAATTCCAGCATCAAGACTCTGCTGACTTGTATTTTGATTTCTTTGTTTTATAGCAAATCAACTTTCTTAGGTTATTTAATGCCAAAGTCATCCCTATAGAAGAATAGCAGTGTTACTTTTTTAACCCATAACAAGGAAGATAAGGGGGTTCGTACCTTTTCCCGAGGGTATTAGTCTGAAAGTGAACGTAATAGCACGACTGAAGTTTGAACTCTCTTACTTAGAGGTCGCGATCCAGCACTTTAACCATTTCGCCACGAAGACTCCACTTCCACTGACTCATAGATAGATATGCTTTTGACACGAAAAGTCGATGATGAGAAGCTCCTCTGAAATAAAATCTACAGTTTGCATAGTCACCATTTATCTTGCAATGCTTATAACTGGGCTGTATGTATGTAAACCCAGAGAGTGTTATAAGTACTGTACAAGCGTATGGCACTGTAATCCAATGATGTATAGATGTGTAACACTATGTAGGTGGCCCGCCAAGCAGACGATTCCTTTGTCTGTTTTGGCGCGAAACCAGACAAAGGGTTTTGGACTTGAAATCTCGGCGGGTCCGGAAGTGGTAACGGGACGCGAAAAGAGAGTTGGTTGTGAAAAGGAGCGGACAGGCAGTTGGCGACGGGACACGAACAGAGGCAGTCGACACCGGACACTGGAGCAGAGAGGCGAGTCAGCATGACATGAGGGTCCAGTCACAGTGAGAGAAGATCGAGTCAAGATGTCGGCATTCCAGTTGCTTTGTGGAATTTTCGCTAGTAATCCATGCTAGCGTTAGCCCATATATGCTATCGGAAATGTAGTGTTGCATACTCCCTTTCTGCTCTTGAGTTAACCCCAAGCGTGTTGTTCGTGTTTGTTCGTTTGTTTTATTTTCTCCTGTCCCCTCGATCGTATTCTTGTAGTGGCAAGAAATGTGCGTTACCCCCCTCGGAACCACTAGTTGATCACCGGCCGTAAAGAAGCGACATGGTTAGAAGAGGATGTAACGTATGTGGGGGCGAGGGGGGTATCGTTACAGATGTCTTACTACCTCTAACGCATCTTGTATATTTTTTACTAGCTGAATTAGTTATTAATCAGTGTATTTGAGTTGTAATTTTGGTGGTTTGTGGAAGTCATCATATATTTATATATATATAGGACCCCAGTTATGATTTGATGACATTTTTGTTTGGAATCTACCTGTTATTTATTCATCTATTTATCTATTTATTTTATTTTTGTGTGTGTGTTTTTCGTTCAGACGAGTAGCACGTAGTTTACAGGGTGGCGACCAGGAATTCCGGATACTGGTCGGGGTGGATACTTGAGCTAATTTGATGTACAAGAACCCGAAATTGGCGATGAGAATAGTGCATCACGGATGACCATCCTGTATGCATTCTATGGATGTATCACAAGACTTTATTTATTGATTCATTTTTTTTTTTTTTTTTTTTTTGCAGCATGTGATAATATATACATACATAATGAACAGAATAAGATAGATAGATAGATAGATAGATGTTACATATTGATCTTTGACACGCCAGTTAGTGTGGTTTTCAAAAACAGGATGTGCAGCTATGTCTGAAAGTAAACAAGGGACAGCGAAAATGCCACGTGAATTGTGTAGGTGGGGCACCGAAAGGAAGAATGTGTGTGTGTTCAGAAAATGTATATTGACGGAAGTTTTCGACCCAAGCGGTCTGTCGAAATCGGCAAGCAGTCAGTCAGTAGAGTGAGCAGTCCATCAACTGCCTGGATGCTAACCGGTGGGATGGACTGAATCAGTCCCCTGTGAAAGAAGCACAAAGAAGCAAGGCTCTCTGGAGATGTATCGCAACTTGGTATAAATCTGAAGATATGGTGTAAACCCAAGCATTTCCTGGCCGCCTCTCTCTCTCTCTCTCTCTCTCTCTCTCTCTCTCTCTCTCTCTCTCTCTCTCTCTCATTTCGCCACGACTTTCGTAAATGAAAAGAGAGTTTATATTTTTATAAATAAGTGTTGTTGTTGCTGCTTTCATCACTTGTCCTCCCTTGTTATACAAGATGGATAGATAGATATTGTTTGTTTTGTTTTACGGCATATCAACCTCATCGGTCATTTAATGCCGAATCAAGTTAAAGAAAATAAGTCTGAAAAGAAATTCAAAGGAGAGGTCTTAGGAATTAATGATAAACTCTAGATAATTAGTTGGTTATTTGTTTGTTTTTTTAGGAGTTTATTTATAGGGAATCATAATCATAAAAAAAATAATACTAATAATAATAAAACCTGTGAAGCAGGTTGGAGAAGGGATCAGTTTCTTAGAATATATCTAGTATAGAAAGGGTTTATAGAAGTAATTTGGTCTTATTGTAAATGTCTTTAGATTTTTGTGTATAACTTCACTGTTTTTAGAAATTATATCACATTATTTATTTCAGTGTTTTGGAACAGTTCCTTCATACTGTTTGCACTATAGAAGGTTTTTCTTATATGGGCTTGGTCGGTACATTCGATGAGAATGTGCTTCACGGTGTATTTGGTCTGACATACATAGCACTTTGTGGTTTTCCTTCGAGTAAATATGAGTGTGTTGTCCTTCAATGACCTATCCGGAGTCTGGACAATGTAACCTCCTCTTTTCGGTTTTTTTTTAAGCTTTGCTTCCATTCCCCCTGTGTGGGTTTAATTTCTAATAATTTATTATTTTCATTGTTGTTGATAGATAGATAGATAGATCTTAACGAATACGGTGTCTACACACCTCCATTATTCCAACTGATAGAGTGAGAGAGAAAAAGAGAGAGAAAAACACACAGGTAGACATTAACAAGAGACTAATGGGTTATATGATTGTATAGTTGGATAGTGCTAGTATAATAGTGCTGCGTGTGAATGGATGTGTGGTTGGGGTTTTGGGGGATGTGGATGGGTGGTTGTGGGGGTTGTGTGTGTGTGTGTGTGTGTGTGTGGATGGGTGGTTGTCGGGGTGGATGGGTGGTTATGTGTGTTTAGTTGTTCAGGGGGGGTATATGTGAGTATATAGGGATGGGAAATTTGTTGTGTGTATGTGTGTGAATTGATGTGTGGTTGTGTGTGTTTAGTTGTCCATGAGGGGGTTGTATATGTGAGTGTGCATGGGTGGGAGATTTGTTGTGTGTATGTGGGTGGGTAGTCGTGTGTGTGTGTGTGCAAAAACCAGAGAGGCCAGAATGTGATTCAGAGTCGGTTTGATATGAGGTGCTCCGCAGGAAGCAAACCTCCTACAATGCAGTTTTTAACATTAGTTTCTATCAGCATTTCTTTTCAGGAGCGCGCAAAATTCAAACCAGCTGTTAAAAATTGACTTTTTTTCACGTCCTGCTCGCTATGGAAGGGTTGGGTAAATACAAACATTAATATTCGTGTTTGTTAGAATAGGGTCATCATTTTTCAGATCCTATTCTAATTCTTATCTAAGGTGATAAAATGTCTGGTTGACAAAAAACGTTTCCCAGTTGAGTCATACCAAAGACCAAAAAAATGGTACTTGATTCCGCCTTGCTTAGCGCTCAGCACTATAAGGTGAGGATCAAGGGTTAAATGAAGCAATCCAGGGAATGGAGTAGCAACCTCCCTTCGTAGTGGTAGCTATTGAAAAGAGAACCTTCGGGTCACTCTCGACTAAGGTTCATTTGCCGGGGACGCTTACGTACCTAAGAAGCCTATTTTAGTGTAACAGTTCGTAAAATCATTTCACAGAACAAATCGCTATCTTGGTTTCAGTTTTTCCTTAGTCTATCACTTCTGGTAACTTGTGCTAAACTGAATAAACGTTAGGCAATGAATAAAAAGTTGCTGTGAGTCTCCATAAAATATGTCAGAAAAATAATGTCTGACATTTTCGTCTTGTACATCCACACGAAGAGGGACGCAGCAAACTGAACCGTACAAAAATTTTTCTTTTCTTTCTTTTAAACTGATTTCCTGTTCTCAAACCAGAATTAAATTTCACATTGAGTCTATGAACAATTTCAGCTTTTGCGTCTACCAACAAATAGCTCTTTCCTCTGTAATTGTTTGACTCGGTTTCGTTTCGTCTTATTTTTAGTTTCGCTTCATCTCTTCCTTTCCTTTTCTTTCTTTTTAATAATCATTATTTTCTTCGATTCGTGTTTTAGTAATCACCCGGTGCTTCTCAGTGCAAACATTACCATTTCCGAATTCAGATATGAAAAGAACTGTTGTGTCATAATTAGGCTATCACCCGGGGAGCTGGATTTGAAACGGCCATACGAATTACACAGTATAATACAAAATTATTGATTGTTTTCAAAAGAATAAATGAATGTGAAATTTGTTTAGTGCGCAGACTGAAACGCGCCTGATTTTATTCGACTGCATCTTGGAAAACGCTTTTTTCTGAATACAATATATACTCGTGAATAAGTAGAATTCCTCAGACCTATGGCAGCTCAGTAGGCTGTGGTTGTAGAATACACCGAATGCCAAACGAGTGTCCAAGACATGACACTGAACAATCTGATGGTTAGGCTCCAGTAATATTGGAGCTTTGAAGAATGCAGAGTGCCTCTTCATTGCCATTGCTCCCATGTCCACTCTGGTCCGGAGTGGTAGCTCCTGATAGGGTCCTATCTATGGGTCGAATAGAACTGTTTGACATTTAAACTGAATGCCAGCAAATGGCTTATGTTAAATTAAATTGTTAGAAATAGAACTGTTTAATCATTTAACTGTGTGTATCTACAAAATATGTTTACAAATCATATTTAATTTATATGTAAAAATAGGATTTGTCATTAAATAACCAATGATTGATGGGTCATAAAACCAAGCCAAATCGATTAGACTTATAGGTTTGGAGTGTATGTGTGGAGTATTTGTTTCTTATGTTTTTAAAATCGAAAGAATTCACAAAACAAAAAAATTCCCCTAGGTTTTTGCATTTTGCCTTGTTTAACATCCATCGTTGACTTAACATCGCTAACATCATCCCTCATAGCCCTGATGATGGTTCAGTAGAACCGAAACGCTATAGTGTCGACTTTACTTTAATAAATCTCTCCTTCTACTTGGATTGCCTTGTTATCAATTTTTCTCTACACCGTCTCTTATAACGTACAAGTTTTATCTAATATTCCTTGGCAAAAATGTCCTTGTGGTATTCACCGTTCAGTTCCTTTGTGTGAAGGGTTGGAATAATGTTGGCACAAACGCTTTGACGAATCAATCTAACACTGAGCCAGGATACTTGTGTGTTACTTCAATATCTCCAGGTTCTAAAAGCCGCTAAGAAAAAAATATCTTTCCTCGAGCGAGGCAGGCGCTAAAAAAAGAAAGAACAGAAAAAAAAAGAAAGTATGGTCCTTGACCGGATAATTGAAACCCAGGGAGTCAGGGGACCCTTGCATGATGGAAAAAATGTATATTTACATTCTTTATTTTTATCACTTTATTTATTTCATATCAGTTTTTAAATTTCATTCATTTTCATAAATTTCATTCATTTTTATTTGTTTTCTTTTTTGTTTCTGTGCCACCACAAACTGAGTTTTTGGTTTGGTTTCCTTGTAATATTACGGACGGGCGCTGTCGTTGAGTTGCGGCGGTCTCAAGGTTGGAGAACGCGTGAGCACATCAGCTGTCTTCAATCAATGGATAGATGGGTCTGACGATCAAAAATGTCACGAACCTCGCTCGTGCAGGCAGAATGACCTGTAGAGTTCAACCGTGATTTTAATATAATCACGCGTGAACTTTCACGTGCTACACTATTGTTTTCACTGGTGATAATCGAGCTTTCCAGAACCATCAAATCGCTATATAAGAAATCAAGTAACGAGATTTTGGCAGTTCAAGACAGGTTTCTAAACAGGTTCAACAGAGATCCATGACGCCGTCTGTCAGCAATTCGACTGAGATGAAAGTATCAACAAGCCAACGATAACGACGCCGCTGTTATCGCCAAGAAGAGGAGGGAGGAAGAAAGCTATTGAACAAACTTTTTTTAACTACAGCCCGCTTTAGTCTCCATGAATAAAAGCGACTACTATTTTCTTCCTTGAAATTCGAGTTTTGAGTGTTTCTTTTCTGTGAACTCCTTTCTTTCAGACACAACGTATTTTGGTCCTATGCTACATCTTTATTTAATGGCATATCAACTTTCGTAAGTTATTTAATGCCAAAGTCATCCTTGTCAAAGAACAGAAGGGGTAGAATTTAACCCTTAGCTGGGGGTAAGAGAGTTCATGCCTTTCCCGATCGTATTAGGCTGAAAAGGAACGTAATTGCACCAGCTGAGTCCAGGACATTAATTAATAAGCCACAGGGACTCGCTCCACTTGAGTTTTTGGCATAAAATTAGGTATCGATAAAATGAGTAGAGTGTTCGTCAATGGTCCGGGAGATATTTAGTTCAATCCCAGGACGAGTCATACTAAAGACTCAAAAATGGTACATGAGGCTTCCTTGCTTAACACTCAGCATTATAAGGTAAGGATCAAGGGTAAAGTGGAACAATCCAGGGTATGTAGCGCCCTCTCTTACACCTCGGTGTAGTAGCTATTGAAAAGGGAGCCTTCGGGTCCCCCTCGACTAAAGGTCGCCAACTTTACTTTCTTATATACATGAGGAATAAGGATGCCTTTAGGATTAAATTCAAAGAAAATGATAAAAACTTGAAGCAAGCCTTGACCACAAAAGATAATTCTACAAATTAATGATTTTGTGACGATAAATCAAGAGTCTACTAATATAAAGACACCTGCCCTTATATATATATATATATATATATATATATATATATATAAGTACGTAAGTTGGTCGACTGTAGTTCAATAGCTACAACACCGTGGTGTAGAGGAGGACACTACTCTTTTCTCTTTATTGCCCCACTTACCTTTGATCGATACCTATAATGTTGACTGTTAAGCAAGTAGGCATCACGCACTATTTTTAGAGTCTTTGATATGATACGACCAGGTATTGAACCCCAGTCTCCCGGGCCATTGGTGAACACTCAAATATAGATGCCAACGTTCTGGGTAATTTGCAGTTCAAAATCAGTTTTACGAAAAAAAATTAAGTGCTCAATGCCGTTATGAATAGGCTTGATTTAAAATGTAAAAACTTAAAAAGAAGGTTCACAATTTTATGTATCACCCAAGACTTTAAGTTTCACGGGCGCTATATCTACGCGATCTTCAGATGTATTGCAGTACCCATATATATCATCATCATCATCATGTCGAGCCGCCAGCGCGGATATCCCTGACCCTCTCTCGCCATTTCTCCCTATCATTCATCGCATCCGGCAGGTCTTCAGGGTTACATCCTGTGTCCTCACATAGTTGCTGTATGTAAGTTCGAGCTGGTCGTCCTGCTTTTGCACGGCCATATGTGGGGGTCCATAGGAGTACATCACTTATGAGCTCGTCCTTGCTTCTCCAGCAGTGTCCCGGGTGTCTGGTTCGTCTAACTAGTATAGTTTTCGTGATGGGGGGCAAGTGTCCGTATAGTTGGTGTCTCGTGGGGTGTTGTCGCCAGGACTTGTTCAATACTGCTCTCAACATTCTTGTGTAGTTTCCGTCTAGTTTCTTCTCCAGCCGTTTAGTTAGCGTCCATGTAGTGCATCCATATAGCAGTATCGACACAACCGCTGCCTGGAAGAAACTGCGTTTCATTTTATCGGTTAGGTCTGATTTCCATATGATCGAGAGCCTATCGATAGCCGTCCATGCCTTCGTCAGTCGTGTGTCTATGTCTTTTTCGGTTGATGAGACGCTACTTCCTAGGTAGGTGAATTTGTCTACTAGTTTCAGAGAGGCTCCGTCTAGTGTGGCAATGTTACCAGTTTGGTTGTAACACATATATTCAGTTTTGTTTGCATTGACATGGAGGCCAATGCCAGCTGCGGCTCGTTCCAGACTATGCAGTAGTGTCTCTGCTTGATTAGGCGTATTCGCCAGTAACGCCAAGTCATCAGCGTAGTCGGCGTCAGTGATTGTTTTTGCGGGGTATCTTTTGCTTCTTCTTTTAGTCAGGTCGAAGCCATTTTCTCTGATTTTGTCGATCGAAGTTCTAAGCACGTAGTCTAGACAGATGATAAAGAGGTACGGGGCTAGCGTGTCTCCTTGTAGTACTCCTGCAACAATGTCGAAGTATTTCGTGTCTCCATCTGGTGAACGTACTCTCACTTTGGTGTTTCTGTAGAGAATCATTATCGCTGCTACGGTTTCTTTTGGTAGGCCATATGCTAGTAGGATTTGCTCCATCTTCCCTCTGTGTATGGAATCGAAGGCCTTGGTCATCATCATCATATCGCGCTGATAGCACGGATATCCCTGACCCTCTCTCGCCACTCCTCCCTATCGTTCATCGCCCTAGGTAGGTCTTCAGGACAACATCCTGTATCCTCACATAGCTGCTGAATGTACGTTCGAGCTGGTCGTCCTGCTTTTGCGCGGCCATGTGTGGGGATCCATAAGAGTACATCTCTTATGAGTTCATCTCTGCTTCTCCAGCAGTGTCCTGCATGTCTGGTTCGTCTAACTTGAATAGTTTTCGTGATAGGGGGCAGGTGGCCGTACAGTTGGTGTCTTGTGGGGTGTTGCTGCCAGGACTTGTTCAGGATTGCACGCAGCATTCTTGTGTAATTGCCATCTAGTTTCTTCTCCAGCCGTTTTGTTAGCGTCCATGTAGTGCATCCATATAGCAGTATCGATGTGACCGCTGCCTGGAAGAAACTGCGTTTCATTTTATCGGTTAGGTCTGATTTCCATATAATCGATAGCCTATTGATAGCTGTCCATGCTTTCGTTAGCCTCGTTTCGATGTCCTTTTCGGTTGATTCGACGCTGCTTCCTAGGTACGTGAATTTGTCTACTAGTTTAAGTGGGGTTCCTTCTAGAGTGGAGATGTTCCCCGTTTGGTTATAGCACATATATTCCGTTTTGTGTGCATTAACATAGAGGCCTATGCTTGCTGCTGCTCGTTCCAAACTATGCAGAAGAGTTTCGGCTTGGTCAGGTGTATTTGCCAGTATCGCTATGTCATCGGCGTAGTCGGCGTCGGTAATTGTTGTTGCGGGGTACCTTCTGCTTCTTTTCTTCGTCAGTTCGAAGCCATTCTCTCTGATTTTGTCAATCGATGTTCTAAGTACGTAGTCTAGACAAATGATAAAGAGGTACGGGGCCAGCGTGTCCCCTTGTAGTACTCCTGCTACAATGTCAAAGTATTCTGTGTCTCCATCCGGTGATCGTACTTTTACTTTAGTGTTTCTATAGAGAATCGTTATTGCCGCTACGGTTTCTTTAGGAATGCCGTACGCTAGTAGGATTTGTTCCATCTTTCCTCTGTGAATGGAATCGAAAGCCTTGGTAAAGTCGACAAATATTAATGTCGCTTGTAGGTTCTTTGCCCGTACACCTTCAAGGATTCTGCGGATGGTTAATATTTGTGAGGTCGTGGATCTATTTCTTCGGAAGCCATTTTGGTTTTTTCTAAGTATGTTGTCGATTTTGGGTTCTATTCGGTTTCGTAGTAGGGCATTATAGATTTTGGCAGCTATGGATGTAAGTGTTATGCCTCGGTAGTTTTTGGCTAATCCGAGGTCCCCCTTTTTAGGGAAGGGGAGTATGCATCCCTTCATCCATCTATCTATCGGATTTTGATTGTATACTGCGTTGCAGTGGCGGAGCAGTATGTCGTCGAATTGTCTGGTCTTCCATACTTCCGGGGGAATTTCGTCCAGCCCTGCAGCTTTCCTATTTTTAATTTTTCTGAGAACCGAGTCGAGTTCTTCTTGTGTGAACGGTCCTAGTTTAATGTCTAATTGTTTGCTAATTATTCTGGTGATTGTTTCATGCGTTATTTTTGGTGGGTTTCCAAGTAAGTTTTCGAAGTGCTGTTTCCACAGTTTTATTCTTTCTTGTTGGTTTGCTGCTTTAAGTTTTGCTTTGGCTGTGTTCTTTCTTCTGCTCACTTCGTTTATTGTTTGCCAGGCTATTCTAGATTGTCTATCTTCACCGAGTCTCTAATCTTATCTATCTGATTTTGAATGTATTCTGTCTGTTCCTTTATATATATGCCTGCTAATTGATATTGTGCCGTTTTTAGTTTTAAGGCATTTGTGTTTGTTGGGTTTTTTCGATAGTTTTTGGAGGCTGTTTTCACTAGTGCACGTTTTTCTCTCACCGCTAAAGTTTCCCATGGGACTCTATATTTAGTTTTAATTTTTGTTGGAATGTATTTTGCTGCTGCCTCGAGGTGTGCATTGACGAAATTTAAAAAAAAAAAAAAAGGCCTTGGTAAAGTCGACAAATAGTAATGTCGCCTGAAGGTTTTTTGCCCGAACGCCTTCAAGGATTCTACGGATGGTCAGTATTTGTGAGGTTGTGGATCTATTTCTCCGGAAGCCATTTTGGTTTTTCCAAAGAATGTTGTCTATTTTGGGAAATCCTGGTGCTTAAAACAGCGCACCAATTAGACGTTCTAACATGCTAATAGCTAAAATTTTATATAGCTGTGACCTTAACGTTTTATATAAAAGAAATACATTATTTGAAGGAGACAAACTCTATTTTGCTGCAAATAAATCAATAAGTTTTTGAAATATTAGCTTTCTTTTTTGCGAGCAGGGGGACACATTTTCGTATATTTGTATTGCACCGAACTCTACATTGGTTAATTTAATGGCTGATAGAATAAACGTAAGGAAATAAAAACATTTTTGAGATCGACTTTTAGTCTCGATCTTACATTCTGAAGAGTTCCCTATATACAGGGACTGTAAATGTTTATTTGCCTTGGATAATGAACAGGTCTGTTCGTTGCTTCATGGGGCGTCACATGACAGTCTTAGAAACCCATTTGCGACCTTTTGGGCCTCTGTTCTTTAAACTAGAGAGACGTATCTCAGACCCTGTCGAGGTATAATAAAGTCGCATGGCCATTTTACTTTCCCCCATCAAGTATTTATTTACCCAACCCCTCCAGCACGAGCAGTATCGGATTCATTGTCAGTTTTTAGGCAGAGTACAACTGGTTTGAATTCAGAGTGTTCAAAAGTAACCTTTCTTCCATCTTTGTACCCCTTATACCCCTTATACATACAGGGAACAATATGTCTCTCTCTCTATATATATATATATTAAGAAACGTTTATGTATTTATGTGTATAAAAGTTTACATATTCTTGTATATCCAAATGATGTATTGTCTTTTCTTCTGTTGTCTTTTTGTGTTAGTATATCATGGATATACTAATGTTATTGTTGGTCCTTGGTGAGTTGGAATTCGACTACATCTCTTCTCTAGCGCCAACCATGTCAATACCTGTAAACCCTGTCAATAAAATGATTTCTAAAATAACCGGATAGAGATAAAATAATCAGACACTTGTAGCCTAATTTGTTTATCACTGTCCATATCAAACAGACTCCTCTAAAGTAAAAGACAATATTTCAGATCTCGCCTGAGGTCATTATTAACTTTTGCGAGCGTTTTCTTTTATCTTTTCTTTTATGAAAAAATTGTCTAAGGTGGGTGGGTTGTCTCCCTTGGTCGATTCCGCTCTCTAAAGGCTACGTATAACATATTCTATTGGTCGATACATTGTTTAAATGATATCTGTGAGGAAGCAGACGTTAAAATTGTCTTTGCTACAATACTAGCAGTGAAAACGTTGAGAGCTGTCTGAAAGTACGTAAAACATTAGCATATTCAACAACTTCACTAATTATTTTCAGTTAAGTAGACTAATATATGTTTTAATCGTTATATAATATAATATAATATAATATTGTTGCATATTGACCTCCGACCCGGCCAAGCTGTCAAAATAGGAAATGCACCAGTGTAAATAACAGGTGTATCCGGTCGAGGAATATCAGGATATTATAACCTTGACCGCGGACGGGTTGAATGAGTGCGAAATTGTGACACTCGCAGGAAGAAGAGTTGGCATCAAATTATTATATAACCCGGGTGAAGACAGGAAGTCAGTTGTTGGAGATCAGATGAGTTGGAGATAAGATGCAGTAGAGAAAACCAGCACCCAGAGAGGCTAGGCCCCCGGTTGAACAGCCCAGAAGAACGGGAAATAAAGGCTGTGATAGCCAGAAGAGTGGGGGTCAACATGTTGCAGTTCTGTTCAGTCTCCAACTCCCTCTCACACACAACCCTTTCAATAAAGTGAGAGGTGTATCTTTCTAAAGAACTGTGTCGCTCGTCTTTATTGTGTCGTCATTATGATTCTGCATGCATACGTATGTATAGTTGTTCATGGCTATACAACAATATTATATAATATAAAAAATTGTTTACAACTGAAAATATTGATACAAACTGCATTTTCTTAATATATGACTGTTATATAATTTTCTTTAAAACTTTCAAGTTGTGTTCATGTTCTTCCTGTAACTAACTTTTATTTCATCGTAGCTCACTCGACCGGCCAGTCTACGACAGCAAGAAACAACGTATATTGGAAACAATAAGAAGGGATAATCCCTTGGTGAAACTTGAATTCATGATTTTATTTACCGTAATAAATATAGGGAATGAATTAATAAACACTTTTTAAAATTTCTAATTGAATTAAGAAAAGAAAATTATAAAAATAAGCAGAAACTCCCAGAGGTCTCTGACAGGAAAAAGGGACGATGCATGCGTAAGGAAAAAAAAGGGACCTCCTGACAAGAGGAGCAGACTCATTCTCTTTCAGGCAGTGATCGGCGAAGTGACAACACCTTGCTAACTGGTGGCAGGCGCCACGCATACGTCTTTGGACGAAGCGTTGGTTAGTCCTTTCACTTGTAGCAGCCCTCTTGGTTAACAGTATGCCGAAATATAAAAGGCTACGAAATGGAACTACGAACTAAAAACGCTGGACTTGGACAAACACCACAAAAACGACTAACTTGTATAAAACAACAAATGAGGACACATATATACCAAGAAACGATTAACGTATTTCTAAACACCTTGACTGGGGGATTCAACCCTTTCAATTGTATTCAGGGAAGATTCCTTCATCTATTGTATGGTTGTTGAACCCAGGAAATAAAGGAAAAATAAACAAATGTTTTCGTCTCCTATCTGTCGCTGTCTTCTTTTGTATAATTCTTTTTGGGCCTTTCTTGTTCAAAGAGTTACACCAACGAAACAACGTGGGGTAAAATAGAATAACCTCAGAATGGAGTCAGATATCAAACGGCAACACACCTTTGCCCTTGACCACCGCCAGACCCCACAGTGTAATGGTTAATGAGCTCAGCGATCAGATCATTACTGAATAACGGATGAATAGAATTACTCGTGTTAAATAACAAAACTTGAAACCATTTTGATGTCTGCCAACAAGTGATTAATATAGAATAGCAATACTTGAAACTAATTAACTGTGTGCAAACAAATGAACTCTGCTTCCTTTAAAAATAATCTTACTATAAACTATTCGTTTACAAATCATATATATATATTTGTTTGTTTGTTTGTTTGTTTGTGTGTGTGTGTGTGTGTGTGTGTGTGTGTGTGTGTGTGTGTGTGTGTGTGTGTGTGTGTGTGAACAGCATTTGGCATTAAATGACCCTCTAGGGTTGATATAGCATAAAACACAACCAAACCAAAGCAGACGATAACTCGTGAGGCCGAAAAATATAAAAGAAACGTCTTCGTCTCCTATCTGCCGCTATCTTCTGTCGTATAATTCTTTTGGGGTCATTCTTGTTCAAGGAGTTACATCAACTAGCCAACGTGGGGTAAAATAAAATAACCTCATTATGGAGTCAGATATCAAACGGCAACACAGCTTGCCCTTGACCTACGCCAATCCCCACAGAAATTCTTGTTAAATGCACAAGCTGTTTTACCAAGTTACTTCAAGAGCCTTCAGTCTACAGAAGCTTAAATCAAACCTACAATTCATCCTTTAGTTCGTTCCTCGATTTCTCTGTGTCAAGCTTGTTATTATTCTTAAGCTTGTAGAATTAATAGAAGAAGCATTGTCAACTACTATCATTTTTATTTTTTATTTTGACGAGTATTCTCTTTCATCTTTTAAACTCTTATTCGAGTATCTCAAAGATATTACCTTTCATACATTGATAAAAGAATCTATAGCAAAGAGATCTGCTTGGATTGTTTTCAATGATACTAATATTGTTTCATTCATGATTGGAATCGAATCTTGTTGAAGAGGTCAAGAATATCCCGACTGGATCCCCTCCAGAAGAGTAAGACCACCATCCCAAGAAAAAGGGATGTTCCCTTTATATTTTATTTTACAAAGAATTATTATTAGTTCCTTGAAATATTTAAAACCCTATAAATGTGCGACAATTATTAGGATTAAATAGGGATGCCTGAAATTATACAACTTTTTTCAAACGATGAGAAAATTATTGATATTAGATAGGAATACTTAAAACTATATAACTGTGACTAAATTATTGGAATTAGATTGAAATACTTGAAACCATATAACAGTATGCATATTATTAGTATTAGGCTTGAACCCATATAACTATGAGAAAATTATTTGTATTAGATAAGAATACTTGAAACTATATAACTGTGTGCTAATTATTTGTATTAGATAAGAATACTTGAAATTATGTAACTTTGTCCAAATTGTTTGTAATTAGATAGAAATGATTTAAACCATATACCTATGTGCAAATTATTAATATTAGATAGGAATACTTTAAGCTATATAACAGTGTAAAAATCATTTGTTTTTGATAGAAATGTTTAAAATCTTATAACTGTGTGCAAACAAATAATTATTATCATTAAATAATAACATTTACTTGAAATGTTAGATAATTGCGGAAGGATTTTTTTATATTGTCATTTTTCGTTTTGTATATCTTACCTTTCGGTTTAGTTAGGCTGAGAACCTTTCGGCTTAGTGCATGGGTTAGTTAGGTGCACACATTAATTGCAGGTGATCACGTTCACGCGGGGTGGATGTGACAATCACAGATCTCACAATAAAAACCCCAGATAGGAAATGTACCGGGGACGTGAATGACATCATGCACAGAAGCGATGGGCTAAGGATTTGGGAATTTGAAAAAAAACAGTTAGTTGAGATTTGGACTTGGATGAAGCAAGTCGATTTTCAGAACTCGCCGAGGCCAGACCAGTAGTTTGCGGCGGGGTGCTGCACGTGGTGGGGTCAGATGGAAAAGTCAGCATAGTAAGGTTGGTTTGGTTTGTTTGGTTTTATGGCACAGCAACCTTTGTAGGCTATTCAACGCCAAATCCATTTTTATGTAAATAATCTGTTCAGCATAATTCAGTTTAGCATAAGTACACAGTTTAAATGTCAAAAACATTTCCATTTCAAACTATTCAAGCAGTTGTATGTTACAATTCAGTTAAGTGTAAATACAGTTTTAATGTCGAAAAACAGTTCTATTTCAAATAATTCGGTTAAGCATAAGCACGCAGTTTGAATGTAAGTACGGTTTAATTGTTAAAACATTTCTATTTCAAACTATTCAGTTTTACTCAAACAATTGATTTTAGCATAAGTATGCTGTCAATTCTATTTAACCCATAGATAGGACCCTTATCAGGTGCTACCACTCCGGGCCAGAGTGGACCTGGGAGCGATGGCAATGAAGGGGTCCTCTGCATTCCTCAAAGCTCCAGCATTGCTGGAACCTCACCATCAGATTGTTTAGTGTCATATCCAAGACACTCGTTGGGGGGGGTCTTACCCCTCTGCAGAGAAACAGTCGATGTATTCTACAGCCCCAGCCGACTGGGCAATATAATAGTTTACAAAATATTATCATCAATTATTCGACACTATATAACAGCTTGAAAAAAAGACAAATTTTGTCAATAGATAACTCTGCAAGGGTTGACATGTCGTTAGACTAACTAACCAATCCACTGATCTTAATTTGAAATATCATGTTGTTTCTTATATTCTAGGATGCAAAAGATGTAGAGTGTGGTTTTCAGCCTGCACAACAGGTTGTGGGACAGCATTTGATACCTGCACACCTTGTAAATGATGTTTTGATTTCTTTGTTTAAAGGTATATCAACTTTCATGGGTTATTTAATGCCAAGAATAGCAGTGATACTATTTAACTGTGGGGAGGGTAAGGTGTTTATACCTTTCCCAAGAGTATTAGTCTGAAATTGAACCTTATAGAAGGACTGGGGTTTGAACTTGCTTTCTTTGAGGTCACAATCCACTCCTCCATCAATTACGTCACAAGGACTCCCCAACATGTGCTTGGAGTCACCTTGATTAAATTTCCTCGTATTACTTATTGATTTTAGCCTTTCTAATATTTACAATAGAAATTTTATTTTCTATTTGTAGCTTATTCATTAGGCAATAGGAAGCAGACCCTGGTCTCTGGTTTTGTCTTTTTTATTTAATGGCATATTAACCTTCATAGGATATTTAATGCCAAAGTTATCATTGTAGAAAGACAGTAGTTGTACTATTTAACCCATAGCGGGAGAAATAAGGAACTTCATACATTTCTTGAGGGTGTTTGTCCAAAGGTGAACGTAATAGAGCGGCAAGGGTTCGAACTATCTTATTACAATGTCGCAGTTCAGCTCTTTAAACATTACGCCACGGGGACTGTCCCCCCCCTCCGATACATGAAAGGTTCACATTTTGGCTGTTCATTTTTTCCTTTTTCGTAGGTTACTTTTTTTTTATTTAGGCTGCTTATTGAATGGTTGTAGAATATAAAAACGACCAAGGCATTTGGTGGGGGTAACTTTTTTTTCCTCAGTCCAACCAATTTGGAAATTTTCTTCTAGTGATTCGCCAATCGTTCGTTCTTCAGGTTGAACTTCAAAGAGAATTCCCTTGACAACCAAAGCGAGAAAAAAAAAAGATTAACCATCTAATTAACTAATCATTGCTGTGGTTAAACAGCAAATTTTCTTTAGTTACTAGTCGAACATTTTTAACCAGTGAACCATCATCGGTTACATTCACATTTCCCAGCAGCGAACGAACATTTGAAAAGAACAATCAAATAATAAAATACTTTTTGAAATGATTCTGGAATCGGTCGAGAAACGACTGTTCTCTTCTCTTCTTTTCAACCAACACGCTGATCACGTGATACTCGCACGCTCATCACGTGACTTGCAAGCACTGATTAACCCGTCTACTGCAGTGTCCGCCATATTGTTATTGGCATTGTTCTTGCAATTTTTGCATTTAAAGAAACAAACAAAAATAAATAAATGAATGAATAAATAATTAAGTGTTTATGGTTTGATGACTGCAAAACGTCCCTTGAGATGTAAAAAAAATGTTTGTCTCATAAAATGAATATTAGATTTAAGTCAACTCACACTTGCAGAAAATAATTTGTAAAAAAAATTTAATTTAAAAACAATAGTACCCTAAGGACCTAACAATTTACACCTCAAATAAATTACTACGAGACGAAATCAGAATACTACCCATTGTTTTCCTCCTCTTACAGAATCATTTGTGAATGAATATTCACAGCTATTTCGAATAATCTTATTACAAGTACACCACCAATATTCTAACACCCCTGGTTCCAGTATCGTATCTGGTTATCTATAGGGTGATTGTAAAGTAACTCCGTATTTTATATTTGTAATTGTAAAAATTGTTAAAATCATAAGTTAAGAAATAAATTATAAGAATTTTAAATAAGGAGTTACTTTCCTATATATCCCAGTATTTTACAATACCAACAGAGTTATGAAATAATACGAGGTATAAATATTGTAATTTTCAATAATCCAAACTAAAGTATTCACCTTGACAGCCGCAGCTCATCTGGCAAAAATCAACCGAAATTCAACCGGCGCCACATACCGACTGTAGGGATAAACTCGAGGAGGGCTTCAAAATATTTACTGATTAATTAGAAGTCGAGTCACGGAACTCTCAGCATGTTGATTCTGAGCCGATCAGAGCAACTCATGCAGTATTTAAGACTAACTCAACCCAGTGGCAGAAAAGCTCCCAGAAGCAAGTGTGAACACGTCCAACAAGCGGCTCCACCATCCGTGACGATCAGCGCGACAGGCCACAAGTTGCCTCATGGAGATCCCAACTAGGCAGCAGCAGCAATCGAAGAGAAGACACAAGTCTCCAGAAACACTGATTTTCTACATGCTTCTTCTCAACTACCCATATATGCAATATATTCTCTCACATGGATTTTCTACGTATCAACTTCCACTCTGATGCGCGATATACGAGGTGCATACGATAAGTTTCCAGATTTATTTTGTACAGGCATTTAAAATTGTCGTAGACTCTTGAAAATTAAGTATTTTATTGTTATACATCTTATGAGATAACTGACCAATTTTTATGACTTCAGGTTCAAAGGAACAGCTACAGCAGCAATTGGAATACACCCTACTAAAGTCTGATTGTCACAGCTGGTGAATTTCAAAAATGCAATCTGACACTTTATAATAATGATATGCTATAAAATTATGTTTTAAACTAGGAAAAAATCCCACAGAAACGTATGGAATGCTTCAGACTGCTTTTGGACCATCTTGCATGAATCGAGCATCAGTTTTTGAGTGGCATAAGAGATTCAAGGAAGCCAGGAAGTCTGTGTGAGATGATGAGAGGTATGGGAGGAGTAAGAAAGTCAATAGACCAGAGTTGATAGGCCAAAGAGTTAAGGTTAGGGTTAGGGTTACTATGTTGAGGTTTTAAGGGAGTTCAGGAAGAGATTCCGTCGGAAGAGGCCAGCACTCTTCAAATCGGGTCAGTGTGTTTTAAACTTGGAAAAAATGCTGCCACAGAAACGTATGGAATGCTTCAGACTGCTTTTGAACCATCTTGCATGAATCGAGCATCAGTTTTTGAGTGGCATAAGAAATTGAAGGAAGGCAGGGAGTCTGTGAGGGATGATGAGAGGTGTGGGAGGAATTAGGAAGTCAATACACCACAGTTGATTGCCCAAAGGGTTAGGCTTAGGGATACTATGTTGAGGTTTTAAGGGAGTTCAGGAAGAGATTCCGTCGGAAGAGGCCAGCACTCTTCAAATCGGGTCAGTGGCATTTCCACCAGGACAATGCACCAGTCCACAACTCCATCCTTGTCTCAAACTATTTGACCAAGATGGGCATCAAGACAGTTCCTCACCGTCCCTATAGTCCAGATATTGCTCCCTGTAACATTTGATTATTGCCTCGGCTCAGAGGCTGTCGTTATGAGACAATTGAGGAGATGAAAGAGGCTGTGACGAAGGTCATTGACATGCTCACACAAGAGGACTTCCATGGGGCCTTCCAGAAGTTGTTGGAACGGTACAACAAGTGCGTTGCAGCCGGAGTAGATTACTTCGAAGGGCACTAGAATTTCATGTGTGTACTATCAATAAAAGTGCCCATACAAAAAAAGTCTGGAAACTTATCATATGCACCTCTTATCCCATAAGAAACAAACAAACGACATTCCAAATGCGTCACATCAACCGACTATAAACGAGAATAAAATCTTTTTTTTTTATCTCAAACATGGCTCATCTCCATTGTTTTGCTCCTTGTCATTATTTTCCGGTTAGCAAGAGTTATTATACCTTAAACCGACTATGTTTGCTCGTTTGCAGAATAGCTTTTGCAATTAGAGTATTAAGTAAAGTTGGTGACCTTAGTCGAAGGTGACCCGAAGGCTCTCTTTTCAATAGATACTACACCACAGTGTAGGGGAGGGCGCTTCTCCATTCCCTGGATTACTCCACTTTACCCTTGATCCTTACCTAATAATGCTGAGTGTTAAGCAAGGCAGCATCAAGTACCATTTTTTGAGTCTTTGGTATGACTCGACGTAGGATTGGACCCCGGTCTCCAGAACTATTGGCAAAAATTCAATAATAATTCAATAAAACATTTCTGAACCACAGTTTTTGCCCAACAAGCATCTTTAACGCATTGACACAGTTAAATATTAGATATTATTTAAAATGGCAATCCTTCTGTAACCAAAAATAAAATTCCCAAAATATATACAGAGGATTTTTGAACAGCTACATATCTCAAGTTTTGGTTTGTGTATCAATGCTGTAGAGTTTGGCAATAAATAATGCCTAATAACATCAGTTTTGATTATGTATTTTACTAGAAATAATAAGAAAATTGAAATTTTATAAAAAGTTGTTAGGGGTATATTTATTTGTGATGATACAGTGGGTGCAACATAAACTTAGCCAGAAGTGTGGAACACTCAGTGAGAATCATACTCACTAAAAATGGTCTGTTAACTTTGTTTATCATGAACTACACGAGACGCCCAAACATTGGGTGTTACTTGCCCTACTGTTTTTGCTTCTCCCTTTGTAATTGATGCAATAGAGTTAAAATCAGAAAAAATAGAAGTATAAGTGTTTGTCATCGAGGCACTTGTGTGAAAGGCATGAACCCCCTCCTCCCTGGTGGTTAATGGCACAGAGAATGGAATTTACTTTGCACTAATGCCCATATGAAAAGCACGAGCCCTCTTCTAAACTGTGCACGGCCGACTCAACCGTTTCCAACTGTACGGTTTCACTGGTCACCATGAGCATCGACACGCATGTAGTACCCTTCCGCCGGGTTTGGTCCACTGACAATCTACCTACGGAATATGAACGGGATGTAGCCCAGCGGAATAGGGGTGGGTCCAATCCTTCTACACGACCCAAAAATGTATAACGTCTCTTTCAATTGATCGGCTTTGTGTACTTGTCGATAAAATCTTACCATTTAAATCTGTAACGTAATGGCCGAGGGATTTCGGTTCATGCCTTTGAGTTTAGTTAGGCTTAGAACCTTTTGGCTCAGCAGATGGGTTAGTTAGGTGCAAACATTGATGCAGGTGTTAACGCGAGCGCGCGAGCGGACTAAGGTGTCCCTCAGATGTCACAATAGTCCGAGACGAAACGGCTGACGGAGTGCGAGTGACGTCACGCACCTGAAGCGCGCAAAGGTTTGTGGAGAATTGAAAGAAAGTTAAGGAGTTGAAATTTAGACACCAAACAAGGAGGATCGACTTTTGGAGCTCGCAGACGCGAGGCGAACTTACGCCCTATGGGGTGCCGCTCGAGATGGGGGCCAAATGAATAAGACAGCGTAGAAGATTGTGTCTCTCATCCTTATGTCGAAACCTTTAACTCAAAGTTAATAAAAAGGTTTCGTACCTGAACAAGAAGTCGTTACGTGTTTTCGAATTTCGAGATTCCTATGTTCTATCGTTATGAACGTTGTATGCCTATTTCGCACATGGCGTTAATTGTGGATATGGAACAAATCAACAAATCGTGGTTTTCCTACCAAAGCTACTTGGGTTGAAAAGGAAGAAAACAACAGACAAATTAACCATGGAAATCAACACATTTCTTTTTTGGTTTGACTGGAGCTTGGAAGTGTGGATACAAGCACCGATGTTACTTTTTTTGTAGGTAAGTTGGAACCCTCTAGTCTTGTAAAAGCAATCTATCCTTGGTGTTCCATAACATTTCAGATAATTCTTTGCTATTGATAACACATAACCTGATATAACATGTCGTGTGTTATTGGAGAGAAAATGGACACTCTCAATTAATCTCTAAGCTATTAAGCTAATCTCACAGAACATTGTTCGTGCAAAGAGTTCGAACCTCACTTTGCCCTGTCAGCTGGGGCTGTAGAATAAACTGACTGTACCTCTGCAGAGGGGTAAGACCCTCCCCAATAAGTGTCCTGGATATGACACTAAACAGTCTGATGGTGAGGTCCCAGTAACGCATGGGCTTTGGGGAATACGGAGTACCCCTTCATTCAGAGTCCAATCTGGCCCAGCATGGTAACACCTGATAGGGCCCTATCTATGGGTTAAATAGAACTAACGGCATACTTATGCTAAACTGAATTGTTTGACTAAACTGAATAGCTTGAAAAAGAAATGTTTTTGACAATTAAACCGTACTTACATTTAAACTGCGTGCTTATGCTAAACTAAATTATTTCAAATAGAACTGATTTTTTTACATTAAAACTGTATTTACACTAAACTGAATTGTTTAAGATAAAACTGTTTTGACATTTAACTGTGTGTAAACAAAATCTGTACTTATACTAAACTGAATTAGCTGAATTAGAACTGCTTGACTAAACTGAATAACTTGAAATAGAAATGTTTTTCACTATTAAACTGTACTTAAATTTAAACTGCGTGCTTATGCTAAACTGAATTATTTGAAATGGAACTGTTTTTGACATTGAAACTGTACTTACACTAAAGTGAATTGTTATATATAACTGCTTGAATAGTTTGAAATAGAAATGTTTTCGACAATTAAACTGTGTACTCATGCTAAACTGAATTGTTTTAAATAGAACTGATTATTTACATAAAAATGGATTTGGCGTCAAATAACATGCAAAGGGTGATATGCCATAAAAACCAACCAACCAACCAACCAATCGAACCTCACTGGGTACTCCAGCTTAATGATCTATTTTCACCTTAACAAATGCATGCTTTATTTATTTACCTAACCCATTTAATACAGGCAGGATGTGACACAAGGTCAATTTTCAAGCGAAATAAATCTCTTTATTGGGGATCCTGTTTGAGATGAGGCTTCTTAATCTCAGTATTAATTTTATAGCAGACTTTTGTCCTCATCTTGGTAGTTTTTGTTGTTGTTTTTCTCACTACGTTTCGGCCAAATTTCACCTCTGGCCGTCTTCAGGTGATCAACTGCAACCTCGGATAGGAATGCTGAGTCTTGTAACCGTATCCCCAGTAATTACTGCCTTCCATAGTTGTTATCTATCGCACCACGTTTTTGACCAAGTGACCCTCTGGCCAGCTTGGGTAGGAATTGAAACCGCTATCTTATGACAATGCTCACCTGGAACCGTAGAGACTCAACACCTCTATCCGCTGCGCCACGTGGTGCGATAGATAAGAACTATGGAAGGCAGTAATTACTGGGGATACGGTTACAAGACTCAGCATTCCTATCCGAGGTCACGGTTAATCAACTGAAGACGGCCAGAGGTGAAATTTGGCCGAAACTTAGTGAGAAAAACAACAAAAACTACCAAGATGAGGACAAAAGTCCGCAATAAAATTAATACTCGGAATAAAGCTGGTTTGAATTCAGGGTTTTCCTTCTTCTAGACTAGTTGTCTAACTAAAGCCAAAGAAACCAGTCCGTTCTACTATTTAGCCACAGCTGGGAGTGGAGAGAATTGATGGATTCATCATATTTACCCAACCCCTCTGTTCGAGCAGGATATGACACAATGTCAATTTTTAAGCGAAGTTTAACAGGTTTGAATTCAGAGTTTTCCTTCTCCTAGACTAGTTGCCACACCAAGGCTGAAGAACCTAGTCTGTCCTACTACTTACCCATAGCTGGAGAATAATTGGATTCATACCTTTCCCAAGGGTATTAGTGCTATGTGAAATGCAATCAGTGTCGTCCGAGATTTGAACTCGTGTCGCCGTGTCCATTTCCTACGGCGATAACCATTACACCACGAGAATTGATGGATTCATGCCTTTTCCAAGGGCATTCGCACAAAGTGGAATATAAATAGCTTCGACCAGAATTTGATCTCGTATCGCTGATTCCATTTCCTATCAGTATAACTTGTTGTATGTTATTGAAGAGGAGACGGGCACTACCAGATAACCTTCCCTACTCTGGAGAGAAATTACTCAACATAGCACTTTAATGATCATGAGAAAAGTCAATGATCACCCATTAACTTGGATACCCTGGGATCATACTGTCGCCTTATATCAATGGCTATTTAGCTAGCATCAAAGACCATTGTTAGTGCAAAGAGTTCGAACCTCACAGAGTATTCCAGTATAATGTTCTGTGCAATGCTTAGCAAATACCTGCAATATCTGAAATTTTGTCGTTCTTGTGAAATGGAGTGGCACGCTGATAGCTGCAACTATCGTTACAACGAATGAAACGTTTTCAACAGCTGATATCTTCACACTAGTAATTATCTTCTTATAGCTTTAGTACATTTTCAGAAACCGTAGCTGACAGCTAAGAAAACGACAGGCCAAAATCAAATAGCGGATATCGTTTTAATTCTCCGTTGTCAGTAAGACGAAACTCGCGTTCTCTCTCTCTCTCTCTCTCTCTCTCTCTCTATCTCTCTCTATCTCTATCTATCTATCTATCTATCGCTATCTCTCTCTCTCTCTCTTTCTCTCTCTCTCTCTTTCTCTCTTTCTTTCTCTCTCTCTCTATCTCTTTCTTTCTCTCTCTCTCTCTCTCTTTCTCTCTCTCTCTTTCTCTCTTTCTCTCTCTCTCTATCTCTTTCTTTCTCTCTCTCTCTCTCGCTATCAATCTCTCTCTTTCTCTCTCTCTCTTTCTCTCTCTCTCTCTCTCTCTATCTCGCTTTCTCTATCTCTCTCTCTCTCTCTCTCTCTCTCTCTCTCTCTCTCTCTCTCTCTTCTCTCTCTCTGTTGAACTGTTATGCTTAGTAGGAAATACTGACTCGCCCTACGTAACATAAAACCCGGTTTACGAATTCCCACTTCTGCCAAAGAAAAAGATCTTTCAGCTCGCGTATTTCGAGGAAATTGTAAACTAAAAGGTGTGTTGCATTCTTCATGAGCCGCCCCCAACTCTGTGCCGTTAAGAATTTGGAAAATCTCTTATCTACAGAATGAGAAACGTACTGAGGTAGAAGTCGTCTGAAATGTCGTGGAAGAATTCCTGCATTATGTCAACCTCTGAGGTGAGATAGAGACAAGAACGAATCCAGAAGAGTTGGGGGCGAACCAAAAGTAAGGGTGTTGACTTTAAGGAGACCCGTTCTTGGGATGGAAATGCAACATGGTGCAGATAATAGTAATTTAGGAAAAGGAAGTCTGGAAATCTATGTTTGATTCGGGTTGCAGAAGGACTAACCAAAATTAATACACATAATATTCTCTTCGGCCTCGTTCTCAATTGTCTTGACTATGACCTTGTTGTCTGGTAAAAAAGATAACATCATCCTCTGCTCCCCAACCCTACACTAAGTCTGTACTGCTGAAAAATTGTCCGATCAATCACCTGTCCATAATACCCTCGCATCATACAAGCTACAAAGCTACCAGGTGGAAATAAATGTAGAGAGAGAGAGAGAGAGAGAGAGAGAGAGTAGTCGGTTCATTAAGTAAGATTATTCATTGCCCATGACATTGAACGAATCAGCAAGGCGTATATTTATGATAGATAGATAGATCTAAACAGACATAGATAGATAGATAGATAGATCTAAACAGACATAGATAGATAGATAGATAGATAGATAGATTTCGAGTTAAAACATGTTTTGCGTTTATCTACTGACAAATATGCTTCGTCAGTTTCACTATTCGTCTCTCTCTCTCTCTCTCTCTCTCTCTCTCTCTCTCTCTTATATATATATGTGTGTGTGTGTGTGTGTGTGTGTGTGTGCATGCGTGCAAAAGTCTAAAAACATTAAATTTTCATATTTATCATATCTTACTTAAAAAATAATAAATAAGAAGCTATTCAATTTTAAGACGTTTGCTGATTTTTCTTTTTGCCCATTCAGTTTTCTTTTATTGAATTTACTAATCTTTTTTATTCATTTAAATCTTAAATTTGCATATTTTCATAGATATCATTTTTTATAATATAAGACAAAATGAAAATTTTAAATGTTTACAGACTTTTACAAACACACACACATAAACGCACACACACGCATACATATATAGATATATATTATGATAAAATGATGAAACTTATTGATCTTGTTCTTCAATTTATACCTCATTTCATATATATATATATATATATATATATATATATATATATATATATATGTATAATTGAAAAACTAAACTATATATATATAGTCACATTTATACATATAAATAGTAAGTTCAACTTATTATATACATATAAATAAATAGTACTTTTAACTTAGTATGACACAAGGTCGCAATTGCCGAGTACCGGTGAACTGAATTCAATCCAGGATGGTTTGACAGATTAATTCACTATAACCCAACATAGAAGAGCTGCGTGTGTGTATACATATCTATGTATCTATGTATGCGTGTGTATATGTGTGTGTGTATGTGTGTGTGTATGTGTGGGGTCGCGTGTGTGTGCATGCATGTGTATGTGTGTGTATGCATGTGTGTATGTGTGTGGGGGGTGCATGCATGTGTATGTGTGTGTGTGCATGTGTGTGGGCGCGTGTGCGTACATGCATGTGTGTGTGTGTGTGTGAGTGTGTGTGTGTTTGCAGTTTCCGGTATAAAAAAACGATGTCACTTGAAACAATACAAAGGATAGTAAAACTCATTCAAGAAGGTAATCAACAATGGTGTGTGGCGACAGATGTAGGTTGTTCCCAGTCTGATGCGTCTTTTTTAAATGGGATGTTTAAAAAGAAAAAAATATACTCATAAACCACAAAAAACATCAAAGTGCCTGAGTAAAAAAACTCAAAGCAGTATGCCTTGAAAATAGAAAATGTACAATGAAAAACAAGTTGGTCGAAACAGGAGTCAGTGTCTGTGACAGAACTGTAAGTGAAAGAAAGAAAGAAAGAAAGAAAGAAAATAATGTGAAGAGACATAGAGGGAAAGGAAGAGATAGAGAAATAAAAACGAAAAGACAGAGAGTAAAAAAAAGAGGAAAAGAAGAATAAAGCACAGGAAAAAGAAAAGGAAAGAAAAAGAAAAAGAAGATATAGAGGGAGGTACTCAGACAAGCTATCCCTCCGTGTATTTTATATAATAACTCTGTCTTAAGTCTGAGGAGAAAATGACTTCGGAATCGAAAATTCGTGAAATATTGAAAGATTTGAAGGTTTGGCACAAAAGGATGCCCATCCCAATTTTATCTTCTGCATTTATACACTTGATGGAAAGAGCAGACGATAACTTTATCGAGCGGTGGACGGTCACACAGAGATAAGATTATTCGTGGTTTCTCGAAAACTTGTTGAAAACAACAAAAAATATTTTAAAAAAACAGGTCACTTCTGTTCGTTTCTGATGACAACCTCACGTGGTGTAATGGCTACCAAACTAGATTAGCTGGTCATTATTAAAAACTTTCATTCTCACTGAGTGCCCGATTTTCCTGGCTTTGAGCCAAGCTAAATTATGCTTAGTAAATGACTACTTCCGCTAATTTCTGACAACTTCTTGCCCAGTCGACAATGCTAAGAATACACCGAGTGTTATCTCGGGCAAACGGCTAAAATTCCCACCACCGAGAAAAAAAAGTGGGGTCCTATAATAATACTAAACCGCATCCGGTGTTGAGTCTCTGGGTAATATGAACTCGCCTCTTCATAACCATTACTCCCAGGTCCACTCTGCAAGGAGTAGCATCAGCTGTTAGAGTCAAATAGAGTTGTATAAAGATTATTAGTATAAGATAAGAATACATGCAACCCAATAAAACAATTTATATATGATTTGGTTTGGTTGGGTTTTATGGCATATAAACCATTGTTGGTTATTTAATGCCAAATCCTCTTTATATATATATACATATTAAATACATATATATGATTTGTAAACAGATTTGGTGGATAACATTCTTAAACGAGCCTGAACTCTTTTTTGCACACAGTCAAATGGTTTCAAGTATTCCTATATAATAGTTACAATTTAACATCAATCCTTTGTTTGCACACAGTTTGTCTTATTTAACCCCTAGATAGGACCCTATCAGGTGCTACCACTCCAGGTCAGAGTGGACCTGGGAGCGATGGCAATGAAAGGGTACTCTACATTTCCCAAAGCTCCAAAGCTGGAATCTTGCTATCAGATTGTTTAATGTCATATAGAGGATATTCGTTGGGGGCTCCTACCTCTCTGCAGAGATCCAGTTAGATTATTCTACAGCCCCAACCAATTGAGCTGAATATGACAATATTTGTCGGCCGTCCCACCAACCGGACGAGTATGGCACAAGGCCTTTTTTAAGGTGGGTCCAGGTGCAGGGCCGTAGCCCAGACGCGCCCGACATTCCCAAAAATGCCTCGTGCCCCGTCGGCCTTACCCTAAAATAGGGGCACCTCAGGCACCAGTTGATAAACCTAACCCCTCCGAGGAGGTTTAAATCCTGGAGAACGGCCCCCTGAAGCTCGAGGTATGTCCAATAGACGGAACACACTCGACCAGATCCGGGCCGTTGACACCACGGCCGGCCGAAGTGTGCTCCATCTACTGGATTTAGTAATCAACTGTTTAGTAATTGAGCTTGATATAACAGCGTGCAAACAAATGATTATTCTCATCAAATAGGAATACTTACTTGAAAAGATATAACAGCACAAAATACAAACACTGATTTTAGCATTGAATAACCCAGCAGGGGTTGACATGCCGTAAAACCAACCATCTGACCTCTTTAACAGAGAAATTTTATTCCGATTCTGATTAACTAAAGTTTTATAACGATTCAATATGCACCTGTGTCGTAACTTTGATTGTTTGGGGGGGGGGTTGCGACAGAGTGTTTTTATCGCTGAATTTCAAAGGGCCAGAGAGTAGTCCAGCTGAAATGCAGTAATAGAAATAGTAAAAATGAAGATAGGAATTTGAAAGGAGTATGAAATAGCAAATAAGTTTTACTTATTAATTGTAGTCCTAATGTCGCAATATGATTTTCAACTAGTTCGTATTTACCCAACTGTTATATATTGACCCTCGACCGAGCCGTCAATCAAGAGATGCACCTGTGTAAATAGCAAATAAGTTTTACTTATTAATTGTAGTCCTAATGTCGCAATGTGATTTTCAACTAGTTCGTATTTACCCAACTGTTATATATTGACCCTCGACCGAGCTGTCAATCAAGAGATGCACCTGTGTAAATAGCAAATAAGTTTTACTGATTGACTGTAGTCCTAATGTCGCAATGTGATTTTCAACTAGTTCGTATTTACCCAACTGTTATATATTGACCCTCGACCGAGCCGTCAATCAAGAGATGCACCTGTGTAAATAGCAAATAAGTTTTACTGATTGACTGTAGTCCTAATGTCGCAATGTGATTTTCAACTAGTTCGTATTTACCCAACTGTTATATATTGACCCTCGACCGAGCCGTCGATCAAGAGATGCACCTGTGTAAATAAATATGTGATTTGCACTGCTATGTGATTTGCAACTAGTTTATATTTACCCAACTGTTATATATTTACCCTCGACCGAGCTGTCAATCAAAAGATTTACCTGTGTAAATAAGCGGAGGAACAGCGTAAGCAGGTGGATGTAAGACAATTATATAACCAGGAGCCACAGACGGCTTGGGTCAGTTGGAGTTGGAGTCAGTTGGGGACGAGATGCCGAAGTGAGAGCCAGCGGCAGACATAGGGCTTTGGGCCCTCAGTGACCCACGGTTGAGCAACCCCAGCCAAGATTAGAAAGAAGAGCTGCTATGGCCAGAAGAACTTGGGTCAATATGTAGCAGTCTGTCCCCGTCTCCAACTCACCTCTCACACATAACTAACATCAACCCTTTCGAGAATAAAGTGTGAGAGATATATTTTTTATAAAGAAGTGTGTTCGTTCGTTCATTGAAGTTCGTCATTATATTTGATTATGTTCCGCTTATATTGGTATTATGTATATGTATGTGGCTCTACAACACAACCCCTCCACTACGGACAGGATATGACTCGAGGCTGGTTTTAAGCGAATTAAAGCTGGTTTTCCTTCAGCTAGACTATACTACACAGAGCTAAAGAACCCACTTTGCCCTACTATTTACCTATAGCTGGAGTGAGAAGAGACGGGTTCATGCATTTCTCAAGACCATTAGCAAAAGAAAGAAAGAAAGAAAGAACATGTAGAAAAAGCGAAACAAAAAGGGAAAGAAAATTTAAAAAGAAAGACAAAAACAAACAATTCAAAAGAAAAAGAGAACTCACAAAGAAAGAAAGAAACAAACAAAGAATAAGAAAAAGAAAGTAAAGAAAGAAAGAAAATTTGAAAAGAGAGAGAACATAAAATGGTGGAGAGAATGAAGATATCAAAAATATATGGAAATAATTTCCGAAATATTAGTTTTAAGGACAGCATAGTAGACTGAATGTTTGTCTTTTAACACAATGTATCTCTTATAGCATTTCATTCTATTTACACTCTTATTTTATATACGTTATATCCTAAATATTCAGGAACAACAAAATATAACAAAAAAAAAACAGTTAGATATGTTTTTAACACAACAATATTTTTTTTAATTTTCTCACTGACCAGGATACAGTAACATAGGTGTTGATTAACAACTCCGTCAACACATGGCCTGTTGTCCAAGCAGCCACCTTGTCAGTAACTACCAATCAGTCGTTAGGGGAGATAACTCTCTCTCTTAACACTAGTTTTTTGATAGGCAAAATCTTTTTTATTCATACCGTTCTGATGATGATGTGTATAAACCTCGAAACGTCAGCAAAACTGATCGTATATCTTTGTTTTTCGTTGATCACTGATTGATTACGTCTGAGCATATAATTTGGAGTTACATTCATCCTTTATCGGATTTTTTAATAAAGAATAAGACATAAACAGACAATTCCTGTGGTCGATGTTCAAGTTCAGATACCCCAAACAATTCGAATAACGATATCTCTTCTCAAGAAAATCCAACATTGAATATTTGACTAAGAATTTTTCACTTCTTCCCTTCTTCATTTATTTGCAAACGCTGACATGTAATTGCTTCTTTCTGTTCGCTTAGTGGCTGAGATAGTTGCATATTTTGATATGGAGTAAAAGCCATTGATTTCAAATGGGGATTTTGGTCAACCTCGCTTTGAACTTTAGCGAAATTTGATCATCTTATTCCGTTGATAGAGTACGGTTGTTAATTTATAAAATCTGCCATGCCTATCGATAGATAAATGGAAATAGATTGAGATAGATATAAAATCCTTAAGATAGATAGATAGATATGAAAACACTGGGATAGATAGATAGATATGAAAACACTGGGATAGATAGATAGATATGAAAACACTGGGATAGATAGATCGATAGATAGATCGATATGAAAACATTGAGATAGATAGATAGATAGATAGATAGATAGATATGAAAACACAGGGATAGACGGATAGATAGATAGATATGAAAACACTGGGATAGATAGATAGATAGATAGATAGATCGGTCATGGGATAGATCAAACTTAAACGAATTTGGTAAAACGCATTTTTCCGCTTTTCAAGATGTCAGTCGGTACAAATTCAATTAGACGCCCACACAATTCTTTGCATTCTTTCAAACATGGTGTCACATACATTTTACATACATACATACATACATACACATAAATACACACATATATATATATATATAGATGATGATGATGATGATGAACGATATGTTCGAGTTTGTACGTGTGTATGTTAACTATATATATCTAGCTAAAGATACTGATGCTTCCATGCCAGTAGATGTGTGTGTACGTGTGTTTGTGCGATGTTCGAGTGCCCAATTGGAAATACACTGCAGGTTATTTTCCTTTCTTTCCTGCAACTATTTTTAAAAGCTGCAACGTGATTTGGTCGAGCTTATGCACGACACACCGCGTCGGGAGATGCACAGTCGCAATTGGATGTGTGTCCCTCTCTTCCTCTGTCTCCACAAACGCTTCGCATCGGTTTCATTTACGAGAGTGCTTGCCAGAGATAAAACCTAAATAAATCTTCATAATACAGAAAATAAAATAACGATAATACACTGTATATGTGTGTGTGTGTGTGTGTGTGTGTGTGTGTGTGTGTGTGTATTAAATGTATTATCTTGCCTAGTCGGCTGGGGCTGTAGAATAAACTGACTGTAACTTTGCAGAGGGGTAAGACTCCCCATACGAGTGTCCTGGATATGACACTAAACAATTTAATGGTGAGGCACTAGTAAGGCAGGGGCTTTGGGGAATCAGGAGTACCCCCTTATTGCCATCATTCCTAGGTTCACTCTGGCCCGGAGTGGTGGCATCTGATAGGATCCGATCTATGGGTTAAATAGAACTAAACTGTGTACTTATACTAAACCGAATTACTTGAAGTAGAACTGATTTTGACATTGAAACTGTACTTACGCTAAACTGAATTGTTTGAAATAGAACTGATTTGACTTTTAACTGCGTGTGGACAAAAACTATACTTATACTAAACTGATTTTTTTTAATTAGGACTGTTTAACTAAACTGAATAGATTGAAATAGAAATGTTTTTGAATTAAACTATGCACTTACATTTAAACTGCGTACTTATGCTAAACTGAATTGTTTGAAATGGAACTGTTTTCTATATTGAAACTGTACTTACACTAAACAGAATTGTTTGAAATAGAACTGACTATTTGTATAAATATGGATTTGGCATTAAATAACCTACAATGTTGATATGCCATAAAATGCAACCGACCATCCAATAAGTGTATTATAGTTATTATATATATATATATATATAGAGAGAGAGAGAGAGAGAGAGAGAGAGAACTGAAAAACAAAATAATTCAAAAGTGATGAATTTATTACGAAAGAAAGCCGACACTAAAACGTTCCGGTTTTTTATGAACCTTCATCAGGACTTTTGTGAAGCAAGTGTTGATGGAACAACGAAGGATGTTTAATAAAATAGAATAACAGGGGAATAAGAATATATACAAAAAAAGATCATATAACTGTTCAATCATTCAATTTTCTGCATACTGTCAGATCCATTTTCATCATTCACTTATATATATATATATATATTCAGAGTGTATCATTCATACATGTAATATTTTCGTGAAAACCACACATTTATTTACTTTAGCTTTTTTCTTCGATAAGTAAATGTATTTGGACGTTCTCTCATTGGCCTATATCCGTCAAGACTGGCAATGAATATGGCAGTTATTCTGCAGATACTGCACCGAATTTATACGCAACCATCGTGATATGTCAGTAACAAGACCTTTGCCGATACAACAAGCGATGTATTAGAATACAAGAAAAGCCACTACTCCACCTCACTCACTAAAAAAGAGATGTCCCGAGTATGGTACTAAACATCATTTATAGACTCCTGGGGAGGGTGGAGGAACACTTCATCGCCATTACTTCCAGTTCCACCCTGTTAGGCACCAATGTATGGATTAAAAAGATCTTTTTGAAAATCATGAATATTAGATAGAATACTTAAAACTATTAAATCATATAATTGTGAATAAATTCTTAGTATTTTAAGAATATAGTTAAGTTACTCGTGGCGAAGTGGCTAATGTTCTGAACAGCAACATTCTAGAATGCAAGTTCGAACTCTAATCGCAGTATTACGTTCACATTCAGGCTAATACCTTTATGAAAGATATGAACCCATCTTTATCCACCCAGCTATGGGTTAAATAGTACCACTGCTGTTTTTCAACAAGGACGGCCTTAGTATTAAATAACCCATGAAGTTTAATATGCCATTAAGCATTACTCCACCAGAGGTGCCCCCTTCTCGCCTCTTTGGACTGCTGGTATTAGTAGCCACCGCTATATATGGCAGATGGACCCGTAGTGTACTGGTTATCGTCGTAGGAAATGGACACGGCGACACGCGTTCAAACTCTGGACGAGACTGATTGCATTTCAAAATGAAATGATCTCACGTTCCGCTAAAGTAAGGTTTGTGAATACCTGTGTTATATAATAGACACTAAGATATTGATATATATAAAAAGTTATACGTATTGGTAAGAAAGTTTGTTCATGGCGCATCGCTTGGTGCTGCAGGGAATGAATAGATATTTTTTTTTTAAGATTTAAATTGAATGGAAAAAGAAAACTATTAAAATATGCAGAAACTCCCAGAGGTCTCTGACAGGAAAAAGGAACGACGGATGCGTAAGGAAAAAGGGACCTCCCGACAAGAGGAGCAGACTCATTCTCTTTGAGGCAGTGACCGGCGAAGTGACAACACCTTGTTAACTGGTGGCAGGCGCCACGCATACGTCTTTGGACGAAGCGTTGGTTAGTCCTTTCACTAGTGGCAGCCTTCTCGGTTAACAGTGTGCCGAGATATAAAAGACTACGAAATGGAACTACGAACTAAAAACGCTGGACTTAGACAAACACCACAAAAACGACTAACACGTTGTTTAAAACTTTAAAACAACAAATAAAGACATATTCATACCAAGAACGATTAACGTATTTCTAAACACCTTGACTGGGGGATTCAAACATTTCAATTGTATTCAGGGAAGATTCCCTCATCCATTGACTGGTTGTTGAACCCAGGAAATAAAGGAAAAATAAACAATCGTTTTCGTCTCCTATTTGTTGCTGTCTTCTTTTGTATAATTCTTTTTGGGCCTTTCTTGTTCAAAGAGTTACACCAATGAAACAACGTGGGGTAAAATAAAATAACCTCAGAATGGAGTCAGATATCAAACGGCAACACACCTTTGCTCTTGACCACCACCTGACCCCACAGTGTAATGGTTAATGAGCTCAGAGATCAGATCATTACTGAATAACGGATGAATAGAATTACTAGTCTTAAATAACAATACTTGAAACCATTTTGATGTCTGCCAACAATTGATTAATATAGAATAACAAAACTTGAAACCAATTAACTGTGTGCAAACAAATGAACTCTGGTTTGTTTAAAAATAATCTTACTACAAACTATTCGCTTACAAATCATATATATATTTGTGTGTGTGTGTGTGTGTGTGTGTGTGTGTGAACAGCATTTAGCATTAAATGACCCTCAAGGGTTGATATAGTATAAAACACAACCAAACCAAAGCAGACGATTACTCGTGAGGCCGATTCTCGCTGGGCACTCAATACATCTGGCTTGTGTCAAGAGTAAGTTTAACTTAGTCTGCCAGACAATAAAATGGAGAAAGATTTTTTTAATAGAAGAGGTCAAAAATGTTGTTACACTCGTCTTATAAATAAGAAATGCTAACCAGATTAAATTGAAAATTGAACTTCAAAAATTTTACCTCTTCCAGGATTTGAACCACGACCATTAACAATCTCAGCCATCGTGCACGACGTAAGTAGGTATTTTAATGAAGATCTTTACTAAGCTTAACACGTAGGATAGTAAGGTCATGTATGTACTTACCCAACCTCTCTGTCATGGAAAAAAGGAAATACAAGGTCTGCTTTTTTTAAGTGGAGTACAGCTGGTTTGAATTCAAAGTTTTCCTTCTCCTAGACTGGTTACCAAACCAAAGCTAAAAAGCCAGTCTGCCCGACTATTACATGGTTAGGGGAAGAGATGTATTCATACCCATCCCAAGAGCATTAACTCGAAGTGAAACTCAGTCGAATCCAGGATTTGAACTCAAATCACCTAGTCCGATGCCACACGGTGAGATTATTTTTAACTTTCCTATTTCTTATTAAGAAGTCTTGCTTCATTACCTTGGAAATGAGAGTTTGATAACTTTACTTTTACATGACACCAGTGGCAACTATATTAGCCACCAAGTAGCGTCTCTGAAATTTCCCCAACTATTTACAATTACTTTTGCCCACTTCAGAGTACTCTTTTAGTCTCCTCGCTTAGGATCGGCATCAACTTCTTCATTGTATTTTCCATAATCTCGTCCCATGACTATTTAACTGTAATGTTAACTTTAGAGTGTCTGTGCGAGGAGTTAAATCTGAATTATATGTATGGAGGGATGCTGACAGGCAAGAATGATGTGATTTTTGAAAAAATCCTCACAACCTCTTTGGGAATACCAATAGTGATAGTGTTCACAAGCTCACTTAAAGGCAACTGATTGCTCACTGAGTATCTCTACGGAAGATTGTGTGTTGATAAATGCGCATTACCGTCCCCTATAATTAGTTATTAAGTTACTGCAAGGCCACGCAACCGGTTGTCAGGATATTCAAGAAATGGCTTGATACATTCTTCACAGACTTCGTGTGTATATATATATATATATATATATATACGTATATATATATATAAATATACGCACACACAAGTATGTGTAGATGTTTATATCTTTCTACGACTCAATCTGTTTGTCTCAGTGTCTCTGTGTGTCTGTGTGTTAGAATATACGTGTCATAATCGGCTAAAATATCTTTGCTGCTTCAAAGTTCCTAATTAGCGCATGCGTGAGTGGCCATTAGATTCAGTGCGCATGCGTGTACAGACGACCGTAAAGAGTTGAGCGTGTGTATACGTTCATGTTTGACCTCGGCGTACGTCTACCTCGACCCATTTATTTCTCTCGCTCTCTCTCTCTCTCTCTCTCTCTCTCTCTCTCTGTTTGTTTTTTTTTATTTCTTTATTTTTCTTCGCGTCGTTTCTTACCATCCAAAATTGCCGACTCTAATTAGCAGCGAGTTTCGAAATTATTAGCAAAAAATAAGCCAAAAATATTTTCTTTTTTTTTTTGTTTATGTATTTCTTTCTTCCTTTTTTTTGTCTTTTTGTTTGTTTGTTTTTTTTTTGTTTTTTGTTTTTTGTTGGTTTTTTTGTGTGTGTGTGTTTTTTAAGAGAATACTTAATTCTTAATTTTGCACGCAACTGCACACACTCTCGTCATCAAATAGACACAATGAAATACGCATGGAAGCACAGGAAACCGGTCGTAAGGAGATACTAATTGATGATATGCTTAGCAACTCGCAAAGTGGAACGGGCGTATCGTGTTCGAATTCCAGCCGTCGCATTTACGTCATTGTTCTTGAGAAAGATATGAATAAAAACTTGAAGAGATTAATTTAAAATAAAAATAAAAATAAAATGACAAATTCAAAAGGCAGCGGTTCCCAGAAACCTCTGAAAGGAAGTAGGAGCCGTGCATGCCTGAGAGACAAGACCTACCGGAGCTAGAAAGAAATCCGTTCTCACGTGAGACTATAAGGACGCTTTTCTACTCATGTGTTTTTCGGGTCTTGTGACCTGACACTTAGCCATGTCTGCTGCTAGTGAGCCGACGCCGCCAAAACAAACATTATAAAAAAAAACACGGGACTTCAGACTTATCAACCACTGAAAACGACTAGTACATTTTAACAACTTGTCTGGGAGACGCGATCATTTCCATTGATTTCAGGGAGAATTTCCCACCCACAGAATCGTTGTTGAACCCGAAATAAAGTTGAAATCTAAAAGGTATCTTTGCCTCTTTTTAATTCCTTTGCAGCCTTCTACAAGACTTAGTAGATGACCCCGATGAGTTAAATGAAGAAAAGAAAAATGAAAACAATTGAGTCAGATATCTAAACCCAAATACCAAAACTCTTATGCCCTATAAACTTTCCTCTGATCCCGTTATTTTAACTATGGTCTTTTCACTCTTCCTGTCGAAGATAGACAAAATGATTTGATGAGTTAGTGTACGACCAGTTCACTCTTTCTCCTGCGTACGACTCATTTGATCTGCATCTAATCGTGAGGTTCTACTTCTAGAGATCTGAAGAGTATTCAGTATCCCTTCATTGCCATTACTCTCAAGTCCACCCTGACGCAGAGTAATAGTACCTGTTCGGGTCCTACCTAGGGGAAAAATCTATTTTAAAATTATTTGTATTATTAGGAATACTTGATGTCATATAACTGCAAATTATTTGTATTAAGAATAAGAACTTAAAGCGATAATTATTTACTAAGGATTATTATTACTTACATATAACTGTATGCAAATAAATGACTATCAACAAATAGAAACAATTAGTTGAAACCATATAAGTAAAGTTGGCGACCGTAGCCGAGGGTGACCCGTAGGTTCCTTTTTCAATAGCTACAACACCGAGGTGTACGGAAGGGCACTACTCCTTTCCCTGGATTGCTCCACCTTACCTTAGATCCGTACCTTATTATGCCGAGTGTTAAGCAAGGACGTATCGAGTACCATTTTTTGAGTCTTTGGTATGACTCAACCAAGGATTGGCGAACTCTCTGCCCACTAAACCAATGAGCCGATAAGAATATATGACGCCATATAACTATGCAAAAAAAAAACTCTTAAGAAACAACAACACAAAAAATATGAATGTATAATGAATGCGATTCACTAACTCCGAGATATAAAATAAACATAGACGAGTTGACATGCCGTTATAATCAATCACTCAATAAATCAAACAAACTAATTCACTCTCCCATAATGACTGCGCGCAACACCAGAATGACGATCTTTCTTCTTGACGAAGTAAAAATACCCACGAGGAAAATAATTTTTTTTATCTCTAAACCACACACCGAAAGAAATTTAGAAATACTAAGTTAGGACTGCGTAGACACATAGTCAACAGCGATTGGTGATTGTCAGTTTCTCACTTCTGCGATCATCACACCAAGAGCCAGCCAAGTCGACTGGGACTATAGAATACACTGACTGCATCTCTGCTGAGGAGTAAGACCCCAACCCACAACCCCACCCAATAAGTGTTCTGGATATGACATTAAACAATATGATGGTGTGGCTCGAGGAATGCTGAAGCTTAGGGGGAATGCGAACTGCCATTACTCCCTGGTCCACTCTGACCCGGAGTGGTAGTACCTGAAAGGCCCCTATCTATGGATCAGATAGAATTGTTTGACAATGAAACTGACGACAAACAAATGACTTGTGCTAAATTGAATTGTTAGAAATAGAACTATTTGATCATTTATTTAACTGTGTGTAAACAAATGACTGATATTTAATTGAATTGTTAGTGTCACATGGCAATACTTGGAACCATTTAACTTTGTTGACTTATGCTAAACTAAATTGTTAGAAATAGAACGGCTCGATCATTTAACTGTGTATATCGACAAAATGTGTTTACAAATCATGTATTTAATATATATGTAAAAACCGGATTTGGCATTAAATAACCAACAATGGTTGATATGCCAGAAAACAAAACAAAACCAAATACCAAGAGCATAGTCAGATAATCTCCTTGGTTGTTCTGTGTCTGCTCAATCCTAACTTAAATAAGAAAAAAGAATAAATAAATAAATAGTAAAAAATAATAAATTAAACATAACCGAGTAAATAAATAATTAAATCACAAAATTAATAAGATATGGACGCATAAATAACCATTCAGTATAAACTAGACCAACCTTTCTAGTATACCCGACCTAATAGATCACCCTTCCCATCACAGGAGGAGTCTTTGGTCTGATGGTCATATCGGCGAGGAACTAACAGTCACCAAACATCGCCAACGCTAGATTATTTTGCCTATTTTCATTTACCCTTTTGCCTGAAGACAAGAATACAACCTAGAAAGGTGAACATTCATCAATCCCAGTTGGAAGGCTTATATATATATATATGTGTGTGTGTGTGTGTGTGTGTGTGTGTGTGTGTGCACGTGTTATGTAGGTATTTACCCAGTCCCTCCGCAACGATCAAGATGTGACATAAATGTGTGTGTGTGTGTGTCTGTGTGTGTGCGTTGACATGCATGTTTTGCATAGATATTTACCCAACCCCTCCGCAACGGGCAAGATGTAACACGGTCAATTTTTAAGCGGAGTACAGTTGATTTGAATAAAGAGTTTTCAGTTTTCCTTCTCTTACACTAGTAGTCTAAACAAAGCTAAAGAACCCAGCCTGCCCTAATATATAGTCATAGCTGGATGGAGAAAAGATTTATTTGAACTCGGGTGACTGATTCCATTTGCTACGCTAACAACCGTTAATATATATATATATATAGATATATATATATATACGAGGGGCATACGATAAGTTTCCAGACATTTTTCCTATGGGCATTTAAAATTGTCGTAGACTCTTGAACATTCAGTATGTTATTGCTATACACCTTATGAGATGACAGACCAATTTTTATGATTTCAGGTTCAAATCAACAGCTACAGATACAATTGGAATACACCCTACTAAAACCTGATTGTCACAGCTGATGAATCTCAAAAATGCAATCTGACACGTTAGAAGAACAATATGCAATAAAATTCTGTTTTAAACTTGGAAAAAATGCTGCCACAGAAACGTATGGAATGCTTCAGACTGCTTTTCGACTATCTTGCCTGAATCGAGCATCAGTTTTTGAGTGGCATCAGAGATTCAAGGAAGGCAGGAAGTCTGTGAGGGATGATGAGAGGTGTGGCAGGAGTTGATTGGCCAAAGGGTTAGGGTGAGGCTTACTATGTTGAAGTTTTAAGGGAGTTCAGGAATAGATTCTGTCAGAAGAGGCCAGCATTCTTCAAATCGGGTCAGTGACATTTCCATCAGGACAATGCACCAGTCCACAACTCCATCCTTGTCACAGACTATTTGACCAAGATGGGCATCAAGACGCTTCCTCAGCCTCCCTATAGTGCAGACGTTGCTCCCTGTGACTTTTGGTTATTCCCTAAGCTCAGAGGCTGTCGTTATGAGACAATTGAGGAGATGAAAGAGGCTGCGACGAAGGTCATTGACAGCTTACACAAGAGGACTTCCATGAGGCCTTCCAGAAGTTATACGAACGGTACAACAAGTGCATTGCAGCCGGAGGAGATTACTTCGAAGGGGGCTAGAGTTTCATGTGTGTACTATTAATAAAAGTGCCCATACGAAAAAGTCTGGAAACTTATCGTATGCACCTCGTATATATAACTGTCAGGTTTGTGGGTTTTAGGAAGACCGTAAATTTTAGGGATTATGGGGTGGTAAATAATTAATGAGGACCAAGATTTATCCTCATTGGAGATTATTTTTTCAGTAGGATTTGTTAAAGTCGTTAATATTATTTGAAATTGTTTGTAGGGATATCGGTTCATAAGTGTTGTTATCACCAAGTAGATCCATAAGATTTTGGTTATAGACCGTGGAATCCATAATAACAACCCCCCACCATTGTCAGAAGGTGAAATAACGATGTTGTGGTTAGAAGGGAGAGATTTTAAGGCAGTTCTGTATCAGTTGGGTAGTGTCAGTTCATCGGAATGGAAATTAGCTGAATAATGCCTTGTAAGAATCCTTTGTGGAAGTCAGAATCATGGTGCTTGTAATTTGTGCTAATTAATTTTCCCATATCATGGTTTTTGATACCAGTGGCAAATTTTTGCCCGAAACTGAGGGCTTCGGTTTCAATGAGGCTGAGACTGATGCTGGAGATGTTATTGACAAGATCAGCCCAGCCCAAATTTTTCCAACAACTTTTGTTGCATAAAGATATAAATCTAGATCTAAGTTTGGAGATGTTATTGTTTATCCTAGATATCTCAGATCTAAGTTGATCGGACGCTGCTATCTCATTCTTTAATTCCCTAAATACACGTCCTAGCTTTTATAATATTTCTCCTTACTTGAGCAGATCCATCTTAAATAGCTAAAATATATTCCATCTTTAGTTAATATTTTCCACATATATCATAATTTTTATGTTTTCTATTTTTATTTTTATTTTCCTTTCTTTTTCTTTTTCTTCCTTTTGACTCGAAATCTTTCTCGATAAACAAAACGTATCATAAATTCTATACAATATTCCTAATAAGTCAAATGACGTAATTTAAAACAACAAACGCTGATTCACCAATTAAACGGCCAACTTTTTCTCATCATACAAATTTTCCCCAAGGTTTTTTTTATTTTGCATTTTTAAACATCCATCGTCGACTTAACATCAACGATGGGTGTTTAAAAATGCAAAATTAACATATTAACATATTAACATCGCTAATATCACCCCTCATGGCCCTGATGATGGTTCAGTAGAACCGAAACGCTATAGTGTTGACTTCTCAATAAATCTCTCCTTCCACTTGGATTACCTTGTTATCAATTTTTCTCTACACATATAACTGTTTTATTTCCGGTGCAATGTTTCACTTTTCATTATACTGCCATTTCCAAACACACTATAAAGTTTTTGAAACGGTGACAAAAGACGCTGATATTGTTGTTCTTTTTATCTCGTTTGAACGTATCATAACGTTATGTGAAGGTGTTGTGACATTAAGAATTTTCAAGAGATATTCTCTAACTGAAATTTCTTTAACTGAATATTTTTTTCTAACAGCATACTCACATAACTTCATAACACGTTTACATGGGATAAAAATAACAACAGGACACTTCTTTTTCTTCGCTGGAGTTGGAGTCGTACCAATCTGCAGGAAATACTGTCAGCATATTATAAGCTTTACCGACAAAGCTGTGATAAGACAGAGGATCAATTGTTATTTTTACTTTATCTTATCTATAGTTTAATATTCAAAACTATTTTTAAAAATAGATAAAGAGTTTATAAGTTTTACTTTCTTTGTTTAATAGCATATCAACCTCCGTGGGTTATCTAATGCCATAGCCATCTTTGTAGAAGAATAGAATTGATACTATTTAACCCATAACTGGGGGGATATAGGGGTTCATACCTTTCCCGAAGGACTTTAGTCCAAATATGAACAAAATAGTACGACTGGAGTGCGAACCTGCTTACGTTGAGGCATCAGTTCAGTTTGTTATCCACAATACCACAAGGGTTCCCCGCGTTATTGGGATTTGGTTTGGTTTCTTTAATGGCATATAAACTTTCGTGGGTTATTTAACACCAAAGCCATCCTTGTAGAAGAAAAGAAGTCATTCTATTTAACCCATAGCTGAGGAGATAAGGAGGTTGATACTTTTCCCAAGGGTCTTAGCCCAAAAATGAACGCAATAGCATGAATGGAACTCGAACACACTTACTTCGAGGCGGCAGTCTGGTACATTCGCCATTACAACCCCTAATATCTAATAAGTACAATATAATTACAAATTATTAATCGATGTCATTTTTAACGGCACAAGTAAACAAATGTATATAGAGAAACACAATTATCTGCACGACTAATCTTCATTGATAAGTTCCAGCGTTGTTTTCTTGCTCAATTCTTGTAGCCCTGTGTCAGACTAAGTTAACTGAAACTCTTAAGACATTTGCAATGGAAGAAATATCTTCAATTTTATCACATGATTTGAAACATGATACTTTCTATCTGAAACCGAGGCGCTCGTAGTGTAATGATTATCGTAGTAAGGAATGAACGCAGTGACTCGAGTTCACATCCTAGAGAAAGCTATTTGCATTTCACAATGTGCTTATTCCCCAGGGAAAAGTATAAACTATTCTCCTTCCAGCTATGGGGGAATAGTTGGGGGGACTGGGATCTTAAACCTTGGTATGGTAACCGGTCTAGGAACTTAAAATGTGTTGTGAAGCTAACAACAGAAAGACATGGGGAACACAAAAAGGGTTGATAGAAAAAAATATATATTCAAGTAATAGAAACAAGATACAAGTGAACCTGGTTAAACAGTAGTTAGTTGATAGGAAGCTGAGAGTCCAGTGGGGTAGTGACTATCCGTCCACTATGCAGATGGTATCACACGTGATTGTGTCACGCTGGTTGGTGAACTCTATCTGACGCTCTCGTTGACGTGTATTTATGGAGGAGGGCGAGTCCATTATGTCGGAAATATAACAAGATGTCTTAAACTCTGTTTTAAAAATTGACCTCGCGTTGTGTCTTGCACATGCGGAGGGATCGGGTAAATACATATTTTCTATCTTAAATCCGAAACTAAGCTCAAATATCGACTTGGTATATAAGGATCTGTTAGAAGACGAAAAAGAAGTGATCTCCCTTATCAGAGAACTCTCCCACTTCATGTGTACATTTTGGTCAGCTGACAAGAGGAACTGGAGATATCCTTTCTTTCACGAACAGACTTGGTGTTTCACACCTCAGCAGCGAGCCCATGGATCTTCCTCTCCTTTTTATTCCAGACCAGAGAAGAATGAGTGGTTTCCACCTTTTTTGCAGTATGGACTTTTCTCTTCGTTCCTTGAACACGTGTGACTATTATATAGCCTAGGAAGGGAACTGTGTCTCTTATTCGTATATTGTTCAATTAAATGTCTTTATTCTATAAATTAACTTATTCTTTTTCCTTCCGAATATTCTGTGTTAGGTTACTCTCTTTGGGGTAATCTAATGCATTGTAAGAAATGCAGTGTTATCTACCAAATAACTCCTCGTTAAATCTAATAGATCAATTTGGCGGTCAATTTTAAAGATATTCGTTGTAGAATAATGATGTACAAACTACTTTCGCAAGTCGTTGCTTGTGAGTTCGATGTGGGCGCCTCTCTATTATATCCACATACTAGACTGTGTTAATCTTAGTGAATATATGCTTGACTAACAACTTTGTTTGAAAGACTATTGCTAATGTTATAATCTGGATTAAAAGAGATTAACTGTTTTGATAATCTAGAAGATTTAAAGTGGGACGTCTATATTACATCATTTACAAAGAGTGCAACGAAAATGATTTCATAAGCTTTTTGATGAATAAATAAATAAACACTTGATGTTTTGTTATATCTACATAGAAGCTACATTCATTCTAGGATAGAACATTGTCTTTATATCGGAGCAGGTTCCTCTCGACTTATTTTGTCAAATTTTAATAGGGTCCAGAAACAGTTTTGTTAAAGATGATTGCTTCTTGTCTCCTCAACCAATTTCCCATCACTGAAACGTTTCCTGAAATGTTCCAATAGATGATTACTTTGAGGCTTAAGACATTGCTTTGGTTATATCTAAGGTTCCGGGCATTGGCATGATGGTCAGAGTGTTCGCCAATAGCCCGGGAGACTTGGGTTTAATCCAAGGTCGAGACATACCAAAGACTCAAACAATGGTACTTGATGCTACCTTGCTTAACACTCAGTATTATAAGGTAAGGGGGTGTCCTTGTGGTGTAATGGTTAAAGCGATGGACTATGGAATCGTGGTAAGCGAGTTCGTACTCCAGTTGCGCTATTACGTCCACTTTCGGGCAAATACCCTTGGGAAAGGTATGAACCCCCTTATCCTCCCAGTTATGGGTTAAATAGTACCACTACTGTTCTTCTAGGAGAATGGCTTTGGCATTAAATAACCTACAAAGGTTGATATGCCATTAAATAAAGAAACCAAAGCAAACCACATAAGGTAAAGATCAAGGGTAAAGTGGAGCAATCCAGGAAAGGAATGACGCTCTCTCCAACACTTCGGTGTTGTAGATATTGAAAAGGTCACCCTTGACTACGGTCGGGCAAGTTACTAACTTATATATATATATATATATATATATATATATATATATATATAGCCTACCTAACCCGATGATCAGATTAGCGAGAAATTTACAATCGCTAAGCGTAGTTGACTCTATATCTACACAATCCTAATTTATATACATACATATATATATATATATATATATATATATATATATAATTCGCTTGTTACCTATGTTAAAATCATCATTATCTATCTTCCACAGTCCAACTTCCGATTTTTTATGTAATTCGGTGTAGTAGCTATTGAAAAGGGAGCCTTCGGGTCACCCTCGACTACGGTCGCCAACTTTACTTTTTATTTGATGGTATGAAGGACGTTTTCTCTTCACGTTCTCCAGTTAGGATATAATATTTCTATGATTAGGGTCAAAGGTCGACGCGCGATATCAAATTAAATACTTTGATTAATTATGGAGACAATTTATTAAAGGTAATTATATTACTTTTGGTAAAATAGTGTAAAAAAAACAGAATCATCATAAGAATAAATAAATAGTTTAACATCAAAAGGTTACCTAAGAAGTTAAGCGTTCAAAAAGATCAAAGCCAAAGTCTCATCGATACAAATTCTAGGTTGTTTTGTTTGAATTATTAAAACATAATAATTTTGAAAAAGTCATTGTTTTAATTTTCATTTTGGATGCACTGAAATGATTTGTTTGAGCCAGGATTAGAATGATTGAAACTTGACGGCTTTTCAGCTAAAGGTGTGACACAAGGCCATGATACAATAATAGAGTATTATTGATTAATTCACCATTCAAAGAAATGAAGGGTAGAACCTTGACTCTCTTCCCGAGATGCGCAACACAAGTCCATAGTTTTAATTGGCTGTCGGCTCTTCTTCCCCCTCTTCGATGATTGCGATACGGAGCCATTGATCCAGGGCTTTGATCATATTTACCCAACCCCTCCGCTCGGGCAGGATATGACACAAGGTCAATTTTTAAGCGGAGTTTAACAGGCTTGAATTCAGAGTTTTCCTTCTTCTAGACTAGTTACCTCGCCAAGGCTGAAGAACCCAGTCTGCCCTACTATTTACCCATAGCTGGAGGGGGATTAATTGGATTCATACCTTTCCCAAGGGTATTAGTGCTATGTGAAATGCAATCAGTCTCGTCCAGGATTTGAACTCGTGTCACCGTGTCCGTTTCCTATGACGATAACCATTACACCACGGGCACCTCCTTTTTACCAATGCTATTCTCCTAGAAGAACAGTATTGGTACTATTTAACCCATAGCTGGGAGGATAAGGGGATTCATACCTTTCCCAAGGGTATTTGCCCGAAAGTGAACGTAATAGCGCGACTGGAGTACGAACTCGGCTTTTATTGGCTAGCCAATCAGAGCTGTGCAGTCAGAATTTTGGATTCCCATAAAAAAAGACACTGAAAAGGGAAGAATCAGATAGAAGGTGAGTTCCATCGTTTTGGTCAGTCCTTGCCCCTGGCTTTGCCACCAAAACTCCTAAACTTGACAATTCAACCAGAATTACCTTCGAAACAACCTCTCAGATTGGTTTGGTTTCGTTTCGTTGTTTAATGGCACATCATCCTTTTGTAGGATATTTAAGGTCAAATTTATCCTTCCAGAAGAATAGTATTGACACTGTTTAACCCATAGCTTGGAGGATAATGTGGTTCATACCTTTCCGAAAATGAACATAATAGCGTGACTGGAGTTCGAACTCGCTTACTACGATTCCGCAGTCAATCGCTTTAACCATTACACCACGAGAACACCCCCCTCCCAGAGAGAGGAATGACTTAAGGCTAATTAGCCATACACATTATCGTCAGTCAACTTGTTGTCTTCAGCTAAAGAATCCCTAGTTTGGAGGATCCCAATCTTAAAATTGAAACCCTTTATGTCGACAGGATTTTAATCATTGTATTATAAATAAAGGTTTTGTACTATTTACACCTGTTTAAAGCATTTCTGAGTTACTGAAGTAGTTAACAGCGCTGATGAATTTGATCTTTTCCGAACACGTCCAGAACTGAGAGGAGTCCAAGCCAGCTCTTCTACGACTCTTTATGGACTTATTATCAACACAAAGTGGGCGCAAAAAATCTGAACAAACAGGCTCAACCTATAAGTGGCGCAACACGATATCATAGAACCACTATCACTGGAAAGGTTTACTTTATTATCATGTCCTTACTTACTGGTGGATCCATAAAGATTGGCGTTAATGATCAGTCATCTAAAGCCCGTGAGATTAATGGAGGAGTTCCCCAACGCTTTGTCCTTGATCTAACTCTTTTTCTTATTTTCATCAAAGACCACATGATCAGGTCAATATCTTTGCTGATGACACCGTGCTTTATCATGTGACCTCAGTAAATTTTAAACATCTTGACATGGCTTCTAATCTATCATCTGATCTTAATTTAATTTGGTTGATTTGGGGTTTTGTTTTTTGTTTTTTGTTTTGTTTTGTTTTTTTGTTTTTTTTAATGGCATATCAACCTTCGTGGCTTATTTAATGCTAAAGTGGACTTTATAGTACGAGTGGAGTTTGAAGTCCAGCACCTTAGCCATTACGCAACGAGGACTCCCTTTGACCTTAATTTAATTGTGTAACAACAGCCCAGTCGGTTGGAGCTGTAGGATACGCCAGCCGCATCTCTGCAGAAAAGTAAGACCCCCTCCCCACGCACACACATAGAGTGTCCTGTATATGACATTAAACAATCTATTGATAAGATTCCAGTAATGCTAGAGCTTTGGGGAATGCGGAGTACCCTTTCATTGTCATTGTTCCCAGGTCCACTCTGCCCCAAAGTGGTAAAACCTGAAAGGGTCCCTATCAACGGGTCAAAGAGAACTGTTTGTCATTTGAACTACGTGCAAACAAATGATTTATGTTAAATCGAAAAGCTTTAAATAGAACTGTTTGACCATTTAACTGTGTGCAAACAAATGACTGATGTCTAATTAAATTGTTAATAATATATAACAATATTTGAAACAATTTAACCTAGTGCTAATAAAACTATTAGTGTGGAATACTTTACACCGTCTACCTGTATACAAAATAGAATTGTTAGTATTACATTGTAATACTTGGAACCATTTGATTTGTGGCAAATGAATGAATAGTGTTGAATAGAATGATTAATGTTAAATAAAAGTACATGAAACCACTTCACTGCGTACAAAAAAAAACGATTAATATTAAATAGAAATATGAATTTTAGATCGCAATAATTGAAAGCATGTTATATATTGATCCTCGACCAAGCCGTCAATCAAGAGATGTACCGGTGTAAATAAGCGGAAGAACAGCGTAAGCAGGTGGGCGTGAGATAATAATATAACCAGGGCACAGACGGTTCGAGTCAGTTGGAGATAGGATGCCAGCGTGAGAATCAGCTTGCAGACTGAGGGCTTGCAGCCCTCAGTGACCCACAGTTGTGCAACCCAGCCAAGATGAGAAAGAAGTGCTGCTATGGTCGAAGAAGAGCTTGGGATCAATATAGCAGTCTGTCCCCGTCTCCAGCTCATCTCTCACACACAAGAAACATCACCCTTTCGAGAATAAAGTGTGAGAGATTATATTTTTGAAAAGAAGCGTGTTCGTTCGTTCATTGAAGTTCGTCATTATTGTTGATTATGTTCCGCATATATTTGTATGTGGCTATACAACAACCATTTAAACTTGTAGAAACAAGAGAAATACTTGTATGCAAACAAATCAGTTCTAATTCATCTAAAGATAAAAATCACCTACAAATTATTCACTCACAAAGGATATATGTATAACCATTTAACTGTTTGCAAACAAATAGCTGATGTTGAATCAAATTGTTAGTGTTGCAAAACAATACTTGTAATCATTTAACTGTGTTCAAACAAATGATAATAAATAATTTATTCGTGTTAGAAACTATTTAGCTGAGTGCTATAGAATGAGCACGTGCTCGTTAAAAATATTATCTACAAAATAAGTTTACAAATCATATATATCTAATATGCATGTATAAAGAGATATACCTTTTTTTTAAGTAGAGGAATTATATTGTAAATTGAAGTGTCACGACCTGAAAATTCGGCGAACACTTGCGCGTGACATACGGAAACACTGAACAGCTGTTTCGATCTTATTAGGTCTCAGCAGCAGTTTATACCGTAATCTCCTCTACTGGAGATTGAACCAGCGACCACAGAATACAGAGCCGAAACTCTACAACTGACCCATCAATTAACATCACACACAAGTTCATTTGGCGTCACTTGTGTGAAATTTGACATTAAATAACCAACAAGGTTTGATATGCCATAAAATCTAACCAAACCAAACCAGTTGATTGTGTAAGGGGGTAGAAAATGGTTTCTCACTTCAGCTATTTTTTCTTGGTCGGAAAGTTCTCAGTTTATGTCTATTAGCTGTATTCATTGGTTTAAACCATTCCTTTCTCTGATAAACAACACTCTATCAATGAGGCTTAAAATACGCTGACTTAACCCCTTACAAGGGGATAAGATCCTCTCCTATAAAAGGAGTGTCTCGGTTCGACACTAAGCTGCACTTGATGCTGAAGCTTTAGTTCTAGATATTTAGGGAGTGTGGAGCACCAATTCATTGACATTACTCCCAGGTCCACCCTGGCCCAGAATGGTAGTACCTGTAAGCGTCTCATTTATGGGACAAATAGATCTATTTTAAAATTTTTCGTATCAGATATGACCGTATGCAAATAAAACATTCTAAGAAACAACCACATAAAAAATGTAAATATGATCGCTATTTCCTAACTTCTAGACATGAAATAACCCTAGACGGATTGATATGGCATTAAAATTAATTAATCAAGTTAGAAACCAATCTACTGATCAGTGATATGCTTTTTTAATCTTTCCTGCGACAGATATATGTTCGATTAGATCTTCTTACCACTCATCTTCAACTTTAGACTTTTTAAGTTAAGGGTTGATAAATAATATCTTAATTTAGATTCATACTTTGTTACCTCTTTGTAATAATCTTTTCATTTTTAATCCTTACTCTTCCTTTGTCATTTTGGAAAACTTTGCCTATATTGTGGTCAACCAGTTTTGGGAGACTTTGACTATAAAAGATTATGATCCTCTCCGGGTACTTAACTATTATTGTCCTATGCCACACTAAGCCGAGAAAAAGTTACGTTATTTTATCTATAAGCAGCCCAGAACAAACAACATATAATTTTTATATGCATTGATAAAGTTTAACATCAATCTGCATGGCTGTTATTATTACTATAACTTTTAAATTATTAGTATTCACCACAATTAAATTCATTGAAGACGAAGGAGACTGAGCTGAACAATAAATATTTGTCCAGTATAATGAATAGTCTTACAATATTTAACAACAGATTTATTGATTCCCCTACAAAATATGTATACATTAAACATGTATATATAATTTCCTGTCATATATATATATATACCTTTAAGAAAAAAAAAACGGTCACATTAGAGTTATAAATTTATTTCCATCCTGTTATGGGTATTGATATGAATCAATAACACCAAAAATAACAGGACTTCTTCAGATCTAATGGATAAAATAATTACAGTCAGAATAGACACAAATTTGAAATTTAATTTGCTGTAGAAAGTGAGTTTAGAATATACGTCTAGTTACTTTATTGTGATTCCAAACGGTAATAATAAAAAGAAAAATCGGAAGTGGGTGAATGGGGAGGAAACTCTTCACCTCTCTTCTAACCCCTCCCACCCTTCCCTCCTGTGTCTATTCTGACTGATTCATATCACTACCCGTAACAGGATGGAAATAAATTTATAATCCTAATGTGACCGGTTTTTGCTTTTCTTAAAGGATTTATTGCTCTGTAATGTCTGTTACATTGAGCTCTTTACCAGGAAAATTTTAAATGTTCATAGTGGAATGATTTTGTCCTGATGGAATTATTCCCGACTCCGGTTTAACTGGACTGAATAATACATAATATATATATATATATATATATATATATATATATATATATATATATAATGTATTTTCTTATACTTATAAATAAAGAGTGCTCAATTGGGCATAAGTAGATCTAAGTTAAGATATCGTAGACACAGATAAACGTCGCTTGGTTTCACTTTCTTGACTATGTGATCATCAAATCATACTGTGATGATCTCATAGCTGAGAAACTGGCAGTCACCTAGCACCGTTGGTTCTATGTTTACGTTATCCTAACTTTTATGTATATATATATATATATATACGTGTGTGTGTGTGTGTGTGTGTGTGTGTGTGTGTGTGTGCTGTCAGGCAGCAGTCTTTCGTTTAAACATGTTTGAATAATAAAGACATATTTTGTCGATATAATAATACGTTCGTTGGTCTTACAACAACGACTCTTTCAAAGCGTCTTACAATGCACCTTAATCATTCTAGCGCCCTAGCCTCACATCTTAAAACCTACTCTATTCCCAAGTCCAAATTTCGAAAAATTCTAGTTGAAAAAACCACAATAATAGCACACGAAATTAATAAGCTACGACTATAAATCCTAGAAACCCTACATATAAAAACAAAAAAAAACTAGAATTAATAGAACTAACTTTGAGAATAACGACAATGTTTTGAAATACTTTATTTTCTTTTTAATATTCTATTTTTCTTGATGATATTCTATTTCTGTTGGTAGCGTTCTGTTTTAAATTCTTTTGACGTCATCAGCATTTCAGTTTTATCCAACTTTGCGTTTACGTAATTTAAAAACCTATGTTATTAAAAAAAAACTTTAAAAAACTCTTTAAAAAACACTCTTTACTCATGCAAACAACCCCTGATGATGGCCTAGGAAATATCCAAAACCGCCCGGAACAATTTTGGTAAATTCATCTACCGATTTCAACCTAAAACCAAGATACTTATCCGGGAACTTAAAAGGATCTTAATAAGATTTTATAGAAAAAATGTGTCTTTATTATTTAATCAAACATGCATATATATATATATATATATATATATATATATATGAGAAAAATTAAGTAGAAAAGTGGATAGACTGAAACACTGACAACGGATTCAAAAATGATATTTCGTCTTTATTTCAAAAAGACTTCATCCCACCTTTCCACATCTTATCGGATTTATCAAATCTTTCATTTCTCCATATAGTAAGTTGGCCGACCGTAGTCAGTGGCGAACCGAAGGCTCCCTTTTCAATAGCTACTACACCGATGTGTAGGGAAGGGTTCTAATCTTTTGCTTGTATTACTCCACTAACCCTTGATAGGTACTTTATAATGCTGCGTGTGAAGCAAGGAGGCATCAATTACTATTTTTTGAGTCTTTGGTATAACTCGACCAGGAATCGAAGTCCGGTCTCTCGGGCCATTGGCGAACACTCTAACCATTAAGCCAATGGGCCGGTCATATATATATATATATATATGTGTGTGTGTGTGTGTGTGTGTGTGTGTGTGTGTGTGTGTGTGTGTGTGTGTGTGTGACGCGAAAGATTGAATTATTCTTATACTGACTTGAAACGAGCGTCCTTCTTTCAGATTTTATTGTAACAAAGATCATCCACGGTGCAGCACTTCAGCTCTGTACCATGAAATCAAGCTGTCAATCCTTTGTTCTTATCTAAACATACTTTCAAAAGTCAATTTTATTTCTGGATGCCACAGGTGTTGGAAGATTAAGATGTACCAATTTTCTAACTGCTGAAGATCCACTTTCTTTTGAAATCAGTGTTCGAAATATTAGCTTTTTGGATACTACCTCTGTACAAACTAAACTTTTTGAGTTTAACTTTTTTAACACAGAGAAACTCTTCATGGAGCAATGATTAACAAGCTAGTCTCACAGAACAATTACTTATTAGTAGTTTGATCCTCACTGGGTGCACCATACTTATGGCCAAATGCAAAGTCTAAGCTATGAGCACCTCACCATGGGGCAATGGTTAGTAAGCTAGTATCACAAATGGATTACAACTGAGTAGTGTAGTCTATCTTTATAAGGTGCACCATATAATAGCATTGTGCCAAATCTAAGCTATCTTTAAAAAAAAAATGAAACAGACTGAAAGGAATTAAAATGTGGTGCATCTATCTTCTTAAGAGCGACGAGATGCTTGCTTTGAAAAAAAGGCCTTCAAAGCGTAAGCTTTTATTTTGGCTCGAGCACTTAAACACATCGGTATTTGCTTTCTTTGTTTTCAATGGCATATCAACCTTTGAGGGTTATTTAATACCAAAGCCATCCTTATTGAAAAAAAAGCAATGATACTTTTTAACCCATTGCAGGATAAGGGGATTCATATCTTTCCCAAGAGTATGGGCCCAAAAGTCACAGTAATATCGGGACTTAAGCTCGAACTAACTTCCTTCGAAGCGGCAGTCTAGCATACTAGCCATTACACTGTGCGAACTTACCCACGGTATATATTACTTAGCAGTTTACTTGTACCTATGTCCATATGTGTATTTAACTGTGTGTGCATCTATGTATGTGTTTATCGTTGTTAAATAAATGTGTGGGTTAAACATCATTTGTATAATTAATAAAAATGTAACTATGTTTTGAATGCATCTATTTGTGCAAATTTATGTGGATAGTATTAGTCAAAATGGCGTCCATTGAGGAGTTACTGGCGACATTTAAAAGACGAAATATTGAGGGTATTTTCAAGAGAAAGATATAGAAGGGAAAAAAGAGGGTGAAAAAAAAAGAAGCAAAGAAAACGAAAAAGAAGCAAGAAAGAAAAAAGAAAGAAAGAACATATAAGATGATTGTTCAATAAAAGAGAAGCCATATGACATAAAGAACTAAATATAAGGAGAAACATACGCGCATTCATTAAAAATTAATCAGGTTTAATGCAGAGTGTTTAGAGGCGACGCCGACACTTTATCACGTGTACGTTTGTGTATGTGTGACGGCGCGTGCGTATACGTATGCGTGTGCGTTTGCATATTTTCTGTCGGATGCGAAAAACAGCCGGCAGCCATGTTATCGTTTCTCGAATTGATTACAACGCGCATGCGCGGAAACAGCCTTTCGTTCTTATTCCCTTCTTTATGCACACGCGGAAAGCTGAACGCAGTGTACACTGTCACTTCGACAAATATACACAGAGCATTTAAGATTAATCAAGTTTGTGATCTTTCGTATCAACTTGAAGACTCGCGGCCCGACATTGAAGATTACATCTTAAAGCAAAAAAAAAAAAAAAAAAGAAACGCTTCGACGGGATTTGCAACGTCGACAGAAAATACGTTCACATTCTGAGTGAGTTTTATATGGCAAAATACAATATCTTTTACTGCATAAAAAGTAATGGTCTGAATTGTCAATCTTTTTTTTACATGTCATGTAGGTATTACAAATTTTACAAGTATGAAATTGGCCTTTACTTTGGCATAATGGTTAGAGTGTTTGCCAATGGTCCGCAAAAACTGAATTAAATCCCAGGTCGAGTCATACCAGGCTCAAAAAATGCTACTTGATGCCTCCTTGCTTAACACTCAGCATTATAAGGTATGGATCAAGGGTAAAGTGGAGCAATCTAGGAAAGGAGTGGCGCTCTCTCCGAGACTTCGGTGTAGTAGCTATTGAAAGGTCACCCAAGACTATGATCGGGCAACTTACTTATATATATATATATACTAACCCGATGATCGGATTAGCGAGAAATTTACAATCGCCAAGCGTAGTTGACTCTATATCTACACTATCGTAATATATATATATATATATATATATAATTCGCTTGTTACCTATGTTATAATCATCATTATCTATCTTCCACTGTCCAACTTCCGATTTTTTATGTAACTAGGTGGCCTGTGAACCCGTCGGGTTCCTACTGTAAAGACAGTCCGTGACAACACTGATACTTCTATTTACAAAATGAAGGTTTTTAATCAGTATTTAATAGATAACGACGATTCATGATGATATTGATGATTCCATTAAGGATGGGGTGAAGAATTCTATTAGCATTTCATAGCTAAAAGCTTCGTTCAATCTATGTGTATATCGCAATAAGCAGAGTAGACAATTTTACCCTATTAATCTCATTGAACGCTAACATGAAAGCAAAGTGTTTATCAAAGGAGTTAAAAGTTAAAGAATACACAAGATGATGTAATAAATGTATATACAAGACAATATGATATGTAGATGAAACAAAGTAATAAATACATATATACAATAAAATATCATACATTATAATGCGTACACGAGACAATACCTGCATACACGAGGCATTATAATGCTTAAGTAAAATAAACAATTACAGGGAACAATTTAATGAACATACTCAAGATGCTAAATCAGATATCTATATAAGTTGCTTTCAAAACTTTATAGATCCCTGAAGTTATGGGTTTAAATGTATGAGGATAATTTTCTTCTGATTTTTTAAATGAGTAATCATCAAAATTAATTTATTGATTTATTCTAGATATTGTTCGCATCTTGATTGTAATAGACATTTCGACTGTTTATTCTCCGACCATCTTCAGGTCTCTATCGTGCTAACAGGAGTTGTATAATTTGATTCCGCTTCTCTGATGCTGTTTCTGGTTCATTCCCGAAGAACTTTTCTTACAGACCAAAAAAAAGAGGAGGGAATCGATGAATTGTACTTGAAAAAATATTGCAGTATTATTCAAGTTTTATTGAGTTGAGAGAAAACCAATTACACCCTTATATATATATATATATATATATATATATATATATATATATATATATATATATTCGTGTTTTTTGATTTTATCAAAAACACAAAACAGAATGGAAATAAATTTATAATCCTAATGTGACCGGTTTGTGTTTTTTCTTAATGAAATTATTGCTCTGTAATGTCTGTTACATTGAGCTCTTTACCAGGAAAATTTGAATGTTGCATTTTGAATAGTTTTCTTGTCCTGATGGAATTACTCCCAATTCCGGTTTAACTGGACCAGATAATACTTACATATATATATATATATATATATATATATATATATATATATAAAGTTGTTTTTTTTTTTAGTTTTAAGCTTCAACCAAAAAGAAAAGCCATAACAGAACATTTTTGTTGTGGCAACACACAACATATGAAACTAAAAAAATAATTTAGATTTCTGTCTTAATTTCTGTGCAGGTGAAGTCCAAACAAATGTAACTCTAAAATCTGAGAGAGGCTTAGAATATTTCGAACGACCCGTGTGTGTGTGTGTGTGTGAGTAAGTTTTGGTCGTAATCGGATGGTATAAGAAAAAAGTAAGACAGTTTAGAAAATCGAATTGACATGTTTTACTATAGCAATAGCTTCTTCAGAATTATTTCTTTACATCAACACGAGACAACTCATTCATTTTATACATATATATATATATATATATATATATATATATATATATATATATATGCGTGTGTGTGCGTATCAATGTTAATTAGTAATAATGTAGTTCGGTATATTTATAAATAAACAGTGCTCAATATCGGTGACATAGTTTACATGTCTGAGTTAGGATAGCATTGACATAGTTATCAATGGTGATTGATAACTGTTAGTCACTCGACAATGAGATTATCGGACCTAGTGCACTTGACCCTGTATATACACTATCCTAACACACACACACACACACACACACACACATATATATATATATATATATATATATATATTTGGAGGTGCCCGTGGTGTAATGGTTTTCGTCGTAGGAAATGGACACGGTGACACGAGTTCAAATCCTGGACGAGACTGATTGCATTTCACATAGCACTAATACCCTTGGGAAAGATATGAACCCAATTATTCTACCTCCAGCTATGGGTGAATAGTAGGGCAGACTAGGTTCTTCAGTCTTGGTTAGGCAACTAGTCTAGGAGAAGGAAAACTCCGAATTCAAACCTGTTAAACTCCGCTTAAAAATTGACCTTGTGTCATATCCTGCCCGAGCGGAGGGGTTGGGTAAATATGCATATATATATATATATATACATGTGTGTGTGTGTGTGTGTTCATGTATATATATATATATATATATATATACATGTGTGTGTGTGTGTTCATGTATATATATATATATACATGTGTGTGTGTGTGTGTGTGTTCATGTATATATATATATATACATGTGTGTGTGTGTGTGTGTTCATTTATATAATTATATTAGTGCGTAAAGTTTTATTCTATATTGTTAAATAACCATGAATAAATATGTCTGGTTACATTTCGATTCCTGCCCAGTAATCCTTTAACTATACTTTCACATTTTCTTGTTCATCTCTTTCACTGTTCAAAAGCAAATTAGAGGTGTCTATACACACGTTTTCACAAGATTTCATCTATTATTTCAAATGTGGTTTGACAGCCACGTATGGCCCTCAAACGAGTCACGGGAAACAGGTAATCATCATCATCATGTCATGCCGCTAGCACGGATATTCCTGACCCTCTCTCGCCACTTCTCCCAATCGTTCATCGCCTCTGGAATGTCTTCTGGGCTACATCCCGTATCTTCACATAGCTGCTTATTGTATGTTCTTGCTGGTCGTCCTGCTTTTGCTCGGCCTTATGTGGGGGTCCATAGGAGTACATCACTTATGAGCTCATCCCTGCTCCTTCGGCAGTGTCCTGCGTGCCTGGTTCGTCTAACTTTGATAGTTTTCGTGATGGGAGGCAGGTGGCCGTATAGTTGGTGCTTTGTGGGGTGTTGCCACCAGGACTTGTTTAATATTGCTCGCAACATAACAGTAAAAAGGTTCATTCTTATTACAGTTATCATATTAGCCCAGTCGGCTGTAGAATACATTGACTGCATCAATGCATAGAGGTACGACTCCCCGCCCACAAAGACTGTCCTGATATGACACTAAATAATCTGATGATGAAGCTCCATGAATACTGGAGCTTTGGGGAATGCTGAGTATCCCATCATTGCCATCACTTCCTGGTTCACTCTGGCTCTGAGTGGTAGCATCTGATAGGGTCCTATCCATGGGTCACATAGAACTGTTTGACTTTTAAGCGTAATGCAAACAAATAAATTGAATTATTTGAAATAGAACTGTTTGATCATTTAACTGTGTGCAAACAAATGACTGACGTTTAATAGAATTGTTAGTGATACGTAACAATACTCGAAACCATTTAACTATGTGAAAATGAATGAGTAATCTTGAATAGAATAGTTAGTGTTAAATAGTAATACTTATAACCACTTTAATGTGGGTCAACAAATAATTAATATTGACTAGAATTGTAAGTGTAGGATAGCAATAATTTAAGCCATTTAATAGTATAGAAATAATAGCAATACTAGTGTGTAAACAAATTAGTTCTAAATCATTTAAGAATGAAATTACTGATAAACTAATCTCTTACATATCATCTATATCCATTTAACTGCGTGCAAACAAATGATTGATATTAAATTGTTACTATTACGCAGCAAACCATTTAACTGCGTGCAAACAAATGATTAATAGAAAAATAGAATCATTCATATTAGATAGCAATACTTGAAACCATTTAACTGTGTGCAAAAAATGAGCTCAGGCACGTTTAAAGATGTTATGAACAAAATGTATTTACAAAGCATATATTTGATATACAAGTACAAACAGGATTTGTCATTAAATAATCTACAAGGGTTGATATACCATAAAACCTAACATAACCAAATCTTATATATATATATATATGTCTGTGTGTGTGTGTGTGTGTGTGTGTGTGTGTGTGTGTGTGTGTGTAAAAAGGATTTGGCAAGAAATAACCTACAATGGTTGATATGCCATAAAACCAAACGAAAGTAGAGGTACCCGTGGTGTAATGGTTATCGTCGTAGGAAATGGACACGGCGACACGAGTTCAAATCCTGGACGAGATTGATTTCATTTCACATAGCACTAATACCCTTGGGAAAGGTATGAATCCAATTAGTCTCCCTACAGCTATGGGTCAATAGTAGGACAGACTAGGTTCTTCAGCCTTGGTGAGGCAACTAGTCTAGGAGAAGGAAAACTCTGATTTCAAACCTGTTAAACTCCGCTTAAAAATTGACCTTGTGTCATATCCTGCCCGAGCGGAGGGGTTGGGTAAATATGATAAAACCAAACGAAATGAAACCAAACTACCATCGTATTACTAAAGAATGTCTGGCGATAAGTTCACCAAATATTCTGTGGCTTTTATGGGATCTAGAGCAGGTTTTCTAGATGATACATTTTGGAAATTGGAAAACTTTACTACGTACCGATAATACTAAATTTAACACTTAATTTTTGTATTGCCCTGTCAGCTGGGACTGTAGAATACACCGACTGCACCTCTGCTGAGGGGTAAAATCCCTCCCCCAACGAGTGTCCTGGATATGAAACTAAACAATCTGATGGTGAGGCTCCAGCAATGCTGGAGCTTTGGGGAATGCAGTGAACCCCTTCATTACCATCGCTTCCAGGTCCACTCTGGCCCGGAGTGGTAGCACCTGTTAGGGTCCTATCTCTCGGTCAAATAGAATTAAACCATGGCATTGAATGTTTACTGTTTTTGCATATAAACTACGTACTTATGCTAAAGTGAACTGCTAGAAATAAACAAAATCTCTACTTATACTAAACTAAATTTCTTGAATTAGAACTGTTTGACTAAACTGAATAGCTTGAAATAGAAATGTTTTTGATAAACTATGTACTCATGCCAAACTGAATTGTTTGAACTTATTTAAAAATGAAATTACCGACAAACTCATCTCTTACATATCATGCATATCTATCTAACTATGTGCAAACAAATGTCTAATGCTAAACTGTTACTATTACACAGCAATACTTGTATCTATTTAACTGTGGGCAAACAAATGATTGATAGTAAATAGAATTATTCGTATTTGATAGTAATACTTGAAACCATTTGACTATGTGCAAAAAAATGAGTGCACGCTCATTTAAAAATGTTATCGACATTTGCCGAGAGTATTATCACGCGATAGGGCCCTATCTATGGATCAAATAGAACTTTACTGCTTACTTATGCTAAACTGAATTGTTTAATATAGAACTGTTTTGACATTTAACTGTGTGTGGACAAAAACTATACTTAAACTAAACTGAATTGGTTGAAATAGAACTATTTGACTAAACTGAATAGCTTGAAATGGAAATGTTTTTGACAATTAAACTGTACTCATACTAAACTGAATTGTTTGAAATAGAACTGATTATTTGTATAAAAATGGATTTGGCATTAAATAATCTACAAAAGTTGATATGTCATAAAACCCAAACAACCCAGAAGGGCCTTCCTCCTAGACAATACCTGCTTTGCAGGATTGATTACATAACCTGGTGACTGAGGCGCTCCAAAATGGGAAGTGCCGAAGGAGTCAAGCTTTTTTTGAAATAGCCCGGCATGAATCTTGATTAGTGCGAGGCTCTGCATTATAAATGGCCATGTGTCATATCCAGGTTTAGTGGGAAGTCAGTTAAATACCCATATGCACAGATGTGTGTGTGTGTGTGTGTGTGTGTGTGTGTGTGTGTGAGCTTTTCTTTAAGGATTTGTGTACATGATAGAGAAGCGTGTGTGAACGTGATGGTTGGTTGGTTAGCTGGTTGGTTTTATGGTATATCAACCTTTGTAGGTTATTTAACGCCAAATCCATTTTTATACAAATAATCAGTTCTATTTCAAACAGTTCAGTTTAGCATGAGTACACAGTTTAATTATCAAAACATTTCTATTTCAATCTATTCAGTTTATTCAAACAGTTCTAATTCCGCTAATTCATTTTAGTATAAGTATAGATTTTCTTTACGCACAGTTAAATGTCAAAACAGTTCTATATTAAACAATTCAGTTTAGCGTAAGTACAGTTCAATGTCAAAAACAGTTCCATTTCAAACAATTTAGTTTAGCATAAGTACACAGTTTAAATGTTGGTACATAGTTTAATTGTCAAAAACATTACTATTTCAAGTTATTCAGTTTAGTCAAACAGATCTAATTCAAACAATTTAGTTCAGCATAAGTATGCAGTTTAGTTCTATTTAACCCATAGATAGGGACTTATCAGGTGCTACCATTCCGGGCCAAAGTGGACCCGGGAGCAATGACAACGAAGGGGGACTCCGCATTCTTGAGGGGAGGAGGTGAACATATCTGTACGGGTGCGTGGGTACGGGTAGCGTATATGTATGTAATGGTTTGATTTGGTTTCTTTTGTTTAATGGCATATAAAGAACAGTAGTTGTACTATTTAACCCATAGCTGGGAGGATAAGGAGGTTCATACCTTTTCCAAGGGTATTAATCTGAAAGTGAACATAATAGCTCGACTGAAGTTTGAATTCACTCAGTACCATGTCGCAGCCCAGCACAATTGCCACTACGTTACAGGAACTTTCAGATTTTAATAGATGAGAAAATAGAAAGAGGAGTAGAGCTTAGAATATGCTGGCTTCATCTCTTGCCCTGGGGTAATCCCCAGGAAAGGAAGTCCTGGGTACGACACTAAACTTTATCGGTGTTGACGCTGCAGTTCGAGAGATCTGGTGAGTATGGAGTATCCCATCATTGCCATTACTCCCAGGTCCACTGAAGTGGATGTACCTGTTATGGTCCCATCTATGTATCAAATAGCTCTGAAAAGGCCAACACTCTTCAAATCGGGTCAGTGGCATTTCCACCAGGACAATGCACCAGTCCACAACTCCATCCTTGTCACAGACTATTTGACCAAGATGGGCATCAAGACAGTTGCTCACCTTCTCTATAGTCCAGAACTTGCTCCCTGTGACTTTTGGTTATTCCCTAAGCTCAGAGGCTGTCATTATATGACAATTGAGGAGATGAAAGAGGCTGCGACGAAGGTCATTGACATGCTCACACAAGAGGACTTCCATGGGGCGTTCCAGAAGTTGTTGGAACGGTACAACAAGTGCATTGCAGTCTCATGTGTGTACTATCAATAAAAGTGCCCATACGAAAAAAGTCTGGAAACTTATTTAATGATCCTCGTATACTCAATTGCAATATTTGATGCTTTATAATTGTAAATTATTTGTATTATGAATAGTTATTTGAAGCTATAATTTTTTTACTATGGATTATTATTAGTTACTTTAAGCCGTGGTTGGTTGATTATTTAGTTTAATAGCAAATCAACCTTTATGGATTATCTTTTACCATATCCAGTTTTCTCACACACACACGCACACACACACACACACATATATATATATATATATATATGTGTGTGTGTGTGTGTGTGTGTATGATTTGTAAGCGATTATTTCGTATTTTGAAACGAGTCAGAGCTCATTTGTTTGTACACAGCTAAATGATTTTAAGCATTGTTATCGAACACTAATAATTCTATTTGATATAAATCATTTGGCTATACAGAATTTAAATGGTTTCAGCCACCGCCTTCTCGCACCTTTAATATAGAATATGGTTGGGTAATTGTTTGCTCCTTGAGTAATTTGAAGAATACGGTCAGTTCGACCATATATGCGCTCGGGCTTGACATAACCAGCCAAGAGATCGAATCAGGTCCCTCTGACCACCCGTCAAGCCCACTAAAGGAGTGTTGTAGGTCACGTGACCACTTTGATTACAGGTCATGGAGTTCTCAATAACCAGGAACCCGTCCTCAAGCATTACGAGTCGCCACCTATGGCCAGCAGATTATACCTAATTGGGAGTATAACCGTTCTGCAGAGATGTAGATGGCGTAGTCAACAGTCTCAGCTGACATGGCATTGAAAGTTTGTAACTATTTGCAAATAAAGGACTATTATTTGATAGAAACAATTACTTCAAACATATAATCATTAGCATTTGATAGAAATACTTAAAATCATACAACTATATACAAAATCATTTGATAGAAGTATGTGGAAAGTGAGATAAATCAAATTGGGACAATAGTTTTTGTGAGCTGATGGGAATTTTTCCGAAGCCACTCTAATGAAACCCATACATTGCAAAAAATCCCGCAGACTACAAGAATTTGCGGTCATTTCCTAAACAAACCATATAAAACAACGTCCAGAATTTTATCAGATCTCACCATACCTGGCGAACATCATTCTACACGAAAACAATATCAAAATAGAAAACGGATAAAAAAGACATTTCTTCTCTCTGTACCATAATACTTTTGAGAATTCTTCCATTATTACTTTCACTTTCTCCTTTCACTCCCCTTGCCATATCACATTATAGACAAAGTTCTGCAACATCACGTTATAGCCAATATCTTTCGACGAAGCAAGATATGCCGAAACTCCTTTCCCCTCCACCTTTCCTTATTTCTTTCCTATCAGCTCACTAAAACTATTTCCACTTTCAAAACAATTTTTTTTAATGAAACCAGATACATTTGACTTTAAACCCTCCCCTTCTTCCTGCTACACCTGTATCCTCTCCATCATCTTATCAATTTCTTCATTTGCTTATAAATAGAAAAACACTGAAAAAGGTTTCAGTTTGAAAAAGTTCTTTGGAATGAAAAGAGCGAAATATCACACATCTAAATCGGATTTAAGTGTTTGATTGATCCAGCTTTCCACATATTTCCACCATACTGTCAGATTTACCAAAATCTATCATTTCAACACAAAATCATTTCTATTATATAGAAATACTTGATATCATATATAACTTCCTGCAAAGAAAATCTTAAGAAATAACAACACAAAAAATGTTAAAAAGAAAAAATAATAAAAATGTTCAGTTAAAGCAATTCCTAACCTCTATACATAGAATAACTCTTGCCGAGTTGAAATCCCGTTTAAATAGATCAATCATTTTTCATTTATATATGTCTAAAACAAGAATAAGTTTTCCAATCAACACTTTTAAACTTTTAACAAATAGAATTATTAACAATATTAATCAAGAAAGAAGAAACGCAGAAAAAAGGAATGGTAAGACGCGAAAAAGAAGAAATGAGCATTCCGGAGAACGTCCGATAGAAACGAAAGGAAAGAGAAATTCTTGGGCTTTAATTATCGTTCGTTCTAAATTCTTTTTTTCGTTTGATCTTTTATGGAACCAGTGCTGAAGGGGAAAACAAGGCGTTCGGTTCTTGATTAAAGGAAAAAGGGAGTTGCAATCTTTGATCAGATTTCAAAGTTCATTAAGGCAGGGATTGTTATTTTGATCATCAATCGAACATTAAGGTCACACGGCCAAGTAAAATATTCTTAGATAGATAGATAGATAGATAGATAGATAGATAGATCTTCCAACGAGATCAAATTCGATACAAGATTACTTTCTGTATATAGACTAACGCGTGTATGTATTTCCATTTATTTAGCTTACCATGATGCCAAATGTGACACAAGGTCGGTTTAGAGTGGGGGTATCCCGCTGGAATCGAAAATCCCGTGGGTGTGAGTAGTTCCAGAAATTGTTCAGTTCTGTCGGCATTTTAGTTTTGGAAACACTGCAGACATCAAGAATTGGCTCTGGCAGTATCCACTTTTTAAATACGAAAGGAAAATGCAGCCCGGGGTAGTGGCTTCTTTGAACTCAGTGGGTTGGTAGGTTGGTTGGTTGGTTTTAGGACATGTCGACTCTGGTTTGGTTTGGTTTGTTGGGTTTTATGGCATATCAACCTTTGTAGGTTATTTAACGCCAAATCCATTTTTATGTAAATAATCAGTTCTATTTCAAACAATTCAGTTTAGCAGGATTACACAGTTTAATTGTCAAAAACGTTTCTATTTCAAACTATTCAAGCAGTTATATATAACAATTCAGTTTAGTGTAATACAGTTTCAATGTCAAAAATAGTTTAATTTAAAATAATTCAGTTTAGCATAAGCACGCGATTTAAATGTAAGTACAGTTTAATTGTAAAAAACATTTCTATTTCGAGGTATTCAGTTTAGTCAAGCAATTCTACTTCAGCTTATTCAGTTTAGTAAAAGTACAGATTTTATTTACACACAGTTACATGTCAGAACAGTTCTATGTTAAGCAATTCAGTTTAGTGTAAGTACAGTTTCAATGTCAAAAAACAGTTCTATTTCAAATAATTCGGTTTAGCACAAGCACGCAGTTTAAATGTAAGCACGGCTCAATTGTCAAAAAACAATTCTATTTCAAGCTATTCAGTTTAATCAAACAATTCAGTTTAGCATAAGTATGCCGTTAGTTCTATTTAACCCATAGATAGGGCCCTATCAGGTGCTACCACACCGGGCCAGAGTGGACCTAGGAGCAATGGCAATGAAGGGGTACTCTATATGCCCCAAAGCCCCAGCACTACTGGGACCTCACCATCTGAGTGTTTAGTGTCATATCCAGGACACTCGTTGGTGAGGGTCTTACCCCTCTGCAGAGGTGCAGTCAGTGTATTCTACAGCCCCCTCCCCAGCTGACTGGGCAAATGTCGAATCTTTTTGGTTATTTACTGTTGAAGTCTTTTTTTTTTACAAAGAAAAATCTTTTTAATCGATTTACGTTGTTACTGACATAGGCAACCAACCTATATATATACCCCACTAGCTAGATAACCGTTCCCATCATGCTCCATATAAGAATATATAAAGGAATACCCACCACGTGGCAGCCTCTAGGTATGGTACTCGAACTGACGAGAAATTGATAATCATCAAGTGATGTTGTCTCTGTGTCTACACTATTCACACTTAGACTAGAAAGAAAGAAAGAAGATCAACTCTTAAAAATTCTGGCTGTGTTTACATTTGTTGTACGTGTCGATAAACATTAATCTTTTAACGATGTTTATGAACTTAAAAATCATCACAAATATTCAATATAACGAGCATAAAATCTCAGGTGGATTTTCAGTTTGTTCAAATAATTTTTTTTTTAAATTTTCTAGTATTTCAATATTCTAAAAATTTTATTAATTCTTAATAATAAAAGAATTGACAGAATTTTACTAAATCTAAAGAATTTTACAAGTAATTTTAGAAGAAATTTTCAAATTGAAATATTCCTATATATTGTGATGTAATAAGCTACGTCTATTGGTGCAGAAGTCAACAAAGGATGTATGACCTTAAGGTCAAGGAAAAATTAAGAGTTGTTCACTCGTGTGGGATATCCATTATATGTTTATCATGAACACTCATGATAAACATATAATGGATATCCCACACGAGGGGAAATGAATAGGTGACAGTGCGCTGATTGGTTCATATGACAGGAAGAAGAGTGCAGAGACGAAAAAAATTAATTTTGATTTTTCGTGGAAATGGGTGTCAGACATTGAACGGGTTGATAATATTTGAACTGGGTCCGATCGGGAATCAAACGCCCTTGAGGAAGGATCGTAATTCAGTGTTCAACAGAAGGATTTCTCCTTTGGTCAAAATGACGGCTTAAAATCAAAACCTACAGCATAAGTAAAGTAAAGTTGGCAACCTTAGTCGACGGCGACCAGAAGGCTCCCTTTTCAATGTAGGGGATGGCGCAACTCCTTTCCCTGGATTGCTCCACTTGACCCTTGATACGTAACTTATATTGCTGAGAGTTAAGCAAGGAGGCATCAAGTACCATTTTTAAAGTCTTTGGTATGACGCGACCTGGGATTGAACCCAGGTCTTCCGGGCCATTAGTGAACACTCTACCCACTAGGAAACGCTGAATAATGGGGAGGAATAAGAATTTGATAACGTTTTTCCGGTCATCTAAATATAAAATCTTTCAAAAACAAGAAATAACCCTAACCCTAATATTTTGATGGGGCTAAACTCGAAAAGCTTTAGCCTAGTCGCCTGGGACTGTAGAAAACACTAACTACATCTTTGCAGAGGAGTATGACCCCCACCCACAACTAGTGTCCCAGATATGACATTAAACAATCTGATGATGAGGCTCCACTAATGCTAGCGCTTTAGCGAATGCAGAGTACCCTTTCATTGCCATCGCTCTCAGATTCACTCTGGCTTGGAGTGGTAGCACCTGAAAGGGTCAAATCTATGGGTCAAATAGAACTGTTCGACATTTAAACTGATCATTGAGTTATTATTATCATTATTTACTCCTTTATAGTTTTTCACATCAGCGTTAGATGATGATCTTTTCCTGGAGTTTGAGTGACAGCAAGTCTCCTCAAGTGTCCAGGACTCTTCTCAGTATTCTGTTCGTTCTCAATAAGGCAGTCGTTTGGATGGTCTCCACTCGGCCGCCGACTTCCAAGTCCTCCAACCCCTTTAATAATCCTTTTGTTACTATACCAAAAGCACCAATCACAATAATGATGGGGATGACATTATTATTATGGTACCATACCCATGATACGGATATGCGAAACGTACATAAAATGTTCATAACATATATGCATAGAACATAAGAATCCCGAAACATGAAAAACACTTACGACTTAGTTCAGGTACGAAACTTTTTATTACCTTTGAGTTTAAAGGTTCTTCGACATAAGGAGAGAGATACACATTCTTTCTATTCTGGCTTTTCCATCTGACCCCCATCTCGTGCGGCGCCCGTAGCGCGCAAATTCGTCTGGCCTCAGTGAGCCCCGAAAGTCGACCCATCTCGTTCGGTGTCTAGTTCTCAACTCTACTAACTGACTTTTTCAAAATCCCCAAAATCATCCGCGCGCTTCCGATGCGTGACGTCACCCACACTCGCTAGCCCCGTTTTCCATCTGGGTTATTGTGACATCTCTGGGTGACACGTCCACTCCGCCCGCGCGCGTGAACACCTGCGTTAATGTTGCACCTAAGTAACCCATGCACTGAGCCGAAAGGTTCTCAGCCTAACTAAACCCAAAAGCATAAAACGAAATCTCTCGGCCATTATATCACATCATTATTATTATTATTAGGTTTATGGTTTAAGTTGGTTTTGCGTTGGTTATGTTGGTATTACATTGGTTGTGTTCGTATTTCGTTGGTAGCGTTGGTATTACGTTGGTTGTGTTGATATTTCGTTGGTAGCGTTGGTATTACGTTGGTTGTAATCCCCTCGCTAATTGTTGATGGAAAATGAAGGTGGTGGAGAAGAACGAAGACGTCGTTAGGTTTTAAATGAAGGTTTTAATGGCAGCATGAAGTAAGGGGTTTACGCTGGTATGCTGCGAGTCTCGTAGGAAGGAAAGAAGTTAGGAAGTTGTTACAGTGTATCATCTAATTTGTTTTCAACTAGGATCCCTTGGTCTAGAAGAATAGACGCAAGGGGGTCCATAAACTAGATGGCTCTCCTCATAGTGTATGATGCTGCTACTGCTAATCAAGAGCAGACCATAAGACATCCGTTCCCATTGAGGATTTCTGAGGGAGAGAGTATTTCGCAGGCTTTCTTCAATTTTTGGTGCTGCTCGGAAATATGGTTCGGGCTGAATAGGACAGGTCATCCTGATTGGGTGAAAATGTTCGACGACTCTAACGGTCAAATTAAATTACGTGCCAAACAAAAATACAAGTTTCTTTCTGCTACAAGACCAATTCATATACCTCGGCGTCAATATCTCATCAACTGAAAGCAATGTTGACATATGCACATTGAAGGCATATACTACTATCAGCAGGTTGTCGATCATTTGGAAATTTGATCTCACGGATAAAAAAAAACAGGATTTCTTCTAAGCTGTGGCTGTATCAGAACTACTGTATGGATGCACCTCCTGGATGCTTTCGAGATGAACGGAGAAAAAAGCTAGATAGGAACTACACAAAAATGCTCCGCGTTGCTTTGAACAAATCCTGGAAGCAATATCCCACAAAATTGCAGCTGTATGCCCACCTACTCCTTATCTCACAAACAATCCAAATAAGATGAATAAGACATGTTGGGCATTGCTGGTGAAGGAAAGACAAACTCATAAGCAGCATTCTCCTATTAACTTTTATAGATGGATGTGCCAGTGGTGGCCGACCAACAAAGATACATATGCGATAGGGACGGATGACTTGAGAGAGTCAAGGAACTCCGTACTGTTAGCGGGATTTAATGATAATGATGATGATGATGATGATTTTTCAGTGTGTATGCGTGAGACAATATTAGATAATTTTTATAAGTTTCCAGAAGCAGCTTCCCCACGTATTTACTCCACTGAAACCTATTTAACTTAAATTTGACGAGTTATTTATTCAATCTTAAATTTACAAACCGTGCAAGTTTTATTGTTCTACACCCAGTGGAAAATGTATAAAATATTATTTTCTTTTGACGACAGTAAAGTTACATTTGGATCGTAAGAGATCTTTTAGCAAACAAAGACTCATTGTGTATGTTTAAAAATAATTTTTATCTTTAGTTTACTAAATGATTATTTTAAAAGTTGGGTGCCAATCCCAATTCTGTTTTTTTTTTTTTTCCTTTTAGTTTCCAGAATTGTTTTTTTTTTTTTTTTTTTTTAGTTTTGTATCTTTTCTCTCAGTATATTTCATACCTCGCAGCCATTTTAGTTGGCAATGTACTTCGGTTGCTGCTGCTCCTGCTGCTCCTGCTGCTGTTATTACTTGTCAGTCAGCTTTCCTCCTCGCATCTCTAAGCCATAAATGTATTTACGTTTGCTTTTCAGAGAAATAAAACAAAAAAACGTTTTCTCTCTCTCTCTCTCTCTCTCTCTCTCTCTCTCTCTCTCTCTCTCTCTCTCTCTCTCTTTTATGATAACGAGATAGCATATATAAAAGCAAAACACTGGCTGGTGTAATTCGTGTTTTTAATTGTGAAACAATTTCACAGCATTATCAAAAAGCTGAGATCCTTACATGAAAACAAAATCAAATTTTGTTTAAAAAAACAATTTAGCTCAATATATACTCTTATATATATATATATATATATATATAATATATATATATATATATGTGTGTGTGTGTGTGTGTGTGTGTGTGTGTGTGTGTGTGTTAGGGTGTGTATAAGGATGGGCTGAAAAGTTCACTGGCCGAAAATTATGATGACGTTATCTCTGGCATTGATTACTTTTTTACCAATGGGATCCAAGCATTGCAACACCGATGGAAGAAGTGGGTGGAACTATGTTTTAAAATAAACTTCATTTAGTTACATACTATGAGAGTATTTTAAACATCCTATGAACTTTTCAGGCGACCCTCGTGTATATATATATATATATATATATATATATATATATATATATATATATATATATATATATATTAAGATTCATTCTCCCCAAAATAGTTCATTAGTTAGCAAGAGGTAAAGATGCTATGTCAATTAGATGTGGTAGATGAATAGATCAAATGAACGAAAAATGAAGATGAATTGATATGTAAATATGATCATGATTGGTATGGTTTACTTTCTTTGCCTAATGACACATCAACCTTCATGGATTATTTTATGCTAAAGCCATCCTTGTAAAAGAACAGCTGGGATACTATTTAACCTATAGCTGGCGGGATAAAGGGTTTCACACCTATCTGAAGGGTGTTAGTCCAAAAGTGAATGTAATAACACAACTGGAGTTCGAACACACTTCGAGGTCGCAGTCAGTACGCTAGCCATTACGCCATGAGGACTTCGGTGGGGTTTAGAACATTCTGACTATATCCCCTGCTGTGAGATAAGACACCCCCAACACAAAAAAGAGGTAGGACACTAGACTGCATCAGATGGGGGGAGCTCCAGGTCTTGAGATCTAAGAAGTGTGAAGTACCCATTCATTACCATTTTCGCAGGGCCATTCTGAGTACCTGGAAGGGTCTCATCTATGGGTCAAATAGGTATGTTTGCAAATTATTTGTATTGAGAATATTTGATATCATATAACTGTGTGCAAAAAAATCTCTTAAGAAACTACAGAAAAATATAAATATAAATATAAATTGTACACAATTCCTTAACCTCTTGGCATAAAATAGCCCTAGATAAGTTGACACACAGTTAATCAATCAATCAATCAATAGTGATTGTAGAGATTGGCATAGAGTGACTAGAGGTCCATAGGTTACTTATTCACCTTGAGTTTAGAGTTCTTGATCATATAATGTTGGAAAATATTTATGGAGAGTTTATGTTTAATTCCTCCGCCACTGGCAGGATGTGACACGAGGTCAATATTTAAGCGAAGTTCTACTGGTTTGAATAGAGAATTTTCCTTCTGGACTGATTACCTAATCAAGGCTAAACAGCACAGTCTGCATCCCAGTCGACTAGGACTGTATAACACAGCGATTGCACCTCTGCAGAGGATTAAGACCCTCCACCTACAACGGGTATCCTGGATATGACAGTAACCCGAGGCTCGAGCCTTGAGAATTTGGGGAATTGCCATTGCTTCCAGTTCTACTCAAACCCAGAGTGGCAGTGTCTGATAGGACCCTATCAATAAGTCAAATAGAATAAACTGTGTGCAAATAAATGACTAATGTTAAATTTTAGCTATTATATAGCAACATTTGAAACCATTTTACTGTATGCAAAAATGAGCTCAGGCTTGTTTCAGAATGTTTTCTACAAAATGTGTTTACTAATCATATATATATTTAAGATATATGTATAATAGTATTTGGCATTAAGTAACCTACAGTGGTTGATATGCCATAAAACCCAACCAAACCAAATTATATATATTTAATATATATGTAAAAATAGTAGTTGGCATTAAATAACCTACAATGGTTGATATGCCATAAAACCCAATCAAACCAAATCCTATATATTTAATATATATGTATAAAGAGGATTTGGCATTAAATAACCTACAATGGTTGGTATGCCATAAAACCCAACCAAACCAAATCCTATATATTTAAAATATATGTATAAAGAGGATTTGGCATTAAATAACCTACAATGGTTGGTATGCCATAAAACCCAACCAAACCAAATCATATATATTTAATATATATGTATAAAGAGGATGTCAACCGCCTCATTGGTCTAGTGCGTTGAGTGTTCGCCAATAGTCCGTGAGACTTGGGTTCAATCCTAGGTCGAATCATACTAAAGACTTTTTAAAAAATGGTACTTGATACATCCTTGCTTAACACTCAGCAATGTAAGGTACGTATTAAGGGTAAAGTGGAGTAATCCAGAGAAAGGAGTGGTGCCCTCCCCTACACCTCAGTGTAGTAGCTGTTGAAAAGGGAACCTTCTGGTCGCCCTTGACTACGGTTGCCAACTTACATAAAGAGGATTTGGCATTAAATAACCTACAATGGTTGATATCCCATATAACTCAACCAAACCAAATCATATATATTTGATATATATGTATAAAGAGGATTTGGCATTAGATAACCAACGAAAGTTGATACGCCATAAAACCCAACCGAACCAAAACCAAGCCAATTACAGTCTGCTCTACTATTTATTCATAGCTGGGGGGGGGCGGGCAGATGGATTAATATTTTTCCAATAGCACAAGCGTGAAGGGAAGCGTAAACAATGTCGTCTAAGACTTGAACACGGGTCAGCGATTTTATTTCCAACGAAGATAACCGTTACATTCACGGAGAGTTTGTTCTTAGAAAAAAAAACTCTTCATGGAACTTCAGTCAAAGACAAGGAATATCAAGAAAGCATAGAGGAAATTGGCAAGACTTGGTGAACCGTGTTTTCACTAGAAAATCCTGGATTGGTGGTTCTAGGGCGCTGAGCTCACATAAATATGTCACGAAATTTTTGCCCGAGTATAACCAAAGTCTGAAAACCATACTTGTTTTTAGCTGATGGTCTTTCACTGAAGTCTGAGTTACAGTAAGTCTCTTCAAGTCTCCAGGACTCTTCTTAGTATTCCAGCTGATCTCAACGATGCTGTAGTTTTGATTGTCTCTGTTCGTCTTCCGATTTCCAACTCTTCCAGACCCTTTTGCGAGCCTTAGGAGATCGTTCCAAACGCTCTAATTACATTTGGTATCAAGTCACCTTCATGCTCCATAGTTTGTTTTTTTTAGTTCCCTGGCATGGTCCAAGTACTTGTATCTCTTCGTTTTGTTTGATTTTTATCTATGGTCTACAATTCGGCCGGTTCCCTGTTTGTATCTCAAAATCTCATAGAATTCTATGCGTCTAATTCCCTTGGGCATATTTTGTTTTGTGCAAATACCATTTGGTAGAATGGTCAAATTTCACTTTCTTGCACAATTCCCAATGGATCACCTTCCCCACATAGTCATGTCTAGTCTTGCTGTATTCGCTTATGTGGTTCACGGTTTCGTTACTATCACCACATAACCTATATTGCTATTATTTTGTGTCTTATCTATTTTCTCTTTATATAGTTGCTCTTTATAGCGTCATTTTGTGATGGTTATTATTATTACTATTATTAAAAAGTGGAATTTTTAAAAATTAGATTTATGACATCAATCAATCTCGCGAGATCCCATGGATCTACATCAGGATATCGTTACTTGTACGGACGATTGACAGCTGTCCATGCTGCAAGTTTCTCCTCTTCACTACCTAGAGGTTATCCTAGAGAAAGACAAGGTGCTATACAAGCTGGCTTTTGTGTCACCACAGAATTTTCCGGAACGAAACTGAAAAAAAGCAGATTTCTTCAAAGATTCCAGTTCTTGGTTTTGAATTCAAAGTTGTTTTTCTTTCTTCTAGAACAGTTGCCCCTTTATGATTATACAGCCCAGTCTTCCTTAATATTTTACCCATAGCTGGAGGAGAAAAGAAATAGGTTTTCGTAAGAGCCTTGGTGCAAAGTAAATGGACACAAGTTCGTCCGGAATTTGAACACGCTTCGCCATGTCCATTAACACCAATCACGCCGGCCGTCAATTCTAAAACTTACTAATTATGTTATGTAGAGGGCAGCGTTTACGTCCATTGTCTTTTGAATCGTCTGAAGTTCCCAGTCCAAATTTCATAATTCAAATGAGTTTGTCTCCATTGTAAAAATCAATTAATTATTCTTGAACGGCTAGAGATAATGAACCAACATAAACACAGCAGAAATATTAAACAGTTTACGAGTATATAAAATAAATAGTTGTTGAATTCTCAAAGTACTGAGTCAAATCTCAAAAGCCAAATCAAAGTTTGTTGAAAATTAACCTTGTGATCGATTGATTTATAACATATTAATTGATTTTAATAGCATGCCAAGTTCTCTCGGGTTGTTCTATAATTACAAGTTTGGGAATCGCGTTCCTTGTAAATTTACATTTACATTTTTCGAGTAGTTGTTTCTTAAGAGTTTTGCAAACTGTTATATCTCAAGTATTACTATCTAATACAAATAATTTGCACACAATTGTATGATTTAAATTTTTTTTTTTTTTTTTTTAGTTTTTTTGGCATATCGTTGGTTATTTAAAGCCAAATCCTGTTTTTACATATATGAAACAAATATACTATCTGGTTTGTAAACATATTTTGTTGATAACATTCTAAAATGAGCCCGAGTTTATTTCGTTTTTTTTTGTGGGGGGACACGATTAAACAGTTTCAAGTATTCCTATCTAATACAAATAATTTTATTTACTATTAGTTATTTGTTTGCACACCGTTAAATGGTTTCAAGTATTTGTGACGCGGCATAAATAATTATCCCAGGATGGGAGTTCATTTTATGCCCATGTGACGTTGAGGGCAGTCTGGTACTTGACCCTCCGCAAAAATAAGTCCTAATCAAGACTCCTATTTCAGGCATATGGTAAACTGGTAAATAATGTGGGGGTTAATTTGGGGCTAGACTGGTCTCCGACGATGGCGAGGGGGTTTCCAATTCACTTTCACATACCCACCAAGTCCCTCGTTTTCATATCCCCTCGGATAACGGAAAACATGGACTTCAAGGTTAAAAGAAATATTAATTGTAGTCAAATTTCCAAAAATCCCCTTATAGTGTTTTAATGTTTTAAGGTGAATAAGACATTTAGCGAGAATTAATGAAAGCGATACGAAGCTGAAACAGATATGTGCAAAAGAAGGCGACTCGACAGATAGATAACACAACCAATAGATTTCAACACAACGGTGCATTTGAAATATAACAAAGTTTTAATAGGTGACGACCAAACAGATAATGATAAGATTTAAAATACCGGCTATATTAAGCCAGCAGACAGTATCAAACATAAATGTCTCTCAAGAGTCCTTTTCTTCTTTCTTTTTTTCTTTTACTTGAAAAAAATGCTTAAGTCGCCGGGCTGACGCATATAACAAAGTCCATTCGCTAATTACTGTTGATGAAACAGAATCCTTTCAGTTTCTCTCTTTCTTTTTTTTTTTTTTTTTTTTTTTTTTTTGAATACATATGATTCCAATATTTAGGAAGGGTAAAAGGAAAAACAGTTAAGTTGTACTTATCTTTGACAAGGCTTAAGTTTCAGGCTCCTTTCTTTTACGGGCGAGTGACATCCCCAGAATCTGGCTGAATGTTAGCCCTTTCTGCTGGCTTCTGTCCAAAGATTCTGTTCTAATCTATTTACGTGAGACTTTCCCGGAGATTGGCTAAATTTCTCTGACGAAAAAATATCATTTTGGCGCTAAAGGGTCTGGCCAATCATTTGGCTTTTTTCTTCTCCCACTATTTCCTCCGGTCATGCTACTAGAGTGACCTGGATTATTTTCTTTGTCCAACAGATTACAGTGCAGGTAGCTTTGACCTTCATTCTGACCTGGATTCGTTACTTTGTTCAACAGCCTGTAGATCATAGAGTGTGAGGAATTTACTTTCCTCCTTTAACAGTCAAGCTTGGTACCTGTTGATTCAAACACAGAAGGGTAGGGGGATTGATCTCCCTTCCCCTCTCTTGGTAGCATACCTCATCACATATTGCTATGTAACTGTAACAATTAATCATAAGTCATTTTTTTGCGCACATTGAAATAGATAAGTGAATAGTTTGTAGTTAGTTTCATTTTTAAATGAGTTAGAACTAATCTGTTTGCTCACTAGTATTACTATTGTTTCTACACAGTTAAATGGTTTCAATTATTACAATTTAACTCTTATAACTTTATTCAGTTTTAATCCTTTACTTGCAGACATTGAAACGCTTACAAGTATTGCTATTTAACACTAATTATTCGATTCAAACCGGACATTGGCGTAATGGTTGGAATGTTCGCCAAATGGCCAGGTCGAGTCATACCAAAGACTCCAAAAATGGTACTTGATGCTACCTTGCTTAACACTCAGCTTTATAAGGTAAGAATCAAGTGTAAAGTGGAGCAATCCAGGAAAAGGAGTAGCGCCCTCCCCTACACCTTTGTGAAGTAGCTATGGAAAAGAGAGTCTTTGGGTCACCCACGACTACGGTCGCCAACTTTACTTATTCCATTCAACGCTATTCATTCATTTGCCCAGTTAAATGATTCCAAGTATTGCAATGTAATCCCAATAATTCAATTTAGTCACGCAGTTAAAGAGTTTAAAGCATTGCTAAATAGCAATAATTCTTTTCAACATTACCCATTATTTTCAGACAATTAAATGATTTCAAGTATTGCTATGAATCACAAACAATTCAATTAAATATCAGTCATTTGTTTATACACTTAAATGATCAAACAGTTCTATTTCTAACTATTCAATTTAGCATAAGTAATTTGTTCGCATGCAGTTTAAACGTCAAACAGTTCTATTTGACCCATAGAGAGAACCCTATCAGGTGCTACTACTCCAGACTCAATTGGATCAGGGAGTAATGACAAACAAGGGGTACTCCATATTCTCCAAAGTTCCAGGGATGTATGATCGCGATAAGTTTGTTTAATATCATGTGCTGTACATTCTTTGTTTAATATCATATGCTGTACATTCTTACCCTTCTGCAGAGATGAAGTCGGTGTATTCTTCAACCTAGCTGACTGTGTAAGATTTAAAGGTCGGTTTGGTTTGGTTTCTTTTTTTTAATGGCATATCAACGTTTGTCGGTTATTTAATGCCAAAGCCATTCTCCTAGAAGAACAGTTGTGGTACTATTTAACCCATAGCTGGGAGGATAAGGGCGTTCATACCTTTCCCAAGGGTATTTACCCGAAAGTGAACGTAATAGCGCGACTGGAGTACGAACTCGCTTACTACGATTCCGCAGTCGTAAGATTTCAAGTATTCTTATCTAATATTAATAATTATATGGTTTCAAGTAATAATTTCTATTTGATAATAGTTATTTTTTGCATACAGTTATATGGTTTCAAAGAATTAATAATAATAATAATGATTCTTCATAGATAATTATAGCTTCAAGTAACAATTCCTCATGCAAATAGCTGTATTTTCTACAAGGGTTGCTCGTACATAACATGAACCTTGTATTTCTAATTATGTTTATCCTGTCTGTTATGATTATTAAATTGTTTGTTTCTTATTGTTCGTTGTTGTCATAATCCATTCGTTTACGTGCTTGTAAAATTTGTGTTGTATTTGTGGGGAAACTGAACCCGTAAAATACGGACGGGAACTCACTCACACTCACTCTCTACAAGTTGGAGAGTAACATATCCACTAAACAATTGCATGTACCCACTACAAGTCTATATCATCTCTAGAGTGTTAGGTCTTGTGTATCGTTATCATTTTTCTTTTCTTTTGGTCTCTTCCTTGTCCATTTTAAGAAGGATCCAGATTATCTTACCTTGGGCAATGCTTAAGTGTTTATTCTTTTGATGAGATTTCTACAGCAGAGTTTGGTTCCAAGAAGATTTCTTGTTCTTATGAAGTATTTCTTACTTTTTCTTTCATCTCCGTTTCCTACGAGTGTCCGCTTCACGTGTTCCAAGGAATTTTTAGTTTTCTTTTATTCTAAGTATTTTGATGCTTTCCTGATTGTGCAGTTCTGTTCTTTTTGTTGTTTTTCGATTCCCTTTTTTCATTATAAGGATGGAAAATTCCATTCTTGTATCGTGACTGTAGATTGTAATAGTTTGTATAAGGTTTCTGCTGTATCGTTGTAAGGAAACGATATACAGTGAAATAAAGTTAATTGTTTATTAATACAAGTGTTACAGTCCGACTAGTATTATAAGTCTCGCGCTGTTGGTGTTACAACCGAAGTTGGTCTTACTACTGACCGACGTCCTTCCAGAGCTATTTCTCTGCTTCTGCTTCTGTCTGTGTGCTTGAGAAACACTTTGATACTTCCGCGATACCGGGAGTCATGTGGTACGAACCACTATACAAATATCTGGATATCATACATAAACACGAGAGGGTGTTATCTTTTCCTCCGACTTTGTAAATTTGTTGCCTCCTAGAGTTTTCTTTGTATATATTTTAGTGACATCATCATTATTATAAGAAATAGCAGCAGCAAAAGTGAGTATCCTTGGAAGATGCTTCTTTGGATTTTTTTTTATCTCAGTTAAAATTTCTCCTCGTGCTACTTGTTCCATTCTTTAGTTTTCCAAAGCTTTCGCAATGAATATTACAACTTGCTCTGATATCTTGAATATTTTCAATTGTCCCATAACGACAGCCTCTGAGCTTAGGGAATAACCAAAAGTCACAGGGAGCAAGGTCTGGACTATAGGTTGGGTGAGCAACTGTCTTGATGCCCATCTTGGTTAAATAGTCTGTGACAAGGATGGAGTTATGGACTGGTGCATTGTCCTGGTGGAAATGCCACTGACCCGATTTGAAGAGTGCTGGCCTCTTCCGACGGACTCTTTTCCTGAACTCCCTTAAAACCTCAACATAGTAACCCTAACCCTACCACTTTGACCTATCAACTCTGGTGTATTGACTTCTTTACTCCTCCCACACCTCTCATCATCCCTCACAGACTACCTGCCTTCCTCGAATCTCTTATGCCACTCAAAAACTGATCCTCGATTCATGCAAGATGCTCCAAAAGCAGTCTGAAGAATTCCCTACGTTTGTGGCATTTTTTTCAAGTTTAAAACACAATTTTATTGCATATTGTTCTTCTAAAGTGTCCTCACGTCTAGATTGCTTTTTTGAAATTCACCAGTTGTGACAATCAGGCTTTAGTAGGGTGTATTCCAATTGCTGCTGTAGCTGTTCATTTTAATCTGAAATCATAAAAATTGGTCAGTCATCTCATAAGATGTATAGGAATAACATACTGAATTTTCAAGAGTCTCTGACAAATTTAAATGCCTGTACAAAAAAGTCTGGAAACTTATTGATTGCACCACGTAAGTGCACAGTTTAATTCTATTTGACCCATAGCTAGGATCCTTATCAGGTACTACCACTTCGGGCCATAAATGACCAAGGAGCGATGACAATGAAGGTGTACTCCGCATTCCCCAAAGCTCCAGCATTCTTGGAGCCTCACCATCAGATTATTTTGTGTCATATCTAGGACACTCTTTGCGGGTGCGGAGTCTTACCTCTCTACAGAGATGCAGTCGGTGTATTCTACAGCCGCAGCCCACAGAGCAAGTGGGTTATGTGATGAAATAGATGAAACAGTTGATCACATAATATATGAATGTAGTACATTGACACAAAAGGAATACAATGCTAGGCACCACTAGGTGAAAAAAGCGTTTCACTGGGAACTGTGCAAGAGATTAAAATTTGATCGGCCGACAAACGGTATATGAACAAACCAGAATCGGTCTTAGAAAATGAGACGCATAAAATTCTTTTGGACTTGGAGATACCAACGGATCCCCCCGATCTTTGCCAGAAAGTCAGACCTAGCACTAATTAACAAAAAAAGAACTTGTCATCCGGGGGATTTTGTCGTTCCAGCAGACTTGGTGGGAAAGGTGATTCCGTGGGCAAGAAACTGAAATTTAACCGTACTACCAAATAGTATATGTAAAAACCAGATTCCGTTCAATCGAATAGACACCCAAAATTATCTGGGATTTTGAGATACAAACAGATCACCAAATCCCAACCAAAAGACCAAAACTAATGATAATTAATTAAAAAAAAAAGAGAGAGAACTGTCCTCAAGTAGATTTTGCCGTTCTAATGGACCACAGACTGAAAATAAACGAAACCTAAGGAGAGACAAATACTTGGACTTTGCTAGTGAACGAAAGTAGCTATGGAACATGTGGGTGATGATGATGCTAATTGTAGAGGGTGCACTTGGAGCAGTCCCCAAAGGTTTAGAAACAGGACTGTAAAAGTTAGAACTCAGAGGAAGAATCGAAATTATAGCATTGTTGAGATCGTCCTCAGTCCCGAGAAGAGTCCTTGAGACCCGTGGAAATTTGTTGTAACTCAGACTCCAGGGAAAGATCACAAACTAATGAATAATAATAATAATAATTAACAGAGGTCTTAAAAATAACAAATAAAATAAACTAAGTAAATATCTAAATAAGTGCTGCCTTCTCTCGTTCTCGTACAACGGTCTCATGCAAGATTAAGCTGAACGCTCGCAATAAATTGATTCCTGAGCCAGTCTTGAAAACCATTTCTTAACGTGAAACAGAATGTTAACTAAACTTTGTAAATATCTTGTTCGTTTCTTTTTAGTATTTTATCATAAAATTACGTCGTGGGTGGATAGATCAATATGGTTTAAGGCTTAGTTTATTCATAATCCAATCCAAAGCAACTTATTTAATTCATCACAAATGTTGTATACCCGGAATGAGGAGGCAATAACACTTGTATATAAAAATATAATCTCTCTTGTTTATCACGAAAGATGGCAAAATGGTGGCGTGAGAGAGAGAGGTGGGGTCAAGAACTGCTAAGATATACATACAGAGAGAGACGATTTATTCAGAGAGACTTACTTTTTCGTTCAGCCTCCACGAGGCTGGTATAGAGCCGACTTTGAATATTTAATCATTTTCGTCTCTTTTTCGTTCTGGGGTCATACTCGCTTTAGACATTAATGAGTCTTGTACATTAGACTTTTCTTTTCTTCTCGACTCTAGGCTGTCCGGCCCATCACCAGGCCAACACCATAACAGCGCGACGTCTAGTGTCACTGCTTACAGCTCACTGCTCGGGGTAGAAAACTTCCGTCGTTATATATTTTTCGGACGCCTACACACTCTTCCTACGCAATTCACGTAACATTTCCGCTGTCTTTTGCTTACATTAAGACACATGTGCATATCTTGTTTGAAATCCATGAATTAACCGGCTCGTCAAAAGTCAATATGTAACACAAACGCTCAGTAGACATAATTTTGTGCCAATCATAGCGTAAATTCTTTGAGATCACTAATCGTTTCAAATAGTTTTTAAGTCATTACTTGATCTGTTTTTACTAAACTTTACGTCGTTTGACATAAGGCCATTCCCTGAACTGAAGATTTTCCACGGTTCGTAATTTCTACCTAGTCAAGTTGATTTCGTAAGCATTAAAATTTACCGACTATCCTTGTTACAGTCTGCAAAGGAATTTCACGTTAACGAGACGCTTGCTTTAATAGGCAATTTAAATACCGAAATCAATACATTTACTCGAAAATCAAGTCCAACGCCATTGTGTCAACTCCTTTTGTATGTTAGTTTTACATTGCTACAATGACCATAAAAATATGAAAAAAAAATTCTTTAAAATTATCCACAAGGTTCTGAGTTTCCATTGTTCCTTGCTGGAAACGTCTCGCACTGCACTTAGAAAAGCGACTGTGGGCGTCACCAATTGTGGCGTCGTATGTCTTCCGCATCTCCAAGATTGCTGACGTACATATTAGGCTTCAGCTTTTTGAAAGATTTTAAAATTTAGTCAATCTTCGACATCTTTTGTCATTTTTCTATTTCTTTTTAGTCTTTATTTTTGCATTTGTGAATTTCCTTTTCCACTTTGAATTCCTTTTTTTTCCTTCTTCCTTTCTCAATTTCGTCTCTCTTTCTCATTCTCCATTCAACTTTTCTTTCTTTTTCTTCTTTCTTTCTTTCTTTTTTTTCTTTCTTTCTTTCCTAATTTCCACTCTTTTTCTCTTCCTCCATTTTTCTATCCTTTTTCTTTCCTTTCTTTCTTCTTTCTTCTTTTCTTTCTTTCTTTCTTTCCTAATTTTATCTTTATTTGTTTCTTTTTCTCATTCTTCCGTTTTCTTTCTTTCTTCCTTTCTTTCTTTCTTTCTTTCTTTCTTAATTTTGTCTTTATTTGTTTATTTTTCTCATTCTCCCGTTTTCTTTCTTTCTTTCTTTCTTAATTTTGTCTTTATTTGTTTCTTTTTCTCATTCTCCCGTTTTCTTTCTTTCTTTCTTTCTTTCTTTCTTTCTTTCTTTCGTCTCTTTTTCTAATCTTACATTTTTCTTTTCTTTGTTTCCTCTTTATATTTCTTTTTCTTTGATAGATAAACACTTAGTTTTGTTTTCTTCGACATAAAGCAAAATGATGTGGGGAAATGGTGTGTTCCACGACTGTGTGAGCCAATCATCCAAACGAGGCAGGCCCACCTTGAAAATCAGTATTCAAAAATCTTCTGTTTTACGTGGTATTGTATATCAGACAGTTCTTTGCTACAGTATTGATATGATAAGTGTAGATCTGTACACTTGTTCAGATACTGTGGTTCTATCAGAAGATATAAATAATTCTTCTAACAGCCGTGATAATTTTCTTTCTTGCTGTTTTTCCTTGTGCATCTGTATTTGAAAAGTATTCATTAAAAAGCGAACACGCTCCGTCGATAGCTGCGACAAACGTTTATTTATTATATTTCTACGTTCTCTTTTTTAAAATGGCGATTGCAGTTACTGGTTTCACTTCGTCTATCAATCTCATATATGTAGCGTAACTTAACAGTCCCTACTTTTTCGGGTTTAACGGAAAGGGGAAAAAAGACTTCCCCTTTCCTCTATCAATTCTTATGTTTATATAGGGTGTCTCAATATACATGCGACCCATGTGACTGCTAATAACTCTACTGATAATATTATTGTGCTCTTTTTTTGTTTCAGATTCGAAAATACTACTGGGTGGAACGATAAAATTGTCACCCTAGAAAAGACGACATGATTCCATTTCCGTTTAATGAAAACCAGTTTTCTTTTTTTTTTTTTTTTTGTTACAGACCATCTACTTGTTGGCCAGTTGTGTACAAATCCTAAGAGCGATAGGAGCCTTCTATCATGTCTGAAAGTGACACAATGTTCAACGAGCGAGATCGGAGATGCGCCGCTGTACAACTCATGCTCTCTACCGATCCAACTTATGACAACAGGACCATTGCCAGCACCCACAAAATGCAAATCCAGACGGTTCAACGCTTGAGGGCACAGCTCAACGCATCGGACGACCCTTTGGAGGTGGTGGAGCGGAAGGACACCGCCAGGAAGACCCGGACCAAGGAGTTCATCGAAAAGGTCCAGGCAATCATTGATGAAACTCCCCAGCGGCCTATTCGGCAGATTGCCAGAGATTTAGGCGTCTCACACATAACTGTGAATGCATGTGTGAAGGAGGAGTTGAAGTGTAGGTCCTACAGGCGCCAAACAAGCCAGATCTTGACTGAGGAGACAAAGAATCTCAGGCTAATCAAGTCCGTCAGGCCCCCTCCTCCCCCGACCTGAACCCGCTGGACTACTTCGTTTGATCATACGTCAAGAACATCATCAACATGACCTCCCACAACACCAAAGCCAGCCTGATCGCAGCCATCCGCCGAGTATTCGCCGAGCTCCCGCCGGCGCTTGTGGAAAAAGCATACTCCCAGTTCCGGATCTGTATCGAGGCGGTGATTGAGGCTGAAGGCGGCTACATTGAATAGATGTCAGCTATACTACATAATCAAGTTACCTGAATTGATTTTTTCAATAAAAGTTTTAAAATAAAGCTGTAGTGTTGTTTTCTTGAGGACGACAACAACTATTAGTCCTTGATCACAAGTAATAAACCTGAATTATACGTTTGCCTTGGACGAGAGAGGCAAAAATATTTTGCGTCACTACTTATTTGGAGACAAAAATCATTCAGTACTGTCTCAAAATAGATGCAACCCATAAATATGATAATGATTTATTACTGAGACAAGAAGCTCAACAAAATATTGCAAGTCATGGAAGCTGATATAAAAAGAATTTAAAAAAAAACATTGATTTGATGTCTTTAGCTCAAAGGATACATTGTTTACCGAATGTGTTCCAAATGACTGCCATTGCGCTTGTCTCAGTGATAAATCATTTTCATATTAATGGGTTGCATCTATTTTGAGACACGCTGTATTTACCCAATCCTTTCACATAACCAGGATGCGATAACAAAGTCAATTTTTAAAGCAGAGTTTAATAGTTTGAATTCAGAGATTTCCTTCTCCTAGACTGGTTGCTATACCAAGATTAAAGAACTCAGTCTGCCCAACTATTTTACCTACAGCTAGAGAGAGAATAATTAGATTCATACTTTTCCCAATGATACTAGCGCTATGCAAAATGCAAACAGCCTCGTTTAGGGTTTGAACTCGCGTCACCGTTTCCATTTCGTACGACAATATCCATTATACTACGATCACCTCCTCAATCAATTTTATGTATGCGTGTCATATAACAGCCTTCAGCAAAACCCAAACGAAACCGATTCGTACAATTCTTTTGGGGGCAATTTTTCCTTTCGATGAAGTCCCAAGTGAAACTGGCTTCGCTCTGAAAATCCCAAGCGAAACTGATTCGGGAAAATCTTTCGGGGCAAGGCTTCTTTCTCATAGCCAATGCACAAACTTATGCGAAAGTGACTCGACAAGCCCGGAACGCCAACTGAAACTTCCTTTCCACGTTTAGGGATTATATGCGCGTATCGTCACAAATATTCAATGAAGTCTTCCGATTGTTTCTCCCCAAAATTATAATTTCAACGTTGGGTTAAAGACCCTAGCTGAATTTTCGTCACTGTTTATTTTGGGGCATTCTTTATATCGATCTTCTTAAATTTAATCTGAAATAATTTTTTCGTTGGAAAACCTTTATTTCTAAATCCCATCTGACTTCAAACGTATAATTCAGGTTTATTACTTTCAATCGTTCTTCCCATCTAATTTTATAAGTTCAAATCTTGATTCTCGATCCGTCCTCCTGGCTACCATTCCTCCAATTATACAATAAAACTCCTTAGGAGTTTTTCACATTATTCTACAATAAACAGTCACTTCAATTCCCCATTTAACTACCAACGCAAAGGGTGTGTCGAATGCTATCTACATATTCACAGACAGTATCGCCTGCATCAGAGCCTGAGACTTGTTATAATTGAACACCAATCGATAGTGCCGGAAAGATATACGAAATTATCTCAGCTACCAACCAAGCCGTGTCTGTATCCGCTTTTCGGGAATTTAATCTTTCTTGTTTTATATATATATATATATATATATATATATATATATATTAAGTACTAACAACATGGCTACCATAGACCTTTCGTAAAACTGTTGTATCACAGAGATAAACGACAACGCTGATGTATGAAAATATAATCTGCTTCTTTTCTTTTTACTACCTAAAATGTACGGATGAGAGCGTCGAGTAAGTCGAAGACGGATGAACCACACACACACATACAGACCGACGGTTCGGATCTTCTGTGAACCGCTTTCCTCTTCGTTCAGCTTTTCGGGTCGAAATCTTCCTGGTTATATAATATTGCAAACGCCAACGCAAATTCTCGTGGTTACATGTCCTCCAACCTGCTGCTCATCCGTTGCACGTAGACATGCCTCCTTCAAGCGTGCCATCCACGCAATTTACGTGGCATTTCCACCGGGGACATCTGCGTCCAGTTTACTTTGGTATCTGGTGTATCTCCTGTTATTTTCATTCCTTGTGTCCGATTTCTGTAGCTACATCGACACGTCAAAGGGGATCTTCAAATCACTACCCCTGATTGAAAAAATCAATTAAAATCAGTGAATTATTCGATTTTTTTTTTTTTGAAGTTTCATTGTTCATATAATTATGAATGAACTCTACAATGCATGTTATTTTATCAAAAAACTGGCGATTTTTCAGGTCACTTAAGTTTATCCCCCCCTTCTCATGTGTGTGGCGCTATTTAATCGATTGGTATATATGATATAGCATATATTTTCTGAATATAATAAAACGACAAAAGTCTGAAGGTGAGCATGAAATAAAGAAAAAATAATTTGGGAGCTGTTGGAAGAAAATAGTTCCACAAATTTGGATATCAAATTTTGAAAAGAAAATGTTTTGAGATAATACAATGATTTAATAGAAAATATTTTCTTTCAGATTGTTTGTGAAATAATTTTGTATCGATATTTGTTCTGCTTAAAAAAAAAGTTAAGGGGGGCTTAAGTTTGCATCAGATTTTTATTTACTTTTCTTAAATTACAGGCTAAATTTAGATATATTATCCAATAATTAATACTTTTACTCATCAAAAAATAATTATTTTTAAAGCGAGAAACTGGGAACGTTTTTTTATATTTTTAATGATTTTGTAAGATATAAAAAATTTTAGACGAAAACAAGTATGGAAATCTACAGTAATACTCATTTAAGTAATTACCAATTTTGTCCTTTGTATTCGGGTTGAACATTTAAGTAAAAATGTAAGGAAGAAAAGTAAAATTTTGTTATAAAATATAAATTTTTTAAAAAAGGTCAAAATTAGTCTTTTAGCGGCGATGAAGGATTCGCAGATTATTACCAGGTAAAAGATTAAATATTTAAAAGGCAGTCAAAAATATTATCACTTCACTGTTTTAATAATGAATTAAGAATAAATTTAAAATAATTGTTTCATTGAGTTTTCTTAATTGTACATAGAAAAACCCTGCTTATTTTCCTTTTTCAAGATTTAATACAAGAAATAAACTATTGCTGATACGATTTTCTATACTTAAAAAAGTTGAAGTTTTTTGTTTTTTGTTTTTTCTTTTTGTTTTGTTTTGTTTTGTTTTGTTTTGTTTGTTTGTTTGTTTTTTGCTTTGTTTTGTTTTTTGTTTTTGCTTTGTGGGGGGTTACATTCGGTTCTAACAATTTTTTGCGTGAAACTTAAGTGCACTTTAATATCTTCATTGTAAAGCGACACAGAAACTTTCTGGTCATTACATTTGATACACTGCTTTGATTTAAATACCATTGCAAGTGATACTGTCATCAAGTTGTTATATTTTTACATAAACCGGCTTATTAATGTTTCCAGTTGCCAATTTCATACAAAGAACTTTTTTAAAGTAGCTTTAAATTTTAATGACACTTTTTAATTTACGTAACCTCAAGTTTGATAAGATCATCAACTTTTAGTGAATTTAAATTTTTAAACTATAATAAAAATCAATTAGATATGTAATGTTCAGAGAGATCTGAAATTATTCTAAATAGGCAGCCAATGATCTGAAAATGCTCTGAGCATATTATGAACGAACTGGAAAATTCTTAACAGACTGGAGAAATATGAACATAATCTGAGAGATCTGAACATATTCTGAACAGACTGTGAGAGAAACCAGAATATATTCTGAACAGACTGAGAAATATTCTGATAATATTTATCATATTCTGAACAGACTACTAGAGATCAGAATATACTCTGAGCATATCATAAATAGACTGTGAGAAATCTGAAATATTCTGAATATACTGTAAGAGATCTGTATATATTCTGAACGGACTGAGAAATATTCTGATCATAATGTGAAATATTTGAAAACATTCTTAACAGACTGCCAGAGATCTAAATATACTCTGAGTAGAGTAAGAATGTTGGCCGACCGTAATCGTGGGCAACCCAAAGGCTCCATTCTCAACAAATACTACACCGGGAGATAGCATTACTCCTTTCCCTGAATTGCCCCTCTTACCCTTGATCCGTATCTTATAATTCTGAGTGTTAAACAAGGAGGCATCAAATACCATTTTTTGAGTTTTTGGTATGATTCGACCTGGGATTGAACCCTGGTTTCCTAGACCATTGACGAACACTCTAGCCATAAAGCCACTGAGAAATTCTGAACTGACTGTGAAATATCTGAACATATCCTTAATAGATCGAATGATCAACACATAATCTGAACAGATTATGAGAAGTTTTGAACAGACTATCTTTGTGTATATTTTAAACTCTCTCTATAAAGCACATTTTGCAGACTGTAAATATGTACAGATTCTGACTAACTGTGAGAAATTCTAAACACACTGGGAAATTCTGAATGTAATCTGAACAGAGTTTAGGTGATCTACACAGCCTGTGAGATATTCTGAACAAACTAAGAAATTCTGAATGTAATCTGAACAGACTTTGAGTGATCTACACAGCCTGTGTAATATTCTGAACAGACTTAGAGAATTGAGCATCTTCTGATTTGGTTTGGTTTGGTTTCTTTGTTTAATGGCATATCAACCTTTATAGGTTATTTAATGCCAAAGCTATTCTCCAAGAAGAACAGTAATGGTACTATTTAACCCATGACTGGGAGGATAAGGGGGTTCATACCTTTCCTCGGGGTATTTGCCCGAAAATGAACGAAATAGCGCGACTGGAGTACGAACTCGCTTACTACGATTCCGCAGTCCATCGCTTTAACCATTACACCACGAGGACACCCCCGTATTTTCTGAATAGACTGTGGGCACACTTTGCAGACTCTGATTTTTGCTAAAATTACTAATGTTTGGAAGGTCTTCAATATTTAGTAAATGGAAATATTCAAAGATAATATAAATTACAAGTTATCGGTTATCCCTCTTGGGATGTCCTCTTGACTGCATCCAATTTCCGTGAAAATCTGATGAATGTAAGTCTTTACAGGTCGCCAATGCATGTGTCCATGAACAGGACGTTGTCACTAAATTTGTTTGTTTGCGCAAATATGTTACATTGAAACGAATTCTTCGAAATTAACGACTTAAAACCTATATAATTCGAAATGGCGCAGGTAAGTAAAGAGGTTTGCAACATAGCCATATTGCCAAATGAACACTAACAAATGAATGTGTTAAAATAGTTTCTAGTTTTTATGATGTATAATTATCTGAATTACGCACATTCATTTTTTATTAAATTCTTTTCAAATACAAAGTTGTTGTCTTTTCTATTTTGTTTTTTTAGTTGTTGTTATTGTTTGCTTGTTTGTTTTTAGTTTTTTTTGTTTTTTGTGGTGGTTAAGTAATTTTAGAAAATAAGATATTTCTTAAGATTCAGAAATAAATCGAAAAAAGAAATTTTCAGTTTTGCTGATTTTTTTTTTTTTTTCAAATATCTAATACAAATAATCTCAAAGGCATCTTTGAAAATGCAAATATAAAAATACAATATTGTTTAAAAGTCGTACCATACTATAAATCATAACTTTAAAAGCCAATATACATTTATACATCAGCCCAGTTGGGCACCTCTGGTGGTGTAACGGTTAGCAAGCTAGGCTTGCAAACCTACACGAGTGAGTTCGAGTCTCATTGGGCGCCCCATTCATTCGGCCTTGTGCCACATCGAAGCAAAGAGCTTTGTAAATTACTATAGATCAGCCCAGTTGACTGGGGCTGTAGAATATGCCAACTGCATCTCAGCAAAGGCGTACGACCCCCCTCCAAAATGAGTGTCCAGGATATGACATTAAACTGCATCTGATGGTGAGGCTCTAGTTCTGGAGCTTCGAGAAATGTGAACAACCTGTTCATTTCTATTACTCCCAGTTCCACTCTGACTCGGAGTGGTAGTACCTGTTAGGGTCACATTTGTAGATCAAATAAAGCTTTAATCAGTTTTCCTTAGAGAAAAAAGTATTAAAAGAATGTATTTCTTTTTAGTGTATAACAACACAATCAGACTGATTGTGCTGTTATACATTAAAAAGAAATACATTAAACTACATTCTCACATTTTCTTTAGAAGTTGCATACTGCTCAGAAACTCTAGCAGATGACTTAAAATTTATTGCTTGTAGCTCAGAATTCCTCACAGAAATTCTTGCAGAGTGCTTAAAATGTCTCGTTGAAATCATACAGTTTTCTCACAAATTAACTCTTGCAGAAATTCTCGCTGTCTCAGAAATTCTAGTAGTCTGCTCTGAAATTCTCACAGACTGCGAGAATTTCTCGCAAACAACTCAAAAGTTTCAAAAATTCTCAGAGCTTGTTCAGAAATTCTCGCAGTCAGTAAAAACTTCTGGAATTTCTTAGATTCTTGCAATCAGCTCAAAAATTCTCGCAATGTGAAAATTGTATTATATGGACCTCAATTCTTACACAGTCTGTTTAGAAATTCACAGTCTTCTCATGATCTCTCACAGACTGATTCAGAATTTCTCACAGTCTACGCAGAAATTCTTAAAGACTCATCAGCAATTCTCACAATTATTTTAGATTTCCTCACAGTCTGTTCAGAATCTTTCTCAGAGTTATTTTAGAAATTTTTGCAAATTGATCAGAAATTCTTGCAGTTTGAATAGAAAATTATTATCGAACTGTCTGTTCAGAATCTCTCACAACCAGCTCAAAATTTCTTGCAGATTGATCAGAAATTCTTGCAGTTTGAATAGAAAATTATTATCGAACTGTCTGTTCAGAATCTCTCACAACCAGTTTTTATACTACAAATATATATTTTTCAATCTCTTTGTTTATCTCTCGCAGAAATTCTTGCAGTCTGCTCAAAAATTCTCAGAGTCTCAAAAGAATTCTTGCTGACTGAGCAGAATCAGTTATAAAATTCATGTAGCATACTCAAAGTTCTTGGAAAAGAAAAATGTGAGAATTTTTAGATTATGAGAATTTTAAGCACTCTGCAAGAATATCTAGGCATTCTGCGAGAATTTCCGACAGAATTTCTGAGCAGTCTGCCAGAAATTAGAAACAAACTGTGAGAATGTTGGACCAGTCTACGAGAATATCTAAGCAGACTGCAAACATTTCTGTCAACATTTCGGAGCAGTCAGTGAAAATTTCTTAGCAGTCTGAGAATTTTTTAGCAGAATGTCTTGCAGACTGCAAGAATTTCAGTCAAAATTACTGAGCTATCTGAGCAAGCTGTGAAAGATTCTGAACAAATTGTGAGAATTTTTAGCAGTCTACGAGAATCTCTCGCAGACTGCAAGAATTTCTGTGAAAATTTCTGAACAGTCTATGAGAAATTCCGAGCAAGCTGCGAGAATTTCTGAGCTAGCAGCAAGAATTTCTGAGCTGGCTGCGAGAGATTCTGAAGAAAGTGTGAGCTTTTTTTAGCAATCCACGAGAATGTCTAAGCAGACAGCAAGGATTTCAGTCAGATTTTCTGAGCTGTCTGTGAGAATTTCTTAGCAGTTTTTGTAATAAAGACTCAACTCCAGATCCTTTTATGTATATACAGACTTTTCTTGTTTGCCACTGAAATGGACGCTATTTAAAGATTGTTCGAAATCTCGTACGTTATGGCTGAAAAACATGTACTTTAAAGAAAAATAACAATATTCCTCTATATATACATACCTAATTTTCACTATATTGTGAAAATATTTTTAGTTGGGAAACAGTTTTCTAGTTCGTATACTGATTCAAAAAGATAATACAGACGATAAAGTTTAGAAAAATTCTATATAAGAGAAACAAAAAAAAGAAGAGATAGAAAGGATAAAGTGTAGCAAATTTGTTGTAATTTGCGGGAATTTGTGAGTGTGTGTCCTGTAAACAAAGTTCTTTGAATTTTTGTAGTTTTTTGTGGTTTCGTTGAATATTTGGTTGATTTTTCAAGTTTCGTTTAATTTTAGTTGAGTTTTCTGTTAAGTTGACTTTTAGTCGAATACTTGAGTTTTCTAGTTCAGATGTATTCAAGAGAATTTTCGGTTAAGTTGGCTATAAACTGAATTTCTTGGAGAGCTCCTCGCCAATTTAGCTTCTTTTTAATAGATAAAGAAGCGAGTGACAAACACTATCCTGTTAGTTATGTTTTTACTGCTTCAAAGACCGGCATCCGAGTAGGCACATTGCTGTCGAAGAAAATGGTGGGGGCAGCTCTAGATACTCTATTGTCAAGATCCAGTTCTTCACTCTGAAAGTATCAAAACTAGTAATTCACTATATTGTAGTCAGTCTTATTCTATTGTTAGAAATAATATTTCATAACTTTCAACTTTCGTTGGTCATTGTCGAAGGTTTGGTTTGGTTTGGTTTGGTTTTATGGCACATCAACCGTTATAGGTTATAAATGCCAAATCCATTTTTATACATATAAGCAGTTCTATTTCACATAATTCAGTTTAGCATAAGTACGCAGTTTAAATTTAAAAACTGTTCTATTTTAAACAATTCAGTTTAATATGAGTACGCAATTTAAATGTCAAAACAGTTCTATTCAAACAATTCAGTTTAGTATAAGTACACAGTTTAGTTGTATTTGACCCATAGATAGGACCCTATCAGGTGCTACAGTTCCGGGCCCAAGTGGAGCTGGGATCGATGGCAATAAAAGGGTACTCCACATTCCCAAAAGCTCCAACCTTACTGGAGCTTCATTATCAGATTGTTGTGTCATATCTAGGACACTCTTTGGGGAAGTCTTACTCCTCTGCGGAGATGCAGTTGGATTATTCTACAGCCTCAGCCGACGGGACCACTCGTTGTAGGGAAGTCTTACCCCTCTGCAGAGATGCAGTCGGTATATTCTGCAGCCCCAACAGACTGGGCCACATTGTCGAAATTCTGGTTCAAAAAGTATATGTACTCGTGTTGTATAGCCATGACCAACAATACAAACACATGATACATATACATCTACATATGCATGCAGAATCATAACGACGACACAATAAAGACGAGCGACACAGTTCTTTAGAAAAATATACCTCTCACTTTATTTGAAAGGGTTGTGTGTAAGAGGGAGTTGGAGGCCGAACAGAACTGCAACATATTGACCCCTACTCTACTGGCCATAACTGCGTTTCTTTCCCGTTCTCCTGGGCTGTTCAACAGGGGGTCTGGGGCCCAGCCTCTCTGGGTGCTGGTTTTCTCTACCACATCTTATCTCCAACTCGTCTGATCCCCAACTGATTAGTCGGGGGCCTGAGGGCTCCCTCTGCTGAGTGCTGACTTTCTCTACCGCATCTTGTCTCCAACTGATTGAATTTCCTGTGCACTGAGTTATATAATAGTTCAACGTTCACCTTCTTCTTGTGGGCGTCACAATTTCGCCCTCATTCAACCTGTCCATGGTCAAGGTCATAATATCCTGATATTCCTCGATCGGATGCACCTGTTATTTACACAGGTGCATTTCCTATTTTGACAGCCTAGCCGGGTCGTAGGTCAATATGCAAAACTCGGGTCGAAACATAAGTGATTTCGGACAATTATTAACAAGGCTTCATCCTCATTCGTAAATAAAAGAAAGGGATAATAAAAAAAGCTTAACTCCAAATACTTGTTTGTCATCTTTAATAAAATATGCCAACGAGAAAATCTGCCAACGAGAAAATCTGCCGCCTAAATACACAATATATATAACAAGGTAAATATATATATAATTTTCTTTTACTTTCTTATTTTTCTGTCTTTCTTCTATTTTCTTTCTTTCTTTCTTTTTCTTTTTCCGTTTATCTTTACTTGCTCTGTTTGTTTTTCTCTTTTTTTATGAATTCCTCTCACTTCTTTTTCTTTCTTCTTATCACAATTTTCCTACTTTCTTTTTCTTTCCAGACATCCTTCTCTCTCTCTCGGCTGGGGCTGTAGAGTATACCGACTGCTTCTCTGCAGAGGGGTAACCCCCCACCACAATGAGTGTCCTCGATATGACACTAAACAGTCTGATGGTGACGTCCAAATAATGCTGGGGCTTTTGGGGATGGCAGAGCACCCCTTCATTGCCATTGATCCCAGGTCCACTCTGACCTGGCATGGTAGCACCTGATAGAACTAACGGCATACTCATGCTAAACTGAATTGTTTGATTAAACTGAATAGCTTGAAATAGAAATGTTTTTGACTATTAAACCGTTCTTACATTTCAACTGTGTGCTTATGCTAAACTGAATTATTTGAAATAGAACTGTTTTTTTAATATTGAAACTGTATTTACACTAAACTGAATTGTTTAACATAGAACTGTTTTGGCATTTAACTGTGGGTAAACAAAATCTGTACTTATACTAAACTGAATTAGCTGAATTAGAACTGCTAGACAAAACTGAATAGCTCGACAATTAAACTGTGCTTACATTTAAACTGCGTGTTTATGCTTCACTGAATTATTTGAAATTGAACTGTTTTTGACATTGAAACTGTACTTACACTAAACTGAATTGTTATATATAACTGCTTGAATAGTTTGAAATAGAAATGTTTTTCACTATTAAACTGTGTACTCATGCTAAACTGAATTGTTTTACATAAAAATGGATTTGGCGTTAAATAACCTAGAAAGGTTGATATGCCATAAAACCTAACCAACCAACCAACCCTCTCTCTCTCTCTCTCTTTCTTCATTTTGTTCTTTTCTCTCTTTCTTTCGTTTCTATTTTCTTTTTTTATTCCTTTTTTTCTCTCCCTTTTTTTATTTTTTCTCTTTTTCTCTTTTTTTTAAATTTCTTTCTTTTAAATTATTTCTTTCTCTTTTTAGCTTACTTCATAGTATTTTCCTATCTTTCATCCATTTTTCTCTTTTCCTTTCTTCCTTTCTTTTGTTCTTTCTTTCTATTCCATTTATTTCTTTTATGTTCAACTCGATTCAGTCTGACACGTCGAAAAATACTGCCACGTTGGAAAGTGTTTGAAGCTGGAGACACTGAACTATAAATGTGTGCGTGTGTGTGTGTGAGTATGACTCAAAAAAAACGTAGGTAAGTAATCAATGGCCAATTAATAGACAAATGTCGTTGATGATTTTGTCGATCGAATATCGATTCGGTAAACTGTATTCCAAGTTATCATTCTTACACGTGTGAGCATCTGGATACAATCAATAATTATCTCCCCTTTGAGAATTGGCATACCGATTAGGGGTCTGGTAGGGTGTCATATTATAGTCTCAGAAAACCATTCTGGCCCACTGTTTGCTTCTGGTCTTTGACCAGTTGCGACGTTCTCTCTAACCCTACCATGAAACGGGAAAACCACATGGCTATTTTACCATCACTTGATAAGTAAGCCTTTTTCCACTTTGTACCCCTTCCACATACTTCTTGTTCATGTATGAAAATATAATATACTTCTTTTCTTTTCCTTTTATTACCTAGTGGGTAGAGTGTTCGCCAATGGTCCGGGAGACCGGGGTTCAATCCCAGGTCGAGTCATACTAAAGACTTTAAAAAATGGTACTTGATACCTCATTGTTTAACACTCAGCAATATAAGGTACGTATTAAGGGTAAAGTGGAGCAATCCAGGGAAAGGAGTAGCACCATCCCCTACACCTGGGTGTAGTAGCTACTGAAAAGGGAGCCTTCAGGTCACCCTCGACTAGAGTCGCCAACTTTATTTACTTACATAAAATGTGCAGATGAGACGGTCGAGTTAGAGAGGTCGAATACGGTTGAGATGCACACACAGGGGCCGAGGTACGAATCTTCTGTAAATTGCTTTCCTCTTCTCTACGTTCTGGTTGAGTCAAAATATTCCTGGTTATATCTTATTCCGGGCGCCCACGCGAATTTACGTGGTCACATCACCTCCAGCCGGCTCCTTATGCGTTGCACGTGGGCACGCCTCTTTCTCGCATGCTACCTACACAATACACATGATCACACTTCCTTCTAGCTTACTAACCACAAAATTTCCGCGGCATTTTTGCCGAGAACACCTGCGTCCTATTTAATTTAGGTGCCAGGTGTCTTTCCTGTTGTTTTGATTCCCAGTGTCCGACTTCCGTAGCTGCATCGATAGGTCAAGGCGGGATCTTCAAGTCAATATCCAATGATACATTCTTGTATTCTTTCTTTTAATTCCATTGGTATGTATATTGTATTTTTAGATGTTCTTGTATGTGTATCTGTATTTATTTTTTCGTCCTTTCCGTTTTATTTAGAGTTAATATAAATAAGTAAGTTGGCTGACCGTAGGTGACGGTGACCTGAAGGCTCCCTTTTCAATAACTACTACACCGAAGTATAGGGGAGTGCGCTACTTCTTTCTCTGGAATTCTCTACTTACCCTTGATCCGTACCTTATAATGCTGAGTCTCAAGCAAGGAGGCATCAAGTAACATTTTTGAGTCTTTGATATTTGGTGAGTAGGGATTAGACTCAACATCTTCCCTATCACTAAGTATTTTAATATGAGTTTACGCCACAGCAAAAGAGAGAAATACATCGTCGAATAAAGATAGAATATGATAAAATGATTACCAACTTTGAAAAAAGGCTCGAAAAAGGTTAAGACGATTCGTATTTCTTGAGTACTAAACATTTGATTGGTTGACTGATTGATTGATTTTAACAGCATGTCAACTCGTTTAGGGTCATTTTATGCCTAGAGATTATGGAATCGCGTACATTGTACATTTAGATTTACATTTTTGTGTGATCGTTTCGTAAGGGTTTTGTTCGATTTTTTTTATTTGTTTTGGGTTTTTTTGTTGTTTTTTGGGTAGTTATTTTTGTGGGGTGGAAGAGGTAATTGCGCAATGTTATATGATATCCACAATTCATATCTAATACAAACGATTTTGACACTGTTGTATGGTTTCAAGTATTCCTATCTAATACTAATATTCTAAACACAATTACATGTCTATCTAATAACAATTTTTGTTTGCAAAAGGCTATATTCTTTCAAATAATAATAATAATAATAATAATAATAATAATAAAGAAAACTTACCCAATAGTGGAATAGTTCCGGCTATCCACAGAGTAAAATTGAAAGAAAGTGCAAAGAAGGATAAGTAACAAAACCTTGCTAGATAATAGAAAAAAACTATGGAGCAGGAAAGTGACGGTTATATCAATTGTAACTGGTGCTCTTGGTACAGTCACCAAAGGATTGGTACGGGGACTGAAGGACTTGGAAATAAGAGGACGAGTAGAGACCATCCAAACTACAGCTTTATTAAGATCGGGTAGAATACTGAGAAGAGTCCTGGAGACTTGAGGAGACTTGTTGTCACTCAAACTCCAATGAGAAACCATCGGCTAACGCTGGTGTGAAAAACTTCCAAAATAATAATCCTTAGTGAATAATTACAACTTCAAGTGACTATCCTTTACAAACAATTTACACTTAGTAATATGGTATCAAGTTTTCCTATCTAATACAAATAGATGGGTGTCCTCGTGGGGAAATGGTTAAAGCGATGGAATGCGGAATCGTAGTACGCGAGTTCGAACTCCAATCGCGCTATTACGTTCACTTTCGAGCAAATACCCTTGAGAAAGGTATGAACCCCCTTATCCTCCCAGCTATGGGTTAAATAGTACCACTACTGTTCTTCTAGGAGAAGAGCTTTGGCATTAAATAACCTAAAAAGGTTGATATACCATTAAACAAAGAAACCAAACCTGATACAAATGATTTTTTCATTTGATCCAATAAGACCCTAACGAGTACAACAATTCCAGATTAGAGTGGACCTGGAAGTAATGACAATGAAGTGGCGATTCTATATTCCCCAAAGCTTCAGAACTAAAGCGTTACCATCAAACATAGTTTAGTGTTCTACACAGAACACCGTTTTTTTTGGGGGGGGGGATTTAACCCCTCTGCAGGGGATACAGTCAGTGTATTCTAAGCCCTAACAACAGAGTCGGTTAAACCTTTAAGAAAAACCGAAATCTAACTTTACCTACACTCAATCAAATAGTTTCAATTTCAAAACATTTTCTCATGCAAACGACCCTGATGTAAAAATAAATTACGTTCTCACCGGAAATACCGAATAACGCTTAAAAATGTTTAACTCATTCAAATGACCCGATGTTCAATTACTGGCAAACAGTTTGGCAGATCTTGATTCTCAAGTTAAGAGTTATTCACTTTGATTAATGGAATACACCGTTAGGAATCTACCACTACAATGCACTTAAAAGAGAAAGGTCAAAGCTTTATAACTTCTATTATGACCAATGAGCATTGGTATTTAAGACAAAAAGCCCTTTGTGTCGTATACTCTACAACATGTGTATGACCTATACACCAACTTCATCTCATACAAAATGATTTGGTTTGGTTTGATTCGGTTTATGGCATAACAACCACTCTGGGTTATTTAACACCAAATCCTGTTTATACATATATATAAAATACATATGATTTGTAAACACATTTTCTTGACTGGTGTCAAATTGTTACTTTTACATAGTAACCATTTAACTGTGTGTTAATAGTAAATTAAATTATTCGTATTCTATTGATGAAGTCAGGTTCGTTTCAAAATGTTATCAACAAAATGTCTTTACAAATCATATATATTCGATATATACAAGGATCATTAGATAAGTTTTCAGACTTTTTCGTATGGGCACTTTTATTGATAGTACACACATGAGACTCTAGTCCCCTTCGAAGTAATCTCCTCCGGCTACACTGCACTTGTTGCACTGTTCCAACAACGTCTGGAAAGCCCCATGGAAGTCCTCTTGTGTCAGCGTGTCAATGACCTTCGTCACAGCCTCTTTCATCTCCTCAATTGTCTCATAACAACAGCTTCTGAGCTTAGGGAATAGCCAAAAGTCACAGGGACCAAGGTCTGGACTATTGAGAGGGTGGTGAACTGTCTTGATGCCCATCTTGGTTAAATAGTCTGTGACAAGGATAGAGTTGTGGACTGGTGCATTGTCCTGGTGGAAATGCCACTGACCCGATTTGAAGAGTGTTGGCCTCTTCCGACGGACTCTTTTCCTGAACTCCCTTAAAACCTCAACATAGTAACCCTAACCCTAATCCTTTGGCCAATCAACTGTGGTGTATTGACTTCCTTACTCCTCCCACACCTCTCATCATCTCTCACAGACTCCCTGGCTTCCTTGAATCTCTGATGCCACTCAAAAACTGATGCTCAATTCATACAAGATGCTCCAAAAGCAGTCTGAAGAATTCCATACGTTTCTGTGGCATTTTTTCCAAGTTTAAAACACAATTTTATTGCATATCGTTCTTCTAAAGTGTCCTCACGTCTAGATTGCATTTTTGAAATTCACCAGATGTGACAATCAGGCTTTAGTAGGATGTATTCCAATTGCTGCTGTAGCTGTTCATTTGAACCTGAAGTCATACAAATTGGTCAGTCATCTCATAAGATGTATAGCAATAACATAGTGAATTTTCAAGAGTCTCTGACAATTTTAAATGCCTGTACAAAAAAGTCTGGAAACTTATTGAAGGCACCACGTATACATGGGACCCTGACAGGTACTACCACGGGGTCAGAGTTGACCTGGAATTAATAGCAATGAAGGGGTACTCCACAATCACCCAAAGCTGCAGGATTAGTTTGGTTTGGTTGGGTTTGGTTTTATGGTATATCAACCCTTGATGGTTATTTCATGCCAAATCCTATATATACATACATATGAATTGTAAGCGAATAGTTTGTAGGTAACTTTCTTTCTAAGCGAGTTAGAACTTATTTGATTGCACACAATTAAATGGTTTTAAGTATTGCTATTTGACATTGTTAATTCTATTGATCAAGTATTCCTATCTGATTTAATATTTATCGTTTTTTTTTTTACACAGTTACAGGTATTTATCTCTAACACCAATGATTCTAATCAACATTATAAATTCGTTTGCAGACAGAAAAATGGTTTCAAGTATTACAATCTAATACTAATAATTCTATTTAATATTGATCAATTGTTTGCGCGCAGTTAAATGGTTTCAATGAGGTGCCCGTGGTGTAATGGTTATCGTCGTAGGAAATGGACACGGTGACACGAGTTCAAATCCTGGACGAGACTGTATTTCACATAGCACTAATAACCTTGGGAAAGGTATGAATCCAATTATTCTCCCTACAACTATGGGTAAATAGTAGGGCAGACTAGGTTCTTCAGCCTTGGTTAGGTAGCTAGTCTAGGAGAAGGAAAACTCGGAATTCAAACCTGTTAAACTCCGCTTAAAAATTGACCTTGTGTCATATCCTGCCCGAGCGGAGGGGTTGGGTAAATATGGTTAAATGGTTTCAAGTATTGCTCTCTAATACTAATAATCCTGTTTAATATTAATCAATTATTTGTACCCAAGTAAATGCTTTCAAGCATTGCTATCTAACACTAATAATTCTAAATATTTCTATTTAGTATTGATCATTTGTTGGCACACAGTTACATTTTTTCAAGAATAGTGAATGAGTGACTATATCTAGTTGACCCATAGATAGGACCCTAACAGGTACTATCATTCAGGAAGTTGGATCTATGAGTAATAGCAATAAAGGAGTACTCCACATTTCGTAAAGCTTCAGGACTAGAACGTCACCATCAGATGGTTTATTGTGATACCCAGAACACTCGTTAGGGAAGGGTGTAATATAATGGCCAAGGGATTTCGTTTTATGCCATTGGGTTTAGTTAGGCTGAGAACCTTTCGGCTCAACGCATGGGTTACTTAGGTGCAACATTAACACAGGTGTTCACGCGCGCACGCGGAGCGGACGTGTCACTCAGAGATGTCACAATAGCCCAGATGGGAAACGGGGCTACAGAGTGCGGGTGACGTCACGCACCGAAAGCGCGCGGGGGATTTGGAGGATTTTGAAAAAGTCAGTTATTTGAGTTGAGTCCCGCCTCGGGAGAAGACGGTTGACTTTCGCTTGCTCGCGGGGGCTTTGGGTAGGTGTCGCACGAGATGGAGGGCAGATGAAAAAGCCAGAATAGAAAGAATGTGTATCTCTCTCCTTATGTCGAAGAACCTTTAAACTCAAAGGTAATAAAATGTTTCGTACTTGAACTAAGAAGTCGTCACGTGTTTTTCGTGTTTCGAGATTCCTATGTTCTATGTTATATAAATATATGAACATTATATGTCCATTTCACACATAGCCGTATCTGGCTATGGTACAAGGGGTCTTACTCTTCTGTATAAGTACGTATTCTACAGCCCTAGCCGATGGGCGTACAACAACCAATGTAATCGTTTTTATAGTTGTCGAAATATAACACGGGTTTCTTCAATTATGGCTATGAACTCTTATTTTGTTCCAGCTCTTGTGGTGCGGGTGAATGAAATAGAGGGCGTTGCTTCTTTAATCAAACAAGGGACATATTTTATCTAAACCCTTCCAACTATACGGAAAGGCGGAGCTGTAGGACCCGAACAGAATCTTTCACTCTCTGACTACTGACCCTCACTTAGACGAGCTTGATATACGTTTTATTAGAGTATATCGTGTGATCAGATTATGTCATTTCCCTTCATTCGACTACGTGTAAACATCAACCTGTCTTTTTCAACATATTACAATGATCTCCTGTGGTCAAACGAGAAATATATATAACCCAATTAACTCAAGCTTGAAATACTCTCTCTCTCTCTCTCTCCTCTAACTGTCGACTTCTTTTTCCCTCCTTTTCTTCTATCTCTCTCTTTTTCTCCTTTTCCTCTCTCTCTCTCTCTCTCTTTCTTCTCTGACTCTCCCCCCTTCTCTCTTTCTCTCTACTATATACTTCTATTCCTCTCCTTCTCATCTCTTTCTCTTTGTTACTCATTCTCTTTCTCTCCTTCTCTCTCTCCTTTTCTCGCTATCTACTTCTCTTTTTCTACTTCTTTTTCTTCTCTTCTCTCTCTCACAACTTCTCTTTTTCTTCTTCTCCTTTCTGTCTATGCTTCTCCTCTCTCTTTCTCTCTCTCTCTCTCTCTCTCTCTCTCTCTTCTCTGACTCTCTCCCCTTCTCTCTTTCTCTCACTATCCACTTCTATTCCTCTCCTTCTCCTCTCTTTCTCTTTCTCACTCTTTTTCTTTCTCTCCTTCTCTCTCTATCTCTCTCTCTTTCTCGCTATTTACTAATATTTTTCTTCTTTTTCTTTTTCTCTTCTCTCTCTTACAACTTCTCTTTCTCTTCTTCTCCTTTCTATCTATGCTTCTCATCTCTCTCTCTCTCTCTCTCTCTCTTCTCTGAATCTCTCCCCTTCTCTCTTTCTCTCGCTATCCACTTCTATTCCTCTCCTTCTCTCTTTCTCTTTCTCACTCTTTCTCTCCTTCTCGCTCTCTCTCTCTTTCTCGATATCTACTTCTCTTTTTCTCCTCTTCTCTCTCTTACAACTTCTCTTTCTCTTCTTCTCCTTTCTCTCTATGCTTCTCATCTCTCTCTCTCTCTCTCTCTCTCTCTTCTCTGAATCTCTCCCCGTCTCTCTTTCTCTCGCTATCCACTTCTATTCCTCTCCTTCTCCTCTCTTTCTCTTTCTCACTCTTTCTCTTTCTCTCCTTCTCGCTCTCTCTCTTTCTCGATATCTACTTCTCTTTTTCTCCTCTTCTCTCTCTTACAACTTCTCTTTCTCTTCTTCTCCTTTCTCTCTATGCTTCTCCCCTCTCTCTCTCTCTCTCTCTCTCTCTCTCTCTCCTTAAGTGTTTATTCTCTGTTTGTTTGGTGTCTGAGTCGAACTCACTTTCAAAAACTTTACTTACTCTCAACAATTATCTTGAGTGACTACTGTATTCTGCAGTTTTATTATTGTATTGTTTTTTCACTTAATGAACAGCTTTAAATTTAAAAAAAAATATTTTCGTTTTTGTTGCTACTTTGTGTACCATAGCCATGATATGAATATGCAAAATGTACATGGGATGTTCATAAAGATAGAACATAGGAATCTCGAAACACGAAAAGCATTTACGACTTCTCAGTTCAGGTGCGAAACTTTTTATTACCTTTGAGTTTAAAGGTTTTTTGACATAAGGAGAGAGAGGCACAATCTTTCTATTCTGGCTTTTTCATCTGCCCCCCCCCACATCTCGTGCGACACCTGCCCAAGGCCTCCGCGAGCAAGCGAAAGTCAACCCTTCTCGTCCGGTGTCTAGTCTCAACTCTACTAACTTTCTTCAAATTCCCAAAATCCTCCGCGCGCTTCCGGTGCGTGACGTCATTCGCACTTGCTAGCCCTGTTTCCCATCTCGGGCTATTGTGACATCTCTGAGTAACACGTCCGCTCCGCCCGCGCGTTAATGGTGCACCTAAGTAACCCATGTGCTGAACCGAAAGGTTCTCAGCCTAACTAAACCCAAAGGCATGAAACGAAATCCCTCGGCCATTATGTTACATATGGTTACTTAGGTAAGGTAACTTGACATACAAGTGAGAAGGGTGTGTTTTTCTTTTATCACGAATTGAAGTCATTATGTTCTTTTTTTTTTAATTTATCAACATTAAGAGACGTGCGCTTAGCGCACGGTTATCATTCTTGGAAAAGGGATCACTGACCTAAATTTTAATCGCGGATGAATCTGTTTGCTCTTCATTTCTCCATCGGAAAGGTATGAATCCATCTATTCTCCTCATAGCTATGAGTAAATAGTAAGTCAGACAGGGTTCTTTGGCCTCGGTAAGGCAACCAGTCTAGGAGAATTAAGTCTCTTAATTCGAACCAGCTTTGCTCCGCTTGAAAATTCATCTTGTGTCGCATCCTGCTCGTGGCGGAGGGGTTGGGTAGATACAAGCATTAATACTTGAACCCTAAACTTTGAAGACTACAATCCCCTCACCATAACTACAAACCCAGTGACGTTAGAACAAAATTATTGTATGCTTTGAAACGTTTTCCTTTGATTTCGTTGATCTTTTTGTTTTGGGGGTTTGTTTTGCTTTTGTTTTTTGTTTTGTTTTTTTTTTTTTTTGTTTTGTTTTTTGTTTTTATTTTCAAATCAAAATTTAATAATTTCTTTTTTTTTAAATTTTCACTAAAAATATTTTTCTCTGTTTGGCTTTTAAATAATTTTCTTGAAGATGTCTCATCTTTTTTGCTAATTTAATGCAAATAGCGATTATAGCCTGTCCGTTTCGAGTTTGTGGCGCAATTATATTCTTCAGATTTTGTCGTCTGTTCTCCCATTTTGAAATTTGCATTTAAAAAAAAATATTTGCAAAGCTGGAATTTTAGATAAAAAATACAACAATGCAGGTAATGCACGTTTGTCACACACACACACACACACACACACACACACACACCTAAATACACACACACACACATACACACACACATTTGCTAATATATATCCTCATAAACACGAGTAACTACGCAGCTATTCTTGTACACCGACACACATTTGTCCGCGCATATATACGCACAATTACAAAGTGCGCCGATTGTAGTGTAAAGGTTCACCGGTTTAATTGACAGACTAATTCACTCATGTTTCGAGTTTGGCACAAACTGGGTGCCCTATCATTCTGGTCCTGTTTTAAATAAAGCTGAAAAATTACCTACACAACCATCCTGGTGAACATCTAATGTACAGTACTAGTAATCAATAACTAGAGTAATGAGCGAATGGAAGCTCTGTTATGATAACCTTGTGCCAAACTAAGTAGCTTTAGAAATACGTAGAAATAGGGGGTAATTATTGAAAAGTAAATAAAGTTTTTCAGTGTCAGATGATCTATCATACTGGTAAAACTATCCAAACCGAACATTTTAAACTCAATATTTCGGGTGTCCTTGATACGATACAAAACTCAATATTTCGGCTGTCCTTGATACGACACAAAACTCAATATTTCGGCTGTCCTTGATACGACACAAAACTCAATATCTCGGCTGACCTTGATACGACTTAAAACTTAATATTTCGGCTGTCCTTGATACGACACAAAACTAAATATTTCGGCTGTCCTTGATACGACACAAAACTCAATATTTCGGCTGTCCTTAATACGACACAAAACTCAATATTTCGGCTGTCCTTGATACGACACACAACTCAATATTTCGGCTGTCCTTGATACGACACAAAACTCAATATTTCGGCTGTCCTTGATACGACACAAAACTCAATATTTCGGCTGTCCTAGATACGACACAAAACTCAATATTTCGGCTGTCCTGGATACGACACAAAACTCAATATTTCGGGTGTCCTTGATACGGCAAAAAACTCAATATTTCGGGTGTCCTTGATACGACAAAAAACTCAATATTTCGGGTGTCCTTGATACGACCCACAACTTAATATTTCGGGTGTCTTTGATACGACACACAACTCAATATTTCGGGTGTCCTTGATACGACACAAAACTCAATATTTCGGGTGTCCTTGATACGACACAAAACTCAATATTTCGGCTGTCCTAGATACGACACAAAACTCAATATTTCGGGTGTCCTTGATACGACCCACAACTTAATATTTCGGGTGTCCTTGATACGACACACAACTCAATATTTCGGGTGTCCTTGATACGACACTCAACTCAATATTTTTGCTCAGAAATTTATGCCAGCGGCTCAAAAATTCTTTCGGACTGTTCAGAACTTCTTGAAGAGATCGCTCATAAATTCTTGCAAACTGCTCAGAAATTCTTGCAGATTTATATCTGTCATAAATTTTTGTAGATCGCTCATAAGCTCTGGCAGGTCGCTCGAAAATTGTAGCAGTCTGCAATTTGGTCAAAAATTATTGCAGACAGTGCAGAAACTCCGACAGATTATTCAGAAATTCTTGTAGACTAAGATCGATAATAAATTCTTCCAGACAGCTGAAAAACTGTCGCAGACTGCTCAGAAATTCTTGCAGACTCCTCGAAAATTATTTCTGATCATTCATAAATTCTTACAGACAGCTTAGAAGTTCTTACAGACTGCTCAGAGCTTTATGCCCCTGGGTTTCATTAGTAACCATAGAAAATTTAGTGGTCATAGTTCTAGTGTTATATTATCATCTGCTGATTCATGCCGAAATATACATATATATGCTGGATACATACCGATGCAAATATTTGCCTCTCACTTTATTTGTAAGGTTCGAAAGAGTTGTTCAAGGTTTGCTTGTGAGCGGGTGTTTGAGACCGAACAGAACTGAAATATTTTGACCTCCACTCTTATGACCGTCAACGTTGTGTCTTTCTCGTTCTTCTGATGCTCAACCGGAGGTTTTGGGGTCCACTCTGCTGGGTGCTGGCTTTCTTTACGCATCTTATCAGCATCTTCTCTGGACCCCAACTCATCAGGGCCCAAATGGCCCCTTCAGCCTGATGTGGCTTTCCCTACCACATCTCGACTCCAACTGTCTGCATCTCCACTGGCTCGTCGAACTCAACTGAGTTATATAATCGTTCGACGCCCACTCGATCTTTGAAATCGAATGTTTAATCGTCATCAAGCGGAAATAACTGTCATGCAGTTCAGAGGTCACTCTCTTCCGGTGCATCACTCTGTAGTGGCACAGTGGGACCTTCCCCTTGTCCCATATTATCAGCCTTAATCCGCCCACGCGATCTCTTTCGATTACTGGCCATTGGAATGTGTCACCTCCTTCCGGTGCATCACCTTGGAATAGCATTTTGGGGCCGGGTCGAAGGTCAAAATATTACACTAGCCGTTTCTGAGTTAAACACCCAGACACATCATCAAGAACTTCAGTATATAACAAAAAAATGGCGGGCCTGGATTATTTCAATCCTGTACTCTTCCAGTCTCATGAAATTTATCTGCCTTACTTTCCATTGCTGCAATAAACACGGGCATAACACCGAACTACGTTTTGGAGAGGAACTTATCAGTTAATAAACGTTGTCAAGAAGTCGATGTTTATGGCCCCTAGTGACCATTGATCGTACGATGATATATATCATAAAATAAGAAAATATTTCGGTGATCAGAAAAATATTACAGAAGTCATAAAAAAGATATTAGTTGTCTAAATTTCTGAGACAAAGCTTGTTGATTTTTATCATTCAGGTTTTTCGGACAATTGTCTTCACCTTTATTGTTATTTCCACAACGTTTAAAAAAAAGAGTTATGGCTTTGGTTTCTGGCTCGGAAATTTTCTATTAGATGTCAACTTTATACGGGTAAACAGAAAGTTAAAGATTCAGTTTAGTTAATCGAAAATAACAGTCCAGTTTAACATTATATATACAGTAATCGAGTCAATCACTAAAAGTTTCAGAATTTTCAAAAAGGTAAATTTCAAAATCATGCTCCAGTGTTTCATTGGTAAACTCTGTTAGTGAGGCTTAGAAAAAGCTGACTGCATTCTCTACTAAGATATAATAAGACACCCCCCCTCACACATGCGCAAAAAGAGGTTATTCTAGGTATAACACTAAACTGCATCTGTTGGTGAGGATCTGGACATCTGGAAAGTAGGGAGTACTTCTTCATTACCATTACTCCCAAATCCACCCTAATCCGGAGTGGTGGTACTCATTAGAGTCCCATCTATGAGTTAAATAGATATTGAAAATTTATTGACATTAGATAAGAATAACGGTGTACAAATTATTCGCATAAAGAATAGTTAAATGATTCAATAATTATTTTCTAAGGATCAGTTTAGTTTAGTTTCTTTGTTTAATGTGTTACCGCCTAAGGACCCTTTTGCAACTTGTCCTTGGGAGCAGACTTCATGTCTCCTCATTGAACTAGGAATAGAATTTTCGGTACATCTTTTCTCTGTGTCATTTTGAATACCATTATGCATGGCCCTCCTTATTGTATTCTCCCAACCCCCTTCGGCTTTACCGCCAGGGTTTCAAACTGCTACCTGTTGGTCTTGTGACCCAGCGCTTTACAGGTTAAGGTTAGAATGAATCCGGCAGTTGGCAGAGAAATACGTGCCTAATTTCATCTCCCAGTCAAGGAGCTATCCGGTAATCCTTTTTATATATGCTATATTCAACCATTTATTCAGGTCTTGTTGCGTCTGTTTTCGCTGGCCAAACTTAAGGAAATCTTGCCTAAACCTTATAATCCAAATAGATTTCATGTAATATAATGGCGGGGGAATTTCGTTTTATGCTTTTGGGTTTAGTTAGGCTGAGAACCTTTCGGCTCAGTGCATGGGTTACTTAAGTGCAACATGAAAGCAGGTATTCACGCGCGCGGGCGGAGCGAACGTGTCACTCAGACATGTCACAATAGCCCAGATGGGAAACGGGGCTACAGAGTGCGGGTGACGTCACGCACCGAAAGCGCGCGGGGGATTTGGGAGATTTTGAAAAAGTCAGTTAGTTGAGTTGAGTCCTGCCTCAGGAGAAGACGGTTGACTTTCGCTTGCTCACGGAGATCTTTCAACGGGTGCGCACGAGATGGGGGGGGGTTCAGATGAACAAGCCAGAATAGAAAGAATGTGTATCTCTCTCCTTATCTCGAAGAACCTTTAAACTCAAAGGTAATAAAAAGTTTCGTACCTGAACTAAGAAGTCGTAAGTGTTTTTCGTGTTTCGAGATTCCTATGTTCTATGTTTTATATATATATATATTGAGACGGCAAAATTATAAAAATCCCAAGACGGGAATTTATTTTTCGCACGTGTGAAGACGGGGCGGTCTGGCACTTGATCCCTCGTAGAATAAGTCCTTGTTCAGAGTCCTTTCTCGGGATATAGGAAATCACATGTTATGTGGGGGTTAATTTGAGGCTAGACTGACCGCCGCTGGGAAGGGGTTTCCAAATTTCACATTACACACACACCAACCAAGGCCACTAGCTCTTCCTACCCCTAGAACAATGGAAGATATGGATCTCTAGGTTTAGATGTAATAATATTAATTATAGTAGTCGACAACTCCGGTTTCCCGTATGATATTTTTAGAGGAAAAAATAGGACAATTTAGGCGAGAATAACACGAGGCGAGAGAAGCTGGAAAAGAAATATGAAACAGACAACTTGAAGCAGTAGACGACACAATGAACAAGCTTCAACACGTGGGGACATTAAAATATAACAATCTTTTTAATATACACGCGGACACACATATTCCACGTGTCGGCTATATTATTAGCGGACAATACGTGATTATAAACGTCTTTCTTCCTTTTTTCCTTTTCTTTAGTCTTTCTTTAAATTGAGAGAGAGAGAGAGAGAGTAATTAATTGGGTGTAGGGAGAAACAGTCTTAATGTTTACTTATCTTTTCGATGGGTTCCTTCGGAGAGTATTTTCTTTTTTACGGGTTGACAGAATTTTATATATCTATAATGCTCTGGCTTGAAGGCATAGGTTCTTCTTGTTGTCCAAGATTCTTCCCGCTTTCTTCACCCGGAGTCTTGGCCCGAGATCCCGCGTCTTCTCACGGCGACCTCATCTACAAAACTGATTTTCTTTACCCCTATTTCCGCTGACGGAAGAAGTTCCCACTTCCGCCTTAGGGTTCTAGCCAATCATTTAGCGTCTATCTTCTTCCTTCCCCTGTCAAGCGATTCTTTGGGACTACTATCTCTTTGACCCGGTCACAGAGTGCAATCATCTGTTGGCTTTTATTCTGACCTGTATTTATTACTTGAGGAATTGACCTAGATTCCTCTTTTTAGCTAATTCAAACACGGAGGGATAGTAGTAATTCCTTATTTCTCTTCTCTCAGTGGGAGACCACGTGACAATATATATATATATATATATATGAACATTCTATGTACGTTTCGCATATCCGGGTACCTGGCTATGTCACATTCATACCTTTTTCAAGAGTATGAGTATACAAGTGAACGCTATAGTGCGACTGAAATTTAAACTCGCTTAAATTCAAGGCTGCAGTCCAGCGCGTTAGTCACTACACTGTGGGAACTCCCATTCGTCCATTTTGATAGAGTAAATTAAATAACCAATCAATTTATATTATAGGAATTTATGGATGTGTGGTATTCATTGAAACTACCACCAGCTTTTTCATAATGCATTAGGCTTTCAAACGTAACCTAAAAGAATATTTCAGTAAGGAAAAACAAAGTCCATTTAAACTACAACTGTTGTATATTGACCACCGACCCGGCCGGGCTGTCAAAATAGGAAATGCACCTGTGTAAATAACAGGTGTATCAGGTTAGGAATATCAGAATATAACCTTGACCGTGGACGGGTTGAATGAGTGCGATTTGTGACGCCCACAAGAAGAAGGTGGACGTTGAACTATTATATAACTCAGTGCACAGGAAGTTCAATCAGTTGGAGATGAGATGCGGTAGAGAATACCAGCACCCAGCAGAGTGGGCCCCAGGCCCCCGGTTGAGCAGCCCAGGAGAACGGGAAAGAAACGCGGTTATGGCCATAAGAGTGGGGGTCAACTCCCTCTCACACACAACCCTTTCAAATAAAGTGAGAGGTATATTTTTCTAAAGAACTGTGTCGCTTGTCTTTATTGTGTCGTTGTTATGATTCTGCATGCATATGCATATGTGTATGTATAGTTGTTCATGGCTATACAACACAATGACATACATTTTATTACACATATATTAAGCATAATCACAAAGCATGACAAAAGAGTCCCAAACCTTTTTTATTGACACAAAAGCTGTTCCACAGAACTAGAAGTGCTGCAAGGCAGCGGATAAAAACTTACATTTTTCCGGTGTAGGTAAAAGGTCCACACAGGATAATTTGCACACACGTGCTACCCTAAAAGCGGTGACCCAAAAAAAGGGTAAAACTCGCTTCTTGAAATGTCACATGACCAACGGTCACGTGATTCTCGGAAGATCCGTCCAAAAGGGAGACCTCTATCTTTACTTCCCCAACAAAACGAAGAATTATACAATATTCATCCATAAAAAGTGTTATAAGAATATAAAATGACGATTGCCACCTGGATTAGTTTGCTTTGGTTTCTTTGTTTAATAGCACAGCAACCTTCATTGGTTATTTAATGCCAAAACCATCCTTTTAAGAAGAGCAGTAGTGGTATTATTTAACCTGTTGCTAAAAAGATAAGGAGGTTTATACCTTTCCCAAGAATATTACTCCAAAAACGAACATCATAGTACGACTGGATTTTGAACTTACAATGATGTCACAGTCCAGCAAAAGAACTGCGGTGATACTACTTAACTCATAGCTCAGAGGATGAGGTGGAGTCCATGTCTTTCCAAAGCGTATTAGTCTGAAAGTGAATGTAATAGCGTGATTGGAGGACGAACTCACTATGATGTCACAGTCCAACAAAAGAAATTCAGTGATACTAAACTCATAGGATGAGGTGGGGTTCATGCCTTTCCCAAGGGTATAAGTCTGAAAGTGAACGTAATAGCGCAACTGGAGGTCGAATTCACTTACTTCGAGGCTGCAGTCCAGGACATTAGCCCTGACGCCTTGGAGACTCCGCCATATTTATTAAGGATTATTAGTTACTTGAAATGATATAATAAGTTGAAATTTTTATCATTAAGGGTTTTCGGACTGTTGTCTTCATCTTTATTGTTATTTCCACAACGTTTCGGTCGATATATCCTCCAGCCTTCTTCAGGTGTTTGTCGATCTCAGGAACCTTCACAAAAAAATCTGAATATGAGCACAGGTAAAAAATCATACCTAATAGTAGTAATTCTAGTCAAGTAAGAACATTAAGTTTATAAGTCCCAAAAATTCACTCTAAATTGTCCAGTAGGACACATGATGTAACGGTTATAGGCGTTGGTTCCCTAAGCTTCTAAGGAGCCAATCATCTGGAGGTTGCTGGTTCAATCCTGACTGCAGGCGAGTAACAATACAGGAATACTTAACACTTGTACCCGGTTATGGCTAACGGAATCAGAACAGGTGACTCCCGTGGATTCAATAAAGGACGTAGTTCGAGGTTCCTTGTAGGTTCCCGAGTTCGACAAACACCTGAAGAAGGCCGGAGGGCTGATTTTGAATAGGAAACATCCAACTGTGAGTAAATCATTTCAATGAGATAGAAATATCATATATCATGTAATAATATTATTGAAAGCGTTCTAAGCGTAACGTTTATGGTCGAAGGAAAAGGAACCGGCGACACGGGTTCAAACCCTGGACAAGGCTGTTTTGCGCTGATTCCCCTAGGAAAGACAAATATAAATAGTAGGGTAGATTGGATTCTTTAGCCTTGGTTAGGTAACCAGTCTAGAAGAAGGAAAATTCTGAACTCAAACCAGCTTTACTCTGCGGAAAAATTGACCTTATGTCACATCCTGTTTGTGATGAAGGGGTTGGGTAAATACAAACAAATCCTTTTAGGCAAATGAAAGTGCAGTTTTTAAAAAATGCAATGGACAATATGAAAATGCAGTTATCATTAGAATAAAACATTTACAAATAAATCAAAGTTAGGCTTTAACTATCCCATAAGTAGTTGATGTGCGATTAAACAAATAAACCAAAAGCGTCGATGCTATAGTGCTGGACTGCGGTCTCGAAGTATTCCAATTTGAGTTTCAGTCATGCCATTGCATTCACTTTAGGAATAATACCCTTAGGAAAGATATGAAGTCCGTTATCCTCCAGTTATGGGTTGAATATTATCATTGCTGCTATTCTATATGAATGGCTTTCGAAGGTTGATATATCATTAACCATATCAAATCAATTCTTTTTAGTTTAGAATCAGTCAGTACTTGTATTATATTCTAGAATATAAAATAATTAGTAACTCGGGACTGGCTGTATTATGGCAAAGGACATTTTTTAAATAAACCCTGTCATTCTTAATAAATTATGAATACCATATAAACAATCTTCCTTTGCCTGAAAAACTAAAAGAAAAATGATGCTATTTGGACGGTAATCCAATATTTCTGTCGCTTAACAAACATATTTCGCGTATAAATCAGACGGCTAAGAGACAAATTTAACATGAAATTCCCTCCATCCATATTTTCAAACAAATCGAAAATATCTCTTTTTACATCAACAAATGTTTAAAACTTATATTTCCTTCTTATTTGATATAGAAAAAAAATGTAACTTGAGACTAGGGTTCCAGGATTTTATAATTTCTCTTAGAAGTTTACACAATCAAAACGAGTATAATTGGGCATTATTCCTTACCAAACTCTATGGCATTGAAACTCTACAACAAAAAATAGAATTGCGTAAATACAAGTATATATAAGAAGCGCATTATTTTTGGACTGCTACATATTCATATTCTTGAATACAGTAAAATCTTGTAATCAATAATACCTAATAGTATCCGTTTTGATTGTATTTGGTTTCAATAGAAATGATAAAATCTTGGTATCTTTTGTTTAAGATAAAATTAACTGTCTTTAATTGGAATCATTTTGAGATGAGGCTTCTTAATCTGAGAATTAATTTTTTATTTATTGCGGACTTTTTGTTCTCATCTTGGTAGTTTTTGTGTTGTTTCTTCTTCACTACGTTTCAGCCAAATTTCACCTCTGGCCTTCTTCAGGTGATTAACCGTGACCTCGGATAGGAATGCTGAGTCTTGTAACCGTATCCCCAGTAATTACTGCCTTCCATAGTTGTTCGGGGCCCGTGGCGCAGCAGATAGAGGCGTTGAGTCTCTCGGTGAGCATTGTCAGAAGATAGTGGTTTCAATTCCTACCCAAGCCGGCCAGAGGTTTACTTAGTCAAAAACGTGGTGCGATAGACAACTATGGAAGGCAGTAATTACTGGGGATACGGTTACAAGACTCAGCATTCCTATCCGAGGTCACGGTTAATCACCTGAAGAAGGCCAGAGGTGAAATTTGACCGAAACGTAGTGAAGAAGAAACAACACAAAAACTACCAAGATGAGGACAAAAAGTCTGCTATAAATAAAAACTTAATTCTCAGAAAATTAACTTTTGATAATTTTTCCAAGTGGGGTGTACATATTTCTAGGCAATACAGCACAAAGGTATGTAATTAGACAAGAGTGAAGAAAAGTGTACAAAGATTATACAGATCTTACTAACATACGACTAATAAGCAAAAAAAAAAAAAGATATTGATACGGATGATTGCAGTTTACCTCTGGTTATTTTGAGAAAACTCGTTTGTTGTCCAGTCGACTTGTTTCTTGATACGGCCTATTCGTACCCCGAAACGACATAACTGACAAAATACAAAAGAATGCGTACGCAAATTAAATTAGCGCTTTACACAATCATTTCGACCTTTAAATATTGTTATCGCTGATGATAGTATAGCAACAGAACTGTTATTCTAACATAAAATGACCTTGTGCATAAATTCTACCTTCTTATTATTCGGCTTGTGTCTTCTACTAAATAATACATACACACACACATACACACATATATATATATATATAAATATATATCTGTGTGAGTGAGTGTGTGTGTGTGCAGTTGGGCTCCAGTCTTTCATTTAAGCATGTTTAATTAAATAATAAAAACATTGGCCTAGGGGTAGAGTGTCCGCCAATGGTCCGGGAGACCTGGGTTCAATCCCAGGTCGCGTCATACCAAAGATTTTAAAAATGGTACTTGATACTTCCTTGCTTAACACTCAGCAATATAAGGTACGTATCAAGGGTAAAGTGGAGCAATCCAGGGAAAGGAGTAGCACTCTCACCTACACCTCGCTGCAGTAGCTATTGAAAAGGGAGCCTTCAGGTCGCCCTCGACTAAAGGGAGACAACTTTACTTACTTTACTTGTCTATATAATTTTATTAAGATCCTTTCAAGATTCCTGATAAGTGTCTTAGTTTCAGGTTGGAATTGGTAGATGAATTCACCAAAATTATCCTGATTAAATTAACACACTACAAGATACCTTTCAAAATAATTCTGTTCTTAATTTTACACAAGAAATCAATATCAACAATAAAATTCCATTTCTTTGTGTACTAATAGACACAAGCAATATTGACCGATTTACCAACTCCACATATAAAAAAAAACTAGCAAAATTAATCCCTGCACCCTCAATTTCCATAGTGAATGCCCCTTCCGTTATAAAAGAACAATCATAAAAACACTTGTTTCCAGAGCTAAATTACTATTTTCCTCTCGAATTATCTTCCTTAAGAAACTCAAAAATATAAAACAAACACTTATTGATAATGGGTTTCCCAACTACATTGTCGATACAGAAATTCAACATTTCATTAATAAAACTGAATAACATTACATAGACAATATCCTAAGCCATAAACAATCAATAAACATTTTCTACAAAAAAACAATTTCATTGTAATTATAACATAGATGAACATATATTAAAAAACCTTATCCAAGAAATGTTCTCTCTACCGATCCAACCAAAAAAATAAGATTTATCATTTACTACAACAAATTTAAAACCTCCAACCTAATCATTTCTAATAACTCTTCCCCTTCCACAGAACTTCTTGATAGGACAAACGTCGTATATGTGCACAAATGTCCCTTGGGAGACTGTGTCTCCAAAGAAAAAATACGTATGTTGGTCTTACCACTACAACGGTATTTGTCCTCCGTCCCACCAACCGGCCGAATGTGACACAAGGCCTTTTTAAGATGGGTCCAGGCGCAGTACCGTTGCCTAAACGCGCCCGGCAGCTTCAAAAATGCCTCCAGCCCCGTCAGCATTCCCCTGGAAAGGGGCGCCTCATGCGCCAGGCGATAAACCTTACCCCTCCGAGGAGGACAACCCCCTGAGGCTCGAGGTATGTCCAGTGACGTGACACACCTGAACAGATCCCTGTCGTTGACACTACGGCCTGCCGAAGTGTGACCCATCAACTGGATTCAGTTTCTTACCACTACAACTCTTTCAAAACAGCTTATGATGCACCTTAATGATTCTAGCTCTATAGCCTTACATCTTAAAATCCATCGTATTCCCAAATCCAAATTTCGAAAAATCTTAGTTAAAAACACCACGATAATAGCACACGAAACTACGACTACTAATCCTTGAAGCCCTACATATAAAAAAAATAGAATCAATTGAATTAATTTTGAAAATAGCAACAATGTTTGGAAATGCCTTTTGGTTTTTTGGAGTTTTTTAGTTGTTTTTTTAAATATTCTATATTTCTTGATAATATTCTATTTCCGATGATAGCGTTCTGTTTTTTAAATTCATCAGCACCTCAGTTTTATCCAACTCCGCGTTTACGTAATTTTGTAATGTTATAAAAAAAACTAAAAAAAACTCTTTCAACAAGCTCTTTGAAAAACGCTCTTTATACATGCAAACAACCCATGATGATGGCCAATGAAAGGTTCGAAAGCGCTAGAGACACTTTTGGTAAATTCATCTACCAATTCCAACCTGAAACCAAGACACTTATCAGGAAACTTGAAAGGATCTTAATAAAATTATATAGACAAAATGAGTCTTTATTATTTAATCACACACACACACACACACACACACATATATATATATATATATATATATATAATGTAATTAGAAGAAAACTCAAACCTTGTTAAATTGTCATAATAAATTTATTTCGGTGAAGAATATCATTATACTCTTCGTCTTATCAAATGACTTCATACGCTTCTAATTACATTGTATACGCTTTGTATGTGAGTTTTATTATATAAACCTGGATAGGTAATATATAACACTAGCTATACATCGAGTACTCGCATCGATTTTTATGAAATTCCTAATATATTCTATACACGAATAATCCACACCCATTGTCTTCGGACGCCGACTGGATATTACTGATATGCATATATATATATATATATATATATATATATATATAACTGTTACTGCAAAGACAACAATAGCAGTGTTATCAAGAAATTCTTCAACAGGTGATGACCCTGAGGTCAGGCATGGTTTGAAAGACGAAGTATTATAACCATTAAACCAGGACGATACCACCAAATTTTGTAGGTTTTACCTCATACAGCATAAATACCAGATCCATAAAAACGCAGCTTTTATCTGATCTTGGATATACAGTGTATCACAAAAGTGAGTACACCCCTCACATTTCTGCAGATATTAAGTATATATCTTCATAGGACAACACTGATAAAATTACACTTTGACACAATGAAAAGTAGTCTGTGTGCTTATATAACAGAGTTAATTTATTTTCCCCTCAAAATAACTCAAAATATAGCCATTAAAAGCTAAACCCCTGCCAACAAAAGTCAGTGCACCCCTTAGGGAAAGTTGTCAATATTAGCATACACCATGTCAATTGTCAATATTTTGTGTGGCCACCATCATTATCCAGAACTGCCTTTACTCTCCTGGGCATGGAGTTTACCAGAGCTTCACAGGTAGCCATGACGACGTCGCGGAGCTAGCGGATATTTGAGACTTTGCACACCTCCACCTTCCGCTTGTGGATCCCCCAAAGATGTTCTATTGGGTTAAATCTGGAAACATGCTTGAATAGTCCATCACCTTTACCCTCTTCAGTAAAGCAATGGTCATCTTGGAGGTGTGTTTGGAGTCATTGTCATGCTGGAACACTGCCCTACAACACAGTTTCTGGAGGGAGAGGATCATCCTCTGCTGCAGTATTTCACTGTACATGTTGAAGTTCATGTTTCCCTCAATAAAATGTAACTCTCCAACACCTGCAGCACCCATGCAGCCCCAGACCATGACATTCCCACCACCATGCTGGACTGTAGGCATGACACACTTATCTTTGTACTCCTCACCTGGTCGCCGCTACACATGCTTGAAGCAATCGGAACCAAACAAATTAATCTTCATTTCATCAGACCATAGGACATGATACCAGTAACCAATGTGCTTTGTTGATATGTCTTCAGCAAACTGTTTGCAGGCTTTCTTGTGTATCGTCTTCAAAAGAGGCTTCCTCCTGGGGTGACAGCCATGCACATCAATTTGATGTAGAGTGCGGCGAATGGTCTGAGCACGAACAAGCTGACCTCCCACCTCTTCAATCTCTGCAGCAATGCTGACAGCACTCCTACGCCACTCTTTCAAAGAAAGCATTTGGATGTGACGCTCAGCACGTGCACTCAGCTTCTTTGGACGACCTACCTGAGGCTTGTTCTGAGTGGACCCTGCTCTTTTAAATGCTGGATGATCTTAGCCACTGTGCTGCAGCTGAGTTTCAGAGTGTTGGCAATCTTCTTGTAGCCATGGTCATTTTCATGTAGCGCAACAATACGTCTTTAAGATCCTCAGAGAGTTCTTTGCCATGTGGTGCCATGTTGGAACTTTCAGTGACCAGTATGAGAGAGTGTCAGAGCGGCACTACAAATTTGAACACACCAGCTCCCTATGCACAGGGGCCTAGTAACACTAATGAGTCACATGACATTTTGGAGGGAAAATGACGAGCAATACTCAATTTGGATATTGAGGGGTGTACTCACTTTTGTTGGCAGGGTTTAGCTTTTAATGGTTATATTTCAGAAAGAATTCGAGAAAAGTGAGGGGGCTCAAAAGCTGACTTAATGAAATAAAACCGGACCGTTTGCTTTACCTACGCCAAATGACAAGAAACAGATTCTACACTCTGAGTATTTCCCTATATTTAGTCTAGCGTATTCATTTATCATGTTGTATTTCCATATATTCCAATAATTTTTATGTTAAATTCTAGAATTACGTTCAATATTTTAAACATTTCTCATGGTTCTAAAGCCTAGTCGGCTGGGAGGGGTGGAATACACCAACTAAATCTCTGCAGAGTGGTAAGACCCCACCCACCAACAAGTGTCCTGAATATGACACTAAACAATCTGATGGCGAGGCTCCTGTAATGCTGAAGCTTTGTGGAATGCGAAGTACCCCGTCACTGCCATTGCTCCCAGGTCGAAATAAAACTGTTTGACATTTAAACTGCATGCAAAAAATGACTAATATTCAATTGAAGTGTTTGAAATAGAACTGTTTGTTAATTCAACTGTGTGTAAACAAATGACATGTTTAATTGAATTGTTAGTGATACATACCAATACTTGGAACTATTTTACTTTTGTGACTTAGGTTTTAAAATGATATATCTCATGTATATGTATAAACAGGATTTGGCATTAAATAACCAACAATTGTTGATGTGCAATAAAAACCACACCAAACCAACCAACCAATCATGATTCGATACAGTTTTTATTTTTTGTGTGTCTATGTTTCGATACAGTTTTGTGTGTCTATGATTCGATACAGTTTTGTGTGTCTATGATTCGATACAGTTTTTATTTTTTGTGTGTTTTTCATATATATATGTAATACACACACACGCGCATGTATATATATAAGGACGAACCCATAAGTGACGTTCTCCTATGGACCCCTTTATATGGACGGGCCAGTATTGGCCGACCAAGAAGAACATACATGTAACAGATCTATACAGACACAGGATGTAGTTTAGAAGACCTGCCGGGAGCGATGGATGATAGAGAGGAATGGCGAAAGAGAGTCAGGGAAATCTGTACCAGTTGTACGACTTGATGATGATGATGATGATGATGATGATGATGATATACGAGGGTCATTCAAAAAGTTTTAAGATTCACCCAAAAAGAAGAGCCATGGGTGAACATTTTTGTTGTGGCAGGACACTACGAATTCTTATAAAACTAAGAAAGCAAATTCAAATTTCTGTTTTAATTTCTGTGTAGGTTTAGTTTGGTTTGTTTTCTTTGTTTAATGGCATATCAACCTTCGAAGCTTATCTAATGCCAAAGCCATCCTTCTAGGAGAACTGTAGTAGTACTATTTAACCCATACCTAGGAGGGAATGAGGGGGTTTATGCCTTTTCCAAGAGTATTAGTCTAAAAGTGAACCTAATAGCACAACTGGAGTTCGAACTCGCTTACTACGATTCTGCAGTTCAGCGCTTTAACAATTACACCACAAGGACACCCACTTCCGTACTGGTGAGGTCCCTACAAACGGGAGAGGTGTACGAGAAATCTAAAATCTGGATAAGGTGTGTTTATTTGGGCAGCAGATTTTCTTGTAGGCATATTTTAATACGGGTGATAGACAAAGATTTAAAGTTTTTATTTGCTTTTCCTTGTTGGCCAGTGAAATGTCGCAATGAGGATGAAGGCTGTTTAATAATTGTCTGAAATCTCTAATGTTGCGACCCAAGTACATGTACTTTCGACCTTCTTTGGTCATTATCGAGAGTGTGTGTCCAACCACTCCATAGATTATAAGATGTTTGGTGTTATAGATATACATATGTATGTATGTATGTATGTATGTACTTGAAAATCATACTGTTTATTTATGTATTTCAGAATCATTTTAAACAGATCTATTTGACTTTTAAATGAGACCATGACAGGTCCGACCAGTCTGGGTCAGAATGAACGTAGGAGTCACAGCAACAGATATATACATATATATATATGTGTGTGTGTGTGTGTGTGTGTGTGTGTGTGTGTGTGTGTGTGTGTGTGTGTTAATGTATTACGTGTATAAAAAATGATTGGTTTGGTTTGGTTTGGTTGCATATCAACCACTATAGGTTATTTAATGCCAAATCCTGTTTATTCATATATATTAAATATATATAGAGAGAAAAACTGATAAGGTAATCCAAGTAAGAGAGATTTATTGAGAAGCAAAGTAGACACTATAGCGTTTCGGTTCTAATGAATCGTCATCAGGACTGTGAGGGATGATATTAGTGATGTTAAATCAACGATGGATGTTTAAAAGTACAAAATACAAAATATATATATGATTTGTAAACACATTTTCTAGATTACATTCATAAACGAGCCTGAGCTCATTTGTTTGCACACAGTTAAATGGTTTCAAGTATTGCCATATAACAGTAACAATTTAATATCAGTCATTCATTTGCACACAGTTTGTTCTATTCGACCCATAGATAGGAAACTTTTAAGTGCTACCACTCCGGGTCAGAGTGGCCCTGGGAGCAATGGCAATGAAGAGGTACTCCACATTCCCCAAATCTTCAAGCCTGGGGCTTCGCCATCAGATGGTTTAATGTCATATACAGGACACTCATTGGGGGGAGGTTTACTCCTCTGCAGTGATGCAGTTGGTGTATTCTACAGCCTCAGCCGATCGGGCTAGAAAAAAAATGACTCTGATATCAAATAACTAAACCAGGGTTGACTTAACGTAAACTCAACAAATCAATGGAATCCTTGATCCCTCATTGACCCTCACACGTATGTGACTATACTCCCTAGAGTTCCTGAACCTCAGATTTTTAAAGTTCCCCGTATGGAGCCCTGGTGGTCGATACATACGTGAGGTTGAAAACTGAGATGAAGAAATAAAAATAGATAAATTACCTACATCAAATGACAGTGAATAGATTCTCTACATTTTGCAGCATAATCATTTATTATCAGTTTCTTTGTTTAATGGTATATCAACCTTCATGGGTTATTTAATCCCAAAGTCATCCTTATAGAAGAACAGCAGTGGTACTATTGAAACTATAGCTGGGAGATAAGAGGGTTCATACCTTTCCAACGATTATTAGCCAAAAAGTGAATGTGATAGAGTGGCTGGAGTTTGAACTAGCTTACTAGAGTGTCGCAGTTGAGCACTTTAGCCACTGCACCACAATCATTTCCACTCGTTAGTCTTGTATTTCCTCCAAGATAACATTGAACACTTTTATTTTGAATTCTAGTATTAACTTCAGTGTTTTAGTCAACTTAACGATTGGTGAAGATACGAACATAAAATGCCCATATATTCTCCTTTGCTTAAAATAGACCGATTACTTATACCAAATGACAGGGAATAGATTCTCCCTATTTTATGCAATATATTCAAGGATTCCATGTAGGGATCGACGGTCTAAAATGTTTAGTGACCCCCAGGATTAAATAAACATGGACTTCGAATCCCTTCTCTCTAGCAAATAACTGTTACGCCTGGGTCAGGCATGGTTTCAGTGGTGGGGAGGGATATTTCCCAATCCTAAATCATTTTCCTATCTGCCATGAGGAAGTAACGTTTGGACCTGAAAATGAAACCGTTTTTCATCGACACTGGTTTAGATATACGACTAACAAAACACTCTACATGCGAAAGAAGACTTTTTTGGGCTGGGGTCGAGGTGAGGTGCGCATGTCTACAATATCGACACAATTTTGAACTTTTATAGCTAGATAAAGAATATAAAAAAATATATCATTACGAACTATGACTTCACATTTGCTATTCTGCAACTTCGAGAGAGGCATGTAAATAGTCATCTGACGAGACGGAGAGTATAGTAATATTCTCCGCCGAAATAAATTTATTATGACGACTTAACCGAGTTTGAGTCTCCATCAAATTGTACTATATATATATATATATATATATATATATATATATATATATGCATGTATGTATGTATTTGATACTTACATTCTTGTGAGTACCTCCAACGATAATATACACGTGTATTTGTTTTAATTATATATATATATATATATATATATATATATATATATATATATATATATCAGTAAGAATCCAGTCAGATAATACCAAAGTCCATAGGAGTAGGCTTAACTATGAACTAGTGATGTGTGTATGCATGCATGTGTGTGTGTGTGTGTGTTAGCGCGAGCACGTGGCCTATAGAAGAGTCCCGTCTATGTGGGTGCGCTCAGCGCAAGTCCAACAGAGGCAGGCGCCTGCTGTTACGGCCACGTGATCGTGCAGGCCAATCGCCAACTGTCAAATTGTTTACAGATAAACAATTTGTTTGTTTGCTCCATGCAAAAATGTCGGAGAACCCCACAGAAGAAAGAAGAACTGCAAGCAGAGCGGCCATGTTTGATAGGGACAAGAAGAGGATTCTTCAACTTAAACATTTCACACACACACGCGCACACACACACACACACGCACACACACACACACTGAGAAAGAGAGGAGAAGTTTATCTGTATATTTATCTGTATAAGTTAATAAATAATGTCATGTACTGATACATAAAATAACTGTGTACTGTATTTACACACACGTACAAAGATGTCTATGCGTGATATTTTCGATTTTCTCAGGCATCTGTTACGATTACTCTGTGTGTGTGTGTATGTGTGTGTGTGTGTGTGTGTGTGTGTGTGTGTGTGTGTGTGTGTGTGTGTGTGTGTGTGTGTGTGTGTGTGTGTGATTACATGTTGTGTCATAATACAATAAAAGACTATTGCATACAATCATAAGACAAGTTTACGCATTCTCTTCCTTCGTGCATCTATTAGTAGTTACCTTCAACGACTCTTTTATTTATCTCGTATATACTTTTTACAAAGATAATATTTTCTCATATCACCACATCTATCTATCTATCTATCTATCTATCTATCTATCTATCTATTTATCTATCTCAGTCTGATTATATCTTTCTATCAATCTATCTATCACAGTCTGTTATTTATCTCAGTCTGTTTATATCTATCTATCTATCTATCTATCTATCTCAGTCTCTTCTTGTTTATCTATCTGTTTGTTTTTTTTATAATTTCATATCTATCTAGCGAACTATCTCAATTTACTGTTATCTATAAATCTATATACAAATAAATAACTGATATATTTGCATTTTATTCGAGCCAACTCGCCGTATTATTAATCTTTCCATTTATTCACCTCTTTAAAACATTTCAGTTTTTGTATATATAATTATGACGGACTTACAAAATCTCTTCATGTTTCATTACAAATTATAATACATCCCCTCCCATCTCTCAACAACTATTCGATATTATTATATAATAATTTCCTTTTGTTATTTTATGTACATAAGGAAAATTTAAAAGATGTACTTAGAATTTCCTCATGTATATTATTTGTCTTTTGATTTTAATTTATTTTTTTTTAGTTAACAATTTTCAGAAAAATTAAACTTTGGGAAAATGGAGTAAATGGCCCCTAATAACATAGAAAAGAAGAAGGTTTCCATAAAATATGATTTAAGTATTTCATTATTGATTTTTTTTTTTAAATAAGGATTTAAAATTCGCGATGATAAATTATGGCTATAATAAAAGACGAAAAAAACCGCCGGGATAAAAAGGGGAAAAAAGAAAAAAAGATTCATGTAAGGAGGGGCTTCAGAAAAAAGAAGGTTCATTTACAGAGGGATTTTCTCTTCGTGGATAAAAATCATTCATTCTTCTTTTTGGCGATTTAGGGAGAAGAAACAAGAGAGACTCGAGTCTGTCTTGATTTTAAAACTTCAACATTTATTTAAAAAAGAAAAAAAAATTCTATTTCAACAAACCTGGAAAGTATTATTACTTGTGAATTTCAAATTATTTTGAAAATTCTGGGTAAGAAAAAGGACTTTGTTTTATTATACATTTATTTCAATTTGCAAACAATTTGAAATGTGCTTCTTTTTCTCCCTGAAAAAAAATGTAAAAATAATTGTTTTTTTATATGTTTTTTGTTTTTTCTTGACAATTTTAATTTAATTTTGAACTTTTTTACTCGAATTTTCCATTAAAACAAACTCCCACTTTCATAATTTCAATCTCATATTGCAAAATCATTTTTTAAAAGTTTTGGTTTTCTCTAAAATCTTGTAAATAATTAATGTTAAATTAATTTTATCTAATGATTTTTTTTTATTTTCTCTTTTCCTCTTTGTCTTTTTTTTCTAATTTTTTTGCGGGGGTCTTGAAATTTAAAGCATTTTTTTAGAAAAGAAACTTAAATTTTTGTTTAATATTTTCCACATTAAAAACATCTTTTCTATGCATTCATAACAAAAAGGAAATTTAACGTTAAGATTTTTATTTTATTTTATGGATTCATTTAAAATCAAACTTTCTTTTTTACATGTATTTCCCTTAAACCAGTTTTTGATTTTCCCTCCCAAAATATTTCGACCTACAAAAACTTTTTTACTTTCATTTTTCCAATTTTATTAATCACCGTAAAATTTTAAGACAACTGATTTTATAAATTCATTTTATCTATCTATCTATCTATCTATATATCTATATATATATATATATATATATATATATATATATATATATGTGTGTGTGTGTGTGTGTGTGTGTGTGTGTGTGATGCTTCGGAATATCTAGATAGAAAAATTATTAGAAATCCTGAATTTCCTGATTTTATTTTTTCCTTTATTTTATTTATTTGTCAAGTTTTAAAATATTTTGATAACATTAATTTCTACAGTAAAACACAAAAAAACAAATTCTGAACTGCTTATTGTATTTGATAAGTTTTACGTACAAACAAGCTTCCCCTTTTCCTGAATATAAAAATTATTTATCAACAATCACTTTATCTTTTTATTTCTCAGCAATTAACAGTTTTAAATTGTTTATATGTAACAGTTTCGTATTCTGAATATGAGGCCAACTAAAAAACTTTTTTCTTTTTTCCCTCCTTCCATGCACGTGTATATAAATTTATTCTTTGTATACAATAATTCCCTAAATTTGTTAATATTTTCGTTTCTCTTGGTAAAAATATATTTACCTGAGCTGCTATTGTATTAAAAAAGACTTCTCTCAAAGTTTGAGAAAAATGATTTTAAAAAACGTGATCCTTAAGTAAAAAGTATCATTACTTTAAAATATTTCTAGTTTTTAACTTGACCCTAAATTCTGGTCGAAAAGGCTCAATTTTATAAAGTATATTTTATGTTTTTTGTTCTCTTTTTTATTTATTTTATGTTTCATTTATGATTTTTATAAAGTATATTCTCAATATGAGTCTGGGTAAAAAAATAACATCAACGGATTTTTTTTTGTTAAACCGAAGGCAATAATTAACTTTCTTTGGGGGGGGGTAATTAATTATCATTATTCTTTTGTTGTTTTTTTGTTTTTTTTACTGTCTTTCTTTCTTGAGGTTGTTGCGAAAAAAAAAGGGGAAAAGAAAAAGTTGCTTTACAGATTTATCCTAAAAAGTACTGTCGATAAGAAGGTAAACTCCCGGGGATTTTCTTTAACACACCAGACAAGTTTAAAACATCCTCATTATTCATAAGAGCGGAAGGAGGTTCAGTCACGTGACTGTGTCGTAAGAGATTTTTTTTTCTAGTTTTTTCTTTATAAATGTTGACCTTTTTATTATTATTATTAAAAATCTAACTTGTTTTTAATTTACAAAAAATATTCAGTACCGTCAAAAGTTTTTAATTTTTTTTTGTCCCCAAAAATTCAGTATGACGCGGGGGGGGTCCCACCGTTTCGATTTTTTTTATTTTTTTTTAATTAAAAAAACTTTTTTTTTTTATATAATAATCCTGAGTAATTTATTTCTGCTGGGCTATTTACTTTAAAAATTTGAGTTGAAAGAATAAAAAATTGGGAGGAATCTGTGAAACTTTTTTAAAAAAAAAAAGAAAGAAAAAACTGGGTTGGGTAAGATCATCTGGTTTATTGGTTTTTTGATTAAAACACGTCGATCAGTTTGAGGGGAAGGTAAGATCTCTTTTAATTCAACTACACAGGAATTAAATTCTTTGTTTATCTCTACCCCTTAAAAAATAATGATGATAATAACCACGGGGAGTTATTTTCACCCCCAGGAAAATCTATTCTTTCAGCTTCCTTGACTCGAAATAGACTGTATTTTTAGCTCTCAGCTGGGGAAGTTATTTTTAAAAGCTGACCACAAATTCGGGGATCTGTTTATATTGCCGTTGTCAAACATTTTTTTAACCAATTCTGCCTTGTTTTCTATTTAATTCACTTATATTTTTATTTTAACTGCATTTATCTTAACATTACCTTTTTTTATTTTTATTTCTTTCCACTTCACAACTACAAGAAGATTTTTAAAAATCGTTATTCATTTTTTGCTGACGATGAAGAATATGATGTTTCTTTTTTTTTTTTTTTTTTTTTAAGACTTCGTCTTTTAAGTTTCTATTTTATCTCAAAATCTAAAAATATTTATTTATTAAAAGCAAAATAACTGATTGATTAGTAAATTTCCGATATCAAATGCCTTATTGTTTTTGTTTTAAGTTTTTAATTTTGAAATTTCGGGCTCAATTGATCAGTTTTTAAACTTCTTTTTTTTAATTGTTTTTAGATACTTCGTCTTTTTAAAATGAAAAGATGTCGATTCAGTAAAAACAAAAGACTTTTTGTTTGTTTTTTTTTATTTCACTTATAACAAATTTGATATTTCTTTTATGATGAATAAAAATAAAATAAGAGAAGTGTAGATAAATTTGTAAGAAAAAAATACCTTCATCTCATCCTGGTGTTGTGATTTTTTTTTTTAAATGTTATCTTTAATCTTTTTAAAACTTAAAACATTTATTTTACCCCACCTCGTTTGATTTTCACGTTAAACTTTTTTATTTAAGTTTTAAAACATCAAATCAATTCAAATGACAAGTGTAAACAAAAAAAAAGTCTAATTTTCCCTTTTCTTTTCGTTTTTAATGAATGTTCGCCATTAAAACTAAATTTTAAGAAATATATCCGTTTCAAAAAACGATTGGTACGTTTTTCATGTTCCAGGGATAAAGTTTCTCAAAGTCGACCTCTTGTCATCGAAGGGTTCACAATAAGAGACTATTTAAGGATTTTTTTTGTTTGTTTTATAGCACTGACAGGAATTGAACCACTCTCTCATTTTATGACTACTTTTAAAGACTATAATCACAAAAAGTGTTTACAAAATGCAACCTTTAAATTGTGTCACTAAAAAAACTTAATTTTTTTTTCTTTAGCTTTATCCTCAAAATATATATATATATATATATATATATATATATATATATATATATATATTACAATTAATTTCCTAAGTTTTGTTTCATGGTAAATTGAGCCTTAAAATATGTATGTGGTTATTACTGTTCTGGCCTTGGGACATTATTTAAACAATAGATCACATCTAAAGAGGAAAGAACACTGACCTATTCGCTACCCCTAGAAAAAAAAAAAAGGGTGGGGGCAGCTAACCTACTCGTCTCTGTCAGTCTCTCACATACAACAAAAAGTTTTATTCTAGTTTAAATTTTAAGAAAACTAGGAAACGTTTGACCCTTTAGAAATGTCCATTTCTGTAACAGGATTGGGATAGTTTTAGTTTTTAAATGGATACAAGGACACTTAAAAGATTCTCTTTTTTTTTAACCAAAGACTTAATTTATTTGCTTGGAATGATTTTGTTTGTTAAGATTTTTTAAGAAAATTTTTAATCCAAAAGGGAGTTTTCTATCTGAAAACCAGTTATATGGTTGTTTTTATTAGGTTTTAAAACTAAAGAGATAAATATCGAAACAAATAATATGACGGAATGCAAGTTTACTAAAATGAACAATAATTTACATAGTTGCTTAGTTCAGTTGTGACACAAGGCCAGAAATTTGGGGCACCAAGTGATAATCGAACTCAGTACCAATTGTCTGCTAACCCAACTTGCTAAGTATTACACCATATGAGGTAGTTTATAGTTATTTACTAAGCTTTGCTTAGCTGTGGCACGAGGCCTGAATTGGGGAACACCCAGTGAGAATCGAATTCCCTATCATTGGTCAGCTAATCTCACTAGCTAACCGTTACACCGCGTGAGGTACCCACGACAATGTACGTTGGTCTATCAACAACCAAAAAAATGACATTTAAAGTGAAAAAAAAACTGATCTTAACAATTTCCTGTTGTGAGAAGCTCGCAAAGCAAAAAGAGGAATAAAACAAAAATAATTTATTATGCAAATTGCATTTTTAAGTGTGTGTGTAGTTGTTGTTGTAGTCAGGACCTGCTGCTGACTACACACTACTTGACTACTACACACACACACACATACATACATACATACATATGTGTGTGTGTACTTAACCACACGCACATATAATCATCATCATCATCATAGCACCTAAGTGAGACACAATAATGACTAGGTTTGTCTTGTGAGGGTGTCCTTAATTTTGTTTAAAAAAAAAAAAAAAAAAGTTCGCCCCTACAGAAGACTACTCCTTCCGATTTCCTAGCCATTCGGTTACTAACAAACAAGAATTTTTTTGGTTTTTTTACTTTTATTTCTAATTTTGGTAAGCAAAACTTTTTGTCTTATTATTCTGTGTTTTTTATGAAGATGTTAACTTCATATTTTTAACTCACAATATCGTCCGGGTGAAAAAAAAAAATGTCTCCTAACTCAATGATCATAAAAGTTTTTTTATTTGATTAATAATCAAAAGCGTTTATCTTTTATTTCTTTTTAAAACGAAATGCGTACATATGCACTTAAGATCTTTAAAAAAAACATTATCTGTCTTTTTTTATTATTTATTTCGTAATTGTGATTGTTATTATTGTGACAATATTAAATGAACGATTTAGTCGGAGTTTTATGAATGTTCAAAAAGCTATTTTGTGTACATGCCATTTATTTTCCCGAAGATCTCTTTGTATAAAATTTTAAAATTTTTTAAAAGCTACTTTAAAAAACATCTCTTAGTTTAATACTAGTCAATAAAATACAAGTATTATTAATTATTTATATTTAAGCTCAAACTCTGTTTTTTAAGCTTTTTTTTTTTTTTTTTTTTTTTTTTTTTTCTTTTGAAGAAAAATAATCAGAGTACTCACTTAAAAAATATATAAATTGTGTACATAAACAACAATGAATTTTCGCATCGATTTGACATGTAATTTTTAAAAAGAGAAGACGAAACTATTTTAAAAGTTGAATCGAAATATAGATTATAATTTCCTTGTATTATTTGTGCAATGGAATTACCTATTATCCGGTTCCGCCATCAGACAAAAAAAGAAAAGCAAGAAATACTTATTAACTAATGATGCCGGCTTCTTTTTCTTCTTACTAAATCTATCCTCGTGTAACAATCGACACAAAACCAAATCTCTCTTCTTTTTTTTTCTACCTTCATCTAAACAAATGTCTCTTGATTATTTACCTAGGAGAAGAAATTGTATCGTACCTAAAATCTCCCATAGAAGGAATTTGATAATGTTCGAGTGGCTTTTTTTTTTTTCTTTTAGTGGGGGTGTATGTGTGTTGATTGTTATTTGAACAGTCGTCCATTACGGATCGGACGATGAGAGAGAGAGAGAGAGAGAAAGTAGGAGGATGAGGCAAGAATTAAATCGGAGTGGGAGGTAACCATGTGTTTTCACTCCACGCAACTCAATTGATGAGAGTTGCACGATGTTCTAAGACATTACTTTCTTATATTTATATATCTATTAAATCTTTAGAGAATTTATTTGAATTTGGATATTGATTTTAATCTTATACACCATTTTAAAAAATACTTGATTGAAAAAGTTTTTATTTTACTACTTTTAAAAGTGTTGACGGCTTTTCACTTATTTTTTTTTCATCCGTTACGGGTTTTTGTGCAACGTAAATTGTAATTTATATATATATATATATATATTTGTTGTTAGCTTTAACAATCTTTTTTCTTTGTTTTATATTATAATATATTTAAGAAATGTTTTAAAGACAAATTATCATTTGATATTCGCCAAGCATTCCTTTCTGTCTCAAAGGCTTTTCTTTCGCTTGGGTGAGTAAAAATCGTTCATCTATAATCGGGTGGGTGGCCTTACTATTACAAGATTGCATGTTAAATATGATCGTGAGACTAATAGTGACTTTGCTTAGGGTGAAGTTTTAATAAAAATTGAATTGATTTGAAGATTGTTCAAAATAAAATCATGTTTTGTTGATGGGTTTAATGTTATGTTGTCAGGATAAATCCACGTGTTCTCTCGATTCTAGAGAAGAAACATTGAAAAATCTTTTAGAAAAACACTTCATCATAGGAGATGGTCGAAGGAATTAACCCCTCCAACTGTACCTAATGAAAAAAAACTAGTATTACAAAATCCCTTACTATTCATTGACCATCAAAAACGTGTCGGATTTTTTTTTTTTTTTTTTTTTTTTTTTTTTTTCTTCTTCCTCTAAATTTCTGTTTACGTTGAGTTCCTGTTTCATGGAGTTTGTTTTCTTTTTTTCCTACGTCATATTGAATATTCTTCAAAATAAAGAAAATGACATTCAGCATGACACGCAGACGCTACAAAATTCTCATTCACTCGATTGCAAATTTGGCTGAAAATCACTTTATTCTTTAAGAGCATTTTAAGTGTACTACTCCAATAAAAAAAATCTCGCTATGATGTGCCATTTTATTTGGGCTACATATTACAAATTTTGTGTTTCACTTAATGTTAATGCCATTAGGAAAGGCATGTATCCATCTTTTTTTTCTTTTTTTTTTTTTTCTCCCAGCTTTGGATAAATAGTAAGACAGCCTTGGTCAGGCAACCTGGCTAAAAAAATAAAATAAAATAAAATCTCAAACCATTTAACTCGGCTTTAAAAAAAGATTGACCTTGTGTCATATCTGCTTATGGCAAAGGGGTTGGGTAAAATGCATATTACAAATTTACATTCCTATTATTCGAATCAAATCTACAAGGATGTCACCGTTTTTGGCAATTGGTTTTAGTAATCGACTAAATCAGTATAGATTGCTGATTAGAAAAGAAACTGGTATGAGTGATAGAAAATTGCACTTGATGACCCTCTTACTAGAAATCTTGAGCCATAAAATTGTTAATACTTCTATTATGTTGTAGATCCTATTAAATGAACGTTGATGACCCTAGTTTAAAAGTGACCACATTCCAAATCATGTCACCATTGGAGACTGTAATTAATAATTTTAGAGTGCAGAGGTGCTTTGTTGAGGAACTGGTTAAATTTAGTAATTCTTTTTCAATTTACATTTAAAATTAAAACTGCTATTAATGGCAAAATTATCAAGAACAATCCGCTCGATAAAACTTTTTCTGGATTTGACTATATTTTTTTTCCTTTAATGATTCATTTGACATCATTTGTTACAGTTAATCAGCATGAATGTTCTTTTCTATCCCCCATTTCTGATTACTTGACTAAATTTCTGTATTTTTGTGTTTAGAGCATCAGTAAAATAGAGTATACAACTAGATTATAAGATAGATGGTTCAAAACTTAGTTCTTGAATGTGTACTCAACAAGTAATAAATATGTACTATAATGGAGCTTTTTAAAGTTTGTTGAAACTGATTTTATTTTTAGCCCCAAGATCATCTATCAGAAAGATGATTAGAAAGTATTTTCTATTAGAAATATTAAATGGGGTAAAGAATAATAAGTAAAGTAGGTAACCGTAGTCGAGGGGGACCTGGAGGCTCCCTTTTCAATAGCTACTACATCACAGTGTAGGGAAGGGCCTACCCCTTTCCCTGAATTGCTCCACTTTACCCTTGATTCATACTTTATAATGCTTAGTGTTAAGCAAGGAAGCATCAAGTACTATTTTTTTGAGTCTTTGGTATGATTAGACCTGGTATTGAACCTTGGTCTTCCTGGCCTTTGGCGAACTCTCTAACCGCTAGGCCAGTGATGGACCAGTACTAGTTGTTACTTACTAAGCTTTACTTCAATGACACACCTCCAGGTTGCTTATAGTACCTGCTATTGCTTATGTGCTTACCCATCCAAGTATTCAATAGGTTGATCACTGTTCAACTTTGGTGACCTAGTGGAAACTGGTGCTTTCAGTGTAACTTAATCTTAACAGTTTAGTTGGCATAAAACGAAGTTGGTTGATTTATTTTTTTTTAAAATTTTTTTTTTTTTCATTAGAAAGTTTTCCCCTTTATATAGTTCCAAATCTAAATATCTACTGATAGCCATGTAAGGTAGTATAAGTAATGAAAAGGGGCTAACCCTCTTAGTGATGAGTAACACTGCTGACAAATTTCTTTAATGACTTTCGAATGAAGAGCAATCTTTCTCATTTACTTATATATGTATATCAGGTGCCTCAGGTGGTGTAATTGTTAGCAAGCTAGACTAGCAAACCTTTTTGAATGAGTTTAAGTCTCACTGAGTGCCCCATTTGTGCAGTCTTGTGCCACATTTAAGCAAAAAGCTTAGTAAATTATTACTTGTATATGTATATTATGAATCAAAAGTCTCTCTATTTTATTTAACTTCTTTCAATCAAACACTACTAATATTAGCTGTTAATTTTTAATTATAGTTTGATTTCAAATCTTTTTGCTATCATTGTTTACATTGTGTACTAAGCTGGATTTAGACAGTTGTTTCCATGTAATTTTGTTTATATCTCAGCTGCAAGATGAATTTAAAATTTATTTTGTCAAATGGTTACATTTTTACTTTAGATTTTGGATTGGGTTTTATGGCATATCAACCATTATAGGTTATTTAATGCCAAATCCTCTTTATACATATATATATTAAATATATGATTTGTAAACACATTTTATAGATAACATTTTTTTAAAAGCCTGAGCCCTCTCTCCTGTTTTTTTTTTCCTCGCCTTTGAACACAGTTAAATGGTTTCAAGAATTTCTTCTGATACAAATAATTCTATTTACTATTAATCATTTACTTACATACAGTTTAAATGTTAAACAGTTCTATTTGGCCCTATTGATAGGGCCTTATCAGGTGCTACCACTCCAGGTCAGAGTGGACCTGAGAGCAATGGCAGTGAAGGGGTATTCCACATTCCCCAAAGCTCCAAGACTAGAGCCCTGCCATCAGATTGTTTTCTGTTATATCAAGGGCACTCATTGAGGTGGAGGAGGGGTCTTATCCATCTGCGTTGATGCAGTCAATGTATTTATTCTACAGACCCAGTCAACTGGGCCAGTTTGGTTTGGTTTCTTTATTTAATGGCATATTATCCTTTGTGGGTTATTTACAACCAAAGCCATCGTTATAGAAGAACAGCAGTGATACTATTTAACTCAAAGCTGTTGGTTGGGGGCGGGGTCTTACCCTTTCCCAAAGGTATTAGTCCAAAAGTGGATGTAATAGCAGACCTGAGGTTCAAGCTCATTTATTTTGATGCCATAGTCCAGCACTTTAGCCATTCCACCACAAAGACTCCCTCATTTAGAATTCACTTGGAATTGATCCCGGATTACATTTCATGCTAAGTGAGCTTTATTTCTCTGTTGTTGAACAGACATGAGGGCTGATTAATTAGAATAGGAAATTAAAGAACTTTTGCTTTGGTCCATTCATCCTTCTTGTGATTCTTATTTTCATTAGCGCAAAGAGGGGGTGTTCTTGTTGTTTAGGGTGCTGATGGCTGACTAGATAGATGAATACCTGTCCTTATTTTAGGTGGGATGGTCAAATTTATAACATCAAACAGATATATGAAATTAACCAATGATTCCACTCCTGATTCAAATCTTCATTCTGGAGGTAAGCAAGCAAGTTAGATATCCACTAGGCTATAACATCCTGCTGCTTGAACACCAAGGTGAAATATATTGGAAATACTAAATTAGGCAGAGCAACCCAATGCTACCTTCTGATCCAATATATTTTTGATGGGTACTATATTTCCTGCCCAATTAACTTTTCTCTCAATCTACTGCTGAACTTTGGCCTAAGATCTGAAAGACATAGGAAGTAATGGACCTTACTCTATGCTGGTCCATGACATATTTAAGAGTTTGAATTCAGAATTTTCCTCCTTTTGGTCTTGGTTGCCCTAACAAGGCTAGAGAACCCAGTATACTTTACCCATGGTGAGTTAGGGAGATGGATTTTTGCCTTTCCCTAAGAAATTAGTGCAAAGTAAAACTCTCAACAGCCTCATCACACAATTTGAACTCCATAATCAAAAATATGATGAATGGGTAACAGTCCAAAAAATAATGGTGTGTGTGTGTGTGTGTGTGTGTGTGTGTGTGTGTGTGTGTGTGTGTGTGCAATTTTATTTTTGGTTTAGTGTTGTAGAGTTTGGTAATAATAATACTTAATCATAACCTTTAATGTATAATGCTCCACTAGAAATAATGAAATACTGGGCTCAAAGAAAATTAACATTTTATTTTTTTGAAACAGAAAGAAACTGGTAGGTGTGTATTTATGAGCAATTCTAATTTGTATGTGTCACTTTGGTATCTTTTATTATTCTATATTTGAATTTTGAATTCTTTCACATCAAAGTAAATGTCATAAGTAATTGTTGTTAGGCAATATTGTGTTTGTTAGAAAGTGTACACTGTTTCAGTTAAAATAGTTCTTCTTTCCATTTATAACTTGGCTATTTTCTCACTCTTCATTGTTAGAAAGATGGAACTATAAACAGGCAAGTGCCAATTTTTTCACATCCCTCTCCTCCTCTTCCTTTAACTACTGCTGCCTAAATAATTAAAAATTGCATTTGCTAATCAAGCACTGTGCATCTTTGTGTGTGTGTGTCCTTAGGGAAATTATAAATTACAAGATGTATTTTATTGATTTGTCAATTATAATCTTATGCAATCATCTCTCCCTCTCCTTCTCATTATTTTTTCCAAAGCTATTCATCTCTCTCTCTCTCTCTCTCTCTCTCTCTCTCTCTCTCTCTCTCTCTCTCTCTCATAAAATAGAATTTTTAAAAAATAGATTTTTCTAAATATTAGAGCAATTGAAAATGTTTGGTATTATATGACCCACGTGTGTCAGTGTGCCAGATCATGTTCATATTTTCTTTCTCAGTACCTTCATCCTCTTTTTCTTTGGGTTAAAATAAATTCTTATTAAAAAAAACTTGAAGATAAGGATATTATAGTTTTAGTATTCCTAGAATTATTATTACTATTGATGATGATGATGATATTGTGTGTACTTTGGTATTAAAACATTGATGATTATTTGAAGAACAAGTTTAAGCATCATCTTAAATATTTCAAGTCAAAATCTTGACAAGATGGATTTATTCTATTCAAATGAAATTAGATTTTATTTCAACTGGTTGATTGGTTCATTTGCTTCCAGACAATTTATTCTCAAGTTTGTTTTTTTTTGTTGAGTGACATAACTCAAACGCTTGGTCTGTTTGGAAAATATTACCTTTCATACATGATAATTCCATTTAAAAAAAATTTTTTTTATTATTATTGTAAAAAAAAAGAAGTTATATTTGCTAAGTCTTGATTCATTTTAAATGGCTTTTTCAGACCAAAACCTCTTTTCTTTTTTTGTAGGGGTGGGGGGCTCTATGTCTGAGTACATCTTGTGATACATTTGTGTATTTGTAAAATCCTTATTGTCCAACTTTTATAAAAACAATTTTCAACACGTGATTCATCTATTAGAAATAGCATCACACTTTTCAAATTGTTAGATGTTTTCCTCATATGGGGGACGAGGAATAGAAAGATTTTATCTTCTATTAAAAATCAAGGTAAACATTAATAAGTGTTTTTTGTTTGGGAGGGTGTTGTTTTTTTTTTTTTGTTTGTTTTTTTTTTTTGCTTTGTCTCTATAACTTGGGTGAAACTTTTATTTGAATCTGAATAATTGTGCACCTTTTTTGTTCCAACATTGGACATTACATACAAATTTGAACAAAATTTATATGATTCTCTATACCCAGAATATAAATATTAACTCTTTAAAATGTAAATATTGTTGATCATCATCATCATCCACCGCAAACAAAAGCACATGTTTTGCAGTTGATATCTTTATCTTTTCTGCATTTCATTTGTTTTTGTTTTGTTTTTTTTTTTTTTGTTTTGTTTTTTTCTTTTTTTTTTCTTTTTTTTTTTTCTTTTTTTTTTTTTTTTTTTTGGTTTTGTTTTTTTACTGCTTGGGGGTTTGAGAAGTAAATTTAATAGCCTGAACACTTTCCTAACCCAACACCCACACCCTCTCCGCCTCCATCAGTGCTTTGACTTGTCTTGGTTTATATGTCAGTCTTTGAGCTGTTCACATGGTACTATCAGTAGCACTAGTTATGGCTGCCAGTGTCAGCTTAACCTGATTGCTGCAGTAGCAGTTTCTCTCTCTCGCTCTCTCTCTCTCTCAATAATACTAGAACTACTATCACTATAACTGCTACTTTTACTCCTATTATTTCTATTCATTGATAACATCATTGCAGTGGAAATCAAATTCTTTCTTTTCTCTCTCTCTCTCTCAATATTTAGCCTGAAGAAGGTGGAATTATTATGAAGAGGGAGTAAAAATTACTTGCAGAATCCATTTACTGTTCTTCTTCTGTTGCAGACACCTGACAGACAGACAGACATCCGAGTGGGCACTGTGCTCTTTGCTCCATTTTATATAGGTCACCTGACACCATTCTATCTGCCACTTGATCAAAATTAATTTTTTTAAGTTTGCTCCTCATTGAAATTAGATAGTTATCGACTAATATCTGATTGATCTTCTTTTTCTATTGCAATGCTCATTGTCTTCATGTCAGTTTTCTGTTGATAATCTCACCTAAGGATAGTGTGTGTGTGTGTGTATATAATCTCCACGTGTGTGTGTGTGTGTGCACATACATACTGGGTGGTTAGTGGTGGGTTTAGACATGGTTGTGGCCAGTTTCATAAAGAAATTGGCTATTCAATCATCCATTTTGGTCCATAATAAAGATAATTCTCAACAAGATCCAAACATGGCTCAGGGCCATTCTTTCACACGTCTTCAAATGCTTATAAAATCTATATCGCTTAATGATTTAAGTATTGACTGGAATTTAGTAATCCATACTTAGTTTAATTGAGTTATTATTTTCAATCAGAACTCTTTGTTCTGATCACAGGAATATGTTTTAAAAAATATATATATTCAACTATAAAATGGATCAGTTATCCTTTAAATAACAGGAAAAAAATTCATAAAACCCATGAATTATTTTACAAATTTTATTCAAAGATAAAAGTATTAACAAAATGATATTTAATTGCTTTGTAAAGTTTTGTACATAAAATTTATTTGAAAAATGAATTTTCAAAAGTTAATATTCACATTTTTTCCTTGTTGTTCATTTTGTTTCTCTTGAAAATCTAATTCATTACTGTAATATCAAGAAAGACTTTCAATATTTTTTGATGAAGGAAAACTTGTTTAATCCTGGTTTTTAAATCATCCATAAAATTTGGTGTATTTTTTCTCTTTTTTCTCTTTCTCTCTCTATAATGATTGACCTAAAGAGTTGAAACCATTCTCAAATTATCCCGACTTGTCTGTTTGATATGAAAAGTCAAGATGACTTTAATTGTTAGTCTTCTTCTTTGGCTGTCAGTTCTCTGTAACAATTTCTTTAATACTCCCAGATTGGTAGTGCCTCTCCCCTCTCTCTCTCTCTCTTTCTCTCCCCCCCTACACACACACACTCCTCATTTGTTGGCCTGTTCGATCTGTCTTGTCTACTCTGCATATTACATCATGAAGCTGCTCACTTAGTTGCATGCTTATGTACACATGCACGCACACACCTCCCAAACAAATACCAGTGATGGCTTTGTGCTTCAGTCAGTTAACCTTATCATAAAGAAAGACATGCAACTGTTCAATGATTCCCACCCCCATGTATTTCTTCTCTCTCTCTCTCTCGTGCCTGTTTGTGGCATGTACTTATTTAGACCTAATTTTGAATCTCACCTATTTTCATATATTAACAAACATTTTATTTCCAGCTACCCCCACAAGTGTCCCCTTTTCATGCCCAACAGTTGGTCAGTTTGGGAATGTAAGAAATGCATCATAAAACATAAATAATTGTAAACATACATAATCTAAAGACTTTATGGAAGTGGCCCATGGTGTAATGGTTATGGTCATATAAAATGAACAAGGCGACACAAGTTCAAATGGTGGATGAGGTTGGTTGCATTTCATATAGCACTAATACCCTTAAGAAGATATGAATCTGTTCTCCCTCCAGCTATGGGTAAATACTGGATTCTTTATATTGGCAACCAGTCTAAGAAAAAGATAATTTTGCATTCAAACCTGTTAAACTCTGCTTAAAAAATGATCTTATGTTACATCCTGCCCATGTGGAGGGGTCAGTAAATACATACATAGTCTAAAGATAAAAATACTGAAAAGTTGTATAAATACTCCAGTCACATATCATAATGAACATTTGACATTGTTAGCAAATCATGAAGGGAACTTCAACCAATCTTAGTTGAAGAAGATACATGGCCTACACATCACCTAAAGATAACATAATTAAACAGATCTGATGTGTGTGTGTGTGTGTGTGTTCCACTCTTGTTTTAATTATTAACAAACCGTATATAGGATCCCCAGACACAGTACATTTAGCAACCATGATGGAAAGAAGAAAACAAAAAGCATTATTATGAAAGTACATTTTAATTAAGATAGACTTATACATGAATATATCTTGTGTATAGGTTGACCCTTAATTTATGGTCAAAAAATTATTAATCTTTAAAATCTTGGTATTCCTCGTCCTTACTGTTTATGTTTTGGATTTCAGACTTACAAAATTATTACTCTTGTATAAGTCATTGCCCTCCTCTCTCTTTTTTTTTTTTTTTTTTTTTTTTTTTTCCTCCCACTAAAAAAATAGGCCTACATAAGTATTTACCACATTTCCATTATCTGATTTGCCATCATAACTTTGCTTAACTTTTTGATCAGATTAGAACCAGTTTAACACTGGAAGAACATCAATATTTATATCTTAGTAAATAATTGATTTTACAAGCACAGAAATATACTATCTACTTAGATGTGTAATGAACTAGTCAAAGGTTTAGATACCCACTAATAGGTATCTAATACCCAATGTCTGTGCATACCTTTAAAGAACTCTTATTACCAGCTGAGACAATCCATCCTAGTGTTATAGCCTTTTAAAAGTACATATTCACATGCAAGCATCCCTCCTCCCACTAATATATCTTTGTTCACACAGAATAGCTTCTCACCTGTATATATAATGCATTTTATAAATCTGTGTCTGAATATATGGCAGTGGCAGTTCATAAATTGAAATGCTTCTGTATAAGCCATGTGTTTAACATGCACACATATATTCTCTCTCTCTCTCTCTCTCTCTCTCTCTCTCTCTCTCTCACCTGCCTGCACTTACCTAATAATTCATATTCTCACTCCTTATGCACGCATTTGTGTACACCTACCTGCCATTGTGTGCAGACCTCCTTTTTCTATCTTCAATTACATGGAGGCACACACATCCACAAGATTGCTTGACACTTCATTGAGGGGAGGGTGTACAATCTTTTTTGGTAACTAAGTGCTTGAACTCTGACCTTGATTTTTTTTTTTTTTTTTTTTTTTTTTTTTTTTTTAATTTTTATGTGTATATTTGTGTGTATGTTAATCCTTTATGTATGGCATTTGGAATGTCTTTAGCTTGCAAAGGCCATAGTTTAGACTTTTCTCTGCCCTCACTTTATTGAAGATGAAAGGACAAATATATTGCATGTGTATAGGGAAAGAAATATGTTAAGAGTTGCTAGATGTTATATTGACCATTTTCTATTTCTCTCTCTCTCATATATATATATATATATATATATATATATAATCTATCTATCTCATTTCTTAGGGATGAAACAAAATTGTATAGGAGAGTCCCCCCATGGCATAATAGTAGTTAACATACTGGACTACAACATTGTAGTAAACAAGTTTGTACTCCTGTCATCCTATTACTTTCACATTCTGACAAATACTCCTAGAAAAAGCATCAACCTTTTTATTTCCCCAGCTATGAGTTAAATGGTTTTGTTCTTTTATAAAGATGGCTTTGGCATGAAATAACCCATGAAGGTTGATATGCTATTAAAGAAAGATATCAAACAAAATGGTATAGAGTGTGTGTGCGTGTGCATGTAAACTGTGCAAAAATATATGCTTGGACATTTTCCAAGGTCAAAACATGGGAAATAATTGCCCTGACCCATAATATATTTGCACGAAGTTTGAATTCAAAGTTGTCCTTTTCAACTGGTCACTTCTACCAAGGCTATAAAGACCAACATGCCCGTATGTTGGAGGTGCCCATGGTGTAATGGTTATCATCATAGGAAATGGACACAGCGACAAGAGTTCAAATCCTGGACAAGACTGATTGCATTTCACATAGCACTAATACCCTTGGGAAGGGTATGAATCCAATTATTCTCCCTCCAGCTATGGGTAAATAGTAGGGCAGACTAGGTTCTTAAGCATTGGTGAGGCAACTAGTCTAGAAGAAGGAAAACTCTGAATTCAAGCCTGTTAAACTCTGCTTAAAAATTGACCTTGTGTCATATCCTGCCCGAGTAGAGGGGTTGGTAAATATGATAAAGACCAACATGCCCTACTATTTTACCTAGATGGATTTATGCTTTCTCTAAGTACTAAGTTAATGCAGTTTCAGCCAAGTACTGAATTTGGTTTACTGATTGCATTTTGTATGGCAAGTGCTCCCTGCTATTGTGGCTGGGCAGGTATCAAACAAAAAAATACGAGAATTATGAACTGTTGAAGTTGCACACAAACATCAGATATTTCTATTTGATGATAGTACACCTCACAGGAAACTTCAAGGAACACCTACAAGTATTCATTATTCCAATATTTTTTACACACACACACACACACACACACACACACACACACACACACACACACACACACACACACACACACACACATAATGTTGTTCAGAAACATTTTTATTATTATCGCCACAAATGTATTTTTTCTTTATGAAAACAAGTGTTAAAATTTTTCTTTTAAAGATTCTACTGAATGCATAAAATTCAATTCCATTTTGTAAATTTCAATAAGAAAAATTATTGAAATTTTTTAAATCTTGTGATTTTTTTTTTTTTTTTTTTTTTTTTTTTTTTTTTTTTTTTCCTACACAATGTATTAAGATGAATTTGTATGGAATTGGCTTTCTTCTTGTACCTCTATTTTTTTTTTTTTAATTCTCTCTCTCTCTCTCTCTCTCGTTAATATTCCAGGGAATTCTGTTTTTCTTTGCATCATTGTTTCTATATATGCTTCAGAGACTCAGAATTGAAACTTTTTTATTCCTTAATAAAATTCCTGCAGTTATTCTTGCCTCACTTCAGTTCTAGAAATTTTGTCAATATCAAAAAAATTTTGATATTTGTTGGTTTTCCTCTTTCCTCTCTTGAGTAATTCTTGATTTGTCTCTAAAAGTATTATAAACAATCTAAAGTAAGCATCTCTGAACTAGATTATCAAAATAAAGTTTAAATTATAATAAGCATTTTCATTGGCAAGCTTTTCAAATAAGTTGATCTTTTTTCTTTTCTCACTAAATATTTACTTTCAAATATCTACCATCTACAAAAATGGCTTTGGCATTAAATAACTCACAAAATTTGATATGCCATTAAACAAAGAAACCAAACCAAATATCTATCAACTATTAAATGTGGATTGATATAATTTACTTTGAAAATGTCTTGATTGCTTCATCTTTATTGGATTCTATACTAAATAATTTTCAAAATAATTAAGGAAAAATCCTCATTCCTTTTAATGTTGGGATGTTGTTTTTTTTTTTTATTGACTATGAAAGAGCAAGAAATCAGAATGATGCAACTTTGTTGGAAGGATTCATCAATGGAAATGGAAATATTTTGGATCTGTAGATGTCAATGGGCTAGAATATTACACTAATGAAATTGTAAACCACAAAAGCTTGTAGGATTAACTATTAAATTAGGAAGCTTCTTAAAAAAATTTTTAATTGTATATCTTGAATAATTGTAGTACTTGTAACTAATTGATAAAACTTCTTTTCCCTTTTTTTTTTTTTTTTTTTTTTTTTTGTTGTTTTTTTTTTAACTTAGAAATCAGTTAGCTTATATTATGATGGTATTATTAGTTTGAAGCAAATAAGCTCTCTTCAGTGTTAACTGGTAAAAGTAAAAAATCTGTATTCATGCAACTCCTCCACTCCAAATGGGATGTGACACAAGGTCAATTTTTAAGTGTAGTAAAGCTGGTTTAAATTCAGAGTTTTCCTTCTCTTAGATTGTTTGCCTAACCAAGGCCAAAGAACACAGTCTGCCCTACTATTTACCCATGGCTAGAGGAGAAGAGATGGATTCATGCCTCTCTGAAGAGCATTAGCACAAAGCTTGGTCCAGTATTTGATCTCAAATTGCTGAACTTATTCCCTACAACAATGACCATTATGCTAAGTGTACCAAACTAAAAGATCTGTTAATACGTTTATTAATGCCAATTATAAATAAGTTAGTTATCAATGGAATATAAAAAGGAAAATAATTGATAATCATTTTATAACTTGGAGAAAAAAAATTTATCTTTTTTTTTTTTTTTTTTTTTTTTTCCCCATCAGCTAAAATATGTTTGTAAGTCATATAATAAATTTTGACATTTATAGCATAATGTTTTCTACAACAAATTATTATCACATTTTTTTTCTAATCCATTGTTCTTAACATATTAAAGCTGTGAGATTTCCTGCAGTTTAATCTCTAAAGTAGGGATCAACTCTTAAAAAGCAACAAAAATAGACAGAGACAAAACATGTGAAAGTTGTGCTTCATCTCTAATTCACTAAACAAACTGAAAATGATTTGGTGGAATTCTTCCATTCAGAAAAATTTTGTTTGACTCCCTCATCCTTCCAACTTACTTTGCTAATTTTAAGTCATTTCAATTGAGTTTCATTAACAAGTTTGTTATAATAATATCATTATCTTAATTTGTCTACACTCCATTTATATTTACGTGGTGATGTTCATTTATGTATTTAGACAATGAGCTCTCATACTGATCAGAAAACAAAAAAGTAACTAACTTAGATCAGATCAGTGAAGATAAGAATCTTTATAAATAATTTCTCTCTCTCTCTCTGGTATGACCCCTCTCTCTTAAAAAGGATGTCTTGAGTATGACAAAACTGCATCTGATGCTGAGGTTACAGTTCTGAAGATCTGGAAAATGTGGAGTATCCTTTCATTGCCATCACTCCCAGGTCCACTTTGATCGGAAGTGGTAGTACCTGTTAGGGTCTTATCTATGGACCAAATAGATTTGTTTAAACAAATGTTTGATACCATATAACTGTAAAGTGTAATACAAAAGCAGCTGTTTATTGAAGGAATTATTTGAACTATTTCTTTTTTTTTATTATTCATCTGGCATTTTTACTAGTACATTATTTATCTTTTTCCTACATCTCCATAACAAAAGAAGGTCTGTTTCTGTTCAAAAATTAAAACAAAACTCAACTTGGATCTTCTGCCTAAAAGAAGGTCTGAGAACAACAAAATCAAAGAAACTAATTGTCTGAATAATTATCTGAATGTTAGTGACCTTTCTCAAAACTAAAGATAGAATCATGAAAAGCATCACTGCTGTTATCAACTTAGATATAAATAGCAAATATAACTTTGAAAGTGATGGTTACCCTATGTCAATTATGATTATATAGATTCTTTTTGTCATTTTAGATTGACCTGAAAATCTCTTGGCCTTCAGCCCAGTGCTCAAATCACTGAAGTGTCACCTCTTCTTTCTCCTCCTCCTCCTCCTTCTTCCAAATGCCTCAAGGCTGTTGCATGAGATCATCATGGATAAAAGAACTGGTTCATCCAGACAAAGTCCACTCATCCATGTTTGACATTTTGCCAGCAGCCTTTTTCAAGTAGACATTTGCCAATTATTATTATTATTATTATTATTATTATTATTATTATTATTATTACAACTACTACAAGTTGACTATCACTAATCCTGTCTTGTTGAGACTTGGATTGATGATTTTTTAAATTTTATTTTTTTTATGTAAGGGTTGGGTTTTAACTTTTTTGTTTTTTTTTGGGGGGGGTCCATGTCTGTTTCTTTCATTTGTTCTCAACAAACCATTAAACCTTTGTTTCAAATGTCAAGACCTGGTGTTGAATAACTCACATCAGCTTCTCGTATCACTATCAAGTGTTTTTGTTTTTTAATGCACAATTTGTACAAGAAAGATGCTGTTTTCTTCTTTGGAACTGTGATTTAGACTAAAGGAGATAAAACAATGTAGGTTATAATATACTGGGGGGGGGGTTCCAGCTGATGCTGCGACTAGCCCCAGCAAAACAGCAATCTGAAATTCTGGAAATGAAAGCCAGTTGAAATAACTCTGGTCAACCCTCCAATTTTTAACGATTTTTCATCAGATGAAGTTTACTTGACATTTGCTGATTTTTGCTCTATGAAAACTGACAAGTAGAGTAAAACTTTATTTGATCCATTTTAGTAACATTCATTTCAATAGATTGTCCCTCTTTCTCTCAGGCAGGAGATGGGAAAAGCAAAATCTCATTCATTTTATCATCTTTCAACAAACTAACTCGATTTTTTTCTCTCTCTTTCTTTTAAAGGAAAAGATAAATGTGTATTTTTACTAATTTTCTCTATAAAGACTGAAAAAAGTTATCTTTTACTGATCTTTTTGAAAATTGTAATTTATGCTTGAATTAATTTCCTAGCTTTGACATTTTGGCTACAAAACCTTCCAGTTTTGAGACCCAATTTTGTTTGCTGTTCACTTCTATCACATAAACTATAACTATGCCTTTAAATTCTTTGGTTTGTACCTACCTGACCACTACATACAATACACCAATGAACCTGTTGTACTTTTTGGATCATAACCTCAAATGCATCACTCATTTCCTTTTGATTTTTAGCTCTCACAAACTTAATATCTTAGCTGACTATGATGACCAACTGATTTGAGCAGAGGATGTATGCAGATTCTTTTTATTGCTCCCTTTCTATTCAACTTCATTGCATAAATATTTCTATAGTCTCTTTCCTTTCATACATGGTCGGTCAAACTTGATTTTAAAGTGTCTTTACTGATTATAGCTCTTCTATTGCCATCAACCTAATATTCTGACATAGCTTCATGGAACATAGTATATGTACTTCTTATGTTTTCTTCCAGTGGGGGATTACTTTTGTTGTTGTAAAGACGGTGCGCTCTCTGGGTATTGTCTGCCTGATGTATGATAAAATGGCTGTAGCCAGTTGATATTTCTTCTTTTCTAAACCCACAGTTGTTACTGATATTAGGTTGGCAGGGTAGTTGTTTCTTAAGAAGGCCTTTTGTATCTCATCCAGGTGGGTAGCCTAATTGCTGTTATTCCTTCAAGTATTTATTCCATGTATATATTTACCATTACTGGAAACAGTGTTGATCCCATAATTTCTTATGTATATATTTCCAAGCCAAGTTAAGTATGTTCTTTGCGTGCAAAATGTTTCAGCCCAGTCAACTGGGGCTATAGAATATACCAACTGCATCTCTGCAAAGAGATAAGACCTCTGCCACTGCCCCCCTCAACAAATTTTCTGGATATGACATTAAACAATCTGATGATGAGGCTGCAGTAATGCTGGAGCTTTGAGGAATGCAGATTACCCCTTTGTTGCCATCACTCCTAGGTCCACTCTGACCCAGAGTGGTTACACCTGACAGGGTCCTATCTATGGGTCAAATAGAACTATTTGACTTTTAAACTGAGTGTAAAAAATGACTTATGCTAAATTGAATTGTTAGAAATAAAACTGTTTGAGCATTTAACTATGTGTAAACAAATGACTGGTGTTTACTTGAATTGTTAGTGATACATAGCAATACTTAGAACCATTTAATTTTGTTAGATCATGCTAAATTGAATTGTTAGAAATAGAACTGTTGGCTCATTTACTATGTATCTACAAAATGTGTTCACAAATCATATATTTGATATATACATAAAGAAAGGCTTTGGCATTAAATAACCAACAATGGTTGATATGCCATAAAACCAGAGCAAACTGTTTACGTTTTAATTACATTATCTTCAAATCACTGACACAGTTTCATCCCAAGGGACTTTGGAAAACAGACTCACAACATTAAAGGTCACTTTTTCTGTATTAAAATGTAAAATATCTTTAATTACTTTTACAAAATGGGTTAAATATGAGAGAATTACATGGTCCCTAATGGCAAAATTCAACCTGAGATTCCAAAACACCTAAAAGTATGTGGCTAAAATGTAATAATTCAACAGTAAAAATAGAGAAATTGATACAAAGGAATTAATTCAAAATGATGAAAATACTTAAAACAAAAAGTTAAATCAGATAAAAATCTGATTTGTGTAATACTATAGTTAAAATTTTCATTTAAATATTTCTGCTTGTTGACTTGGAGTAATTCTATTTTCCACCTGAGAAAAAATAGTTTTGGTCAAAATTTAAAATCGATTTTCATTTTTCTAGATGAGTTAGCAGTTTTTTGCCTATTTATTCCTGTAGCTGCTGCTCAAAATCTGCTTATATCAAATAATTTCTTATTCCATATCTGTTTAGACTAGCATGCTTATCATTATTGTTTTGATCATTATTTCCCAATCTATTTCACATATATTGCATCTAAGCAAAAAGCCTTGTTTATTTTTCATCAATTCTAATTGATGCCATTTCAGTTTATAGCCGAGCAACAAAACTTTGATTTGTGTTAGTTTTTGTTTGTTCTTTCTTTCAATAAATGTTTCTGAGTTGAACTGCAATATGATACAGCTTTGTATGTGGACCATTGCACTTGTCTACTTAGGACATATTTACCAACCCCTCCGCTTGGGTAGGATATGACACAAGGTCAATTTTTAAGCGGAGTTTAACAGGTTTAAATTCAGTTTTCCTTCTCCTAAACTAGTTGCCTCACCAAGGCTGAAGAACCTAGTCTGCCCTACTATTTACCCATAGTTGGAGGGAGAACATTTGGATTCATACCTTTCCCAAGGGTATTAGTGCTATGTGAAATGCAATCAGTCAGGTCCAGGATTTGAACTCGTGTCGCCGTGTCCACTTGTCTACTTAGGATCAGAGTGTAACATCCACTTCATCAATAGCTCATCTGAACACTAATCATTTTATTTTCTGAGATGCCTTAATATTAATCTTAAAGCAAAAGATATAAGAAGTAAAGGTAAGCAGTAATATAATGTAGAAAACTTAAAGAATATCAATGTATATTTCTCTGTGTTTATGTCTCTTCCTGTGTGAGTGTTTATATCTGTATGTTTCTAAGTGTATTTGTGTGTGTATTTATATTTCCATGTATGTAATTCAATGTTTTTATCTGTGCTTGTGAAGGTCTCTCATAAACATATATATATGTGTGTGTTTGTGTACGTATATCTTCATCATATCGACCTATCAACATACGCATTCCTACCTTCTCTCGCAACACATCCCTATCGTCCATTCTTTCGAAAAATCCTC
>OY757927.1:10066473-10121473 GCA_963585895.1 Sepioteuthis lessoniana
TGGTGAGGCTCCAATCTTGAGGTTTTGGGGAATATGAAGTACCCTTTCATTGCCATTACTCTCAAGTCCACCCTGGCTCAGAGTGGTAGCACCTGATATGGTCCTATCTCTTGGTTAAATAGAAATGTTTGATGTTTAAACTGTGTAAACAAATGACTGATATCTAATTGAATTTTTAGTAACAGGTATCAGTACTTGGGACTATTTAACTGTGTGCAAACAAATGAGTAAAGTTGAATTGAATAGTGTTAAATAGCAATACTTGAAACACTCTAACTGTGCCTAAATTGAAATATTGGTATAACATAGTAATAACTGGAACCATTTGACTGTGTTAATGAATGAATAGTGTTCCATTGAATGATTAATGTTACGTAGCAATACTTAAAACCACTTCACTGTGTGTAAACAAATGATTAATATTGAATAGAATTATTAGTAATAGATAGCAATAATTGAAACTATTTAACTGTGTAGAAACAATAACAATACGAGTGTGCATAGAAATTAGTTCTGACTCCTTTAAAAATGAATTTACCAACAAACTATGTTTGCAAACAAATGACTGATGTTAAATTGTGACTGTTTTATAGCAATAGTTGAAACCATTTAACTGTGTGCCAAAAAAAAATGAACTCAAGCTCATTTAAAAATGTTATCTACTACAAAATGAGTTTACAAATCATATATATTTGATATATATGTATAAAGAGGATTTGGCATTAAATAACCTACAATGGTTGATATGCCATAAAACCCAACCAAACCAAATCATATATTTAATATATATGTATAAAAAGAGGATTTGGCATTAAATAAACCTACAATGGTTGATATGTCATAAAACCCAACCCAACCTGATAGATCTACACAAAAATATGAGTAGAGAGAAAGACATAAATAGATATTTTCTTTACCTGATGGTCACTTGTTTAAATGTCAAAATAGTTTGCATCATAGTAAAGTTGCCGACCGTAGTCGAGGGCGACCAGAAGGCTCCCTTTTCAATAGCTACTACACTGAGGTGTAGGGGAGGGCGCTACTTCTTTCCCTGGATTGCTCCACTTTGCCCTTGATACGTACCGTATATTACTGAGTGTTAAGCAAGGAGGTATCGAGTACCATTTTTAAAGTCTTTGGTATGATGTGACCTGGGATTGAACCCAGGTCTCCCGGACCATCGGTGAACACTCTACCCACTGGGCCAATGAGCCGAGTTTCCATTGGATAATTGCATAGGCTGGAGTGTGAGGATGTCGTATGTGTTTTTGATGACTGGAATTTCTTTTTAACAAACCTCCTGAGTAACTCATCATTTTATGTGTGTAACTTAGAATATGACTGCCACAACCAAACACTTGTAACTTTTTATACCCTTTTCCTTCTCTCTCTCTCTGACAATATTGGCCCTTTAACTCAATAACAAACCACTTTTCATTCATAGAATTGTTATTATAATTCATGGCAAATGAGTAAGGGAAACTACTCTCAAAATAAAATTTAATGTATCTAGTTATCTCCCTTTAGTAATTAGATTATGTAATATAGATTATCAGGATTAGTGTTAATGCTGAACCCAAATTGTTGAATTGAAAATTGGGCTGGAAATTACTTTATTCTCAAAAATCGAACATGTTAATGGTTTTATACTTGCTATGTTCAGTGTTGGGGGGGGGGGTATTGTGCTATAGTAAAAAGTATCAACGGAAATGATTATCATTAGGTAAATTTTTGCATCTTTCTTTGTGTTCAATTCATTTTATCTTCAGCTTAATATTTTGATATGTCACAAGAAAAATTACTTTTCTACTTGATTTTGTGTCATCTACTTAAAAAAAAAAATTGTATCATAATCTTGCTATCTTTGTTTAATGGTATATCAAACCTCCATTGGTTATTTAATGCCAAAGCCCTCCTTGTAAAAGAACAGTGGAGGTATTATTCAACCTATAGCTAAAGACAAGGGGTTCATACCTTTCCCAAGGGTATTAGTCCAAAAGTGAATGCAAGAGCATGACTGGAATTTGAACTTACTATGATGTCACATTTCAGAAAAGTAGCCACTATGGTATGAATAATAACAATTTTGACAAAATAAAACCAAATGAATAAAATAGGTTTGGGTGAGGGTTCCCCTATAGCCCACCCCAAAAATTTGTTAAATCAAGCGGGAGACGAAAACTTTTTTTTTTCCATGATTATGAAAATCCTTCAAATGCCTAACTTTTTGTTTTTAGAGCCAAATTGTCACCAGTGATTATAAATAATTCTCAAATAATTTTTAGCTATTTTGTTAACCAGTTCAAAAACCTCTCTCTCTCTCTCTCTCTCGTATGACATAGATTAAGCAAATTTTATAGATTGATTATATCAACTGTAATAAATTCATGCACATCTAGGAATTTAAAATTTGCTATATTGGAAATTTGGAACATTAACCCTCAGCCGGTGCTAAATAATGTAGCATGTGTGTGTCCAGTTAAAGTGCTGATGGCTGCAATTAAGACTTTCATTGCACTATATCAACCCCACTCTCCCAGACAGGTTTATCATCTTGTCACTTCTATGGAAATTTTTTTTTTTTTTTTTCCATTTCAATGGATTTTAAGTGAATTCTTCCATCATCTTGAGATGACATGGTATTTCCACTTTCAATGTCAGATGAATAATTCCTTTAAATGTTGACTCTTGAAGAATTTTGCAATCTTTTTAAATGTTTCTGACTGGTCTTTGAAAAATATGTCATTTCTTCATTCTACGGTTTGGTGCTGTTTGCATGACTAGACAAGCCGTTAAGTTGGAATATGACATTCTTTTCATTATTTGGGTCCAAATGTACTCTTTCTTTATCGCATTGTCTGCAATGTTCTCTTAAGTTTTGGACTGCCCTGTCAGCAAGGCTTGAAATATGCTGTATCCTCCACTGAGGAGTAAGACTTCTCACTCCAAAAAAAAAAAATAAGGGCCATTCTGCGTATGACACTAAATTTCATCTGATGGTGAGGCTCTTGTTGTGGGGGAAGTACCTCTTCATTACTATTGCTCTCAGGTCCACTGATCCAAGATTGTGTACATATTATTTGTATTAATAGGAATATCATATAACCGTGTGCAACAAACTTGAGAAACTACCAAAAAATATGCATGTCTTGCATATGACATTAAACTGCATCTGATGGTAAGGCTCCAGTCTGACTCAGTGGTAGTGCCTGATCATGTCCTATCTCTGGGTTAAATAGAAATGTTTGACATTTAAACTGTGTGCAGCTATAGCAAATAGAACTATTCAATTTTTTACTAGGGGTTATTATTAATATTGAATAGAACAATTTGTGTTAGATAGAAATACTTGAAACCATTTAACTGTGTGCAAATAAATGGGCTCTAACTTGTTTACCTACAAACTATTCACTTGCCATTAAATTAACATCAAAGATTGATATGCCATTAAACCAAATAACCTCATAAAAATGTAAATATAAACATGCAATGTAGGCAATTCCCTAACCTCTTGGCATAAAATAACCTTAATGATTTGACATGCTGTTAAAATCAATCTAGTTCTTGGTTCTTAGAAGCTTTTTTATGAAGCGCTTTCTTGGTTCTTTCACATGCTTACTTGAAGAAAAGAATTTTGCAATATTTGACGATTCAGCACTTATTGAGATCAGACAATTTGATGTCAAAGAAACAGGAATCGCAGTAAGTCTCTAGGGAAAATCTTACAGACTTTTCTCTTTGACTTATACTCAAGTCACTCTGAAAAACTCAGTTCCTATCAGATCACCAAAGTTAAGCACTGATTCGTCTGTTTATTTCTAAAGTGGGTAACCACTTGGAACTGCAGGTATTATTGTAAGCCAACTGATGCCTGTGTGTTAGTCTAAGCAAAGTTTAGTGAATAACAACTCTCTTAGCATCTTTGGTTGACTTCAGGATAGGATAAATCAAATCTTTTAATCCACTGCAGATATTCTCTCTCAGATTGAGGGTCTGGATTCCAATTCTAAATACTCAAAATTATGGTAGAATCCCTTCTATTTTAATTCTGCTTTTTACTAAGTTTGTTAGCATTTTTTCTTTCTTTCTTTGGTTTTGGTTGTTTTTTGTTGTTTTTAAGTTCAGAAACATTGTTTTATGACATGAATAAATGAGTGATCCTTTGAAATTGGTGAGTGGCATGTAAACTGTAATCTTCTAGTGAAATTGATAACTCTCAAAATTATCCTGAAACGGATTTTTTTATGAATTTCCAGATATTTCTGAAGCATTGACAGAACAATTTATTAACTTTGTTTTTTCTACCAGTGTGTGTGTGTGTGTTTTAAGGGTTTTCTTAAATATTTTTGGAAATGTAAATCTTCTTTGAGAAAAGTAAGGATGTTGTGACAAGATTTGCAGAGAAGTGCATTGGAGGTAATAGACATAAATGATATTAATATCTAATCACTGTCAATAGTTGCTTCCAATAGGAAAATAGCATTATAAATATGTAAAGCTGTTCAATTATTGATCGACACTTACATGTCTAGCATGAAAGACCAAGCAACTACTACTTCTTTCCTGCATTTTCTTTCTTCTTTTTTAATTTCTTTTTTTTTTTTCTCTCTCTCTCTCTCTCTCTCTCTCTCTTTCCATTTCTCACACACACACACACACACGCTCTCTCTCTCTCTCTCTCTCTCTCTCTCTCTCTCTCTCTCTCTCTCTCTCTCTCTCTCTCTGATAATGGCAAACAAGGTGCCACTACCGAAGCTTGTTTGCTTGGCTGGGTTTGGTCCCCCCACACACTCTCTCTCTCTCTCTCTCTCTCTTTGAACAAGCAAGATTGGTTTTCTGTGAGGTGACTTGGTCAGCTAGTTGTTTCTAATTGGCTGATTGCTGTCATTAAACCGAGCAATGGGGGCCGTGGGGTGGACAGGGTGGTGGGGCTAATGTTAAGAGAGAAAGAGACGACGACAGTGGGTGGGTGTGGGAGGGGATGACTGGAGGGAGGGAAGCAAGAATGGCTCATAGTATTACAGCTTGTGACTAGGTTTTTATAAGGAAGCAGTGGCGGAGAAGTAGGCGGCCGGTAGCATCTTTATCCAACTTTGTTGCTCTAAGGGTGTGTGTGCGTGTGTGTTTTACACCACCTTTCTTTCATTTTCCTCATCTATATCTCTCACCCTCCCTACCAACTTCGGGAGAAAAAACATCAGCACTACTACTTCTTCGCTCTTTTGTTTGTCTTTCCTTTCTTCTCCATTTTTTTTTCTTATTCTGACTTTACCTTTTCTTTCTTTTTTTTTCTTTTTGTCATGCAGCTTTTTTTTTTTTCTTCCATCTCTTTCTTTGCCCTTTTTCTCTTCCTTTCCCTTCCACTCTTCTCTTTCTCTTCCTTTCCCTTCCACTCTTCTCTTTCTCTTCCTTTCCCTTCCACTCTTCTTTTTCTCTTCCTTTCCCTTCCACTCTTCTTTTTCTCTTCCTTTCCCTTCCACTCTTCTTTTTCTCTTCCTTTCCCTTCCACTCTCCTTTTTCTTTTCCTTTTTGCTCACCGCTTTCCTCCCTTTGTTTCCCTTCCGCCTTCCCTTTTTGCTCCTCTTTTCTATCTCTCCTACTTTTTTTTCCGCTGCTCTCTTTTTTTCTTTCGCCGCTCTTTCTCCTCCCTTCTCTCTCCTCCTCTTTTTCGTCTTTTCTTTTTCTTCCTCACTTGTTTTCCCCGTCTTTTCTCTTTCTTTTCCTCGATCCTCTACCTTCTTCTTTTTCCTCTCTCTCTCTCTCTCTCCGATGAGAGTTAAAAGCCAAAGGGCAGAAACATGCTTATTGCAGAAGGCATTTTATTCCAACCAGGTCACATGCTGCTATAAATGGACGTTGAAGGAGGAAGGGAGCGAGGGAGGAGAGGGTTTGAAGGAGTCCGAAAGTGAGGAGTGAAGAAAACAGAATGAAGTGGAGGCAAAATTCCCTCCCCTTCTTTTCTCGCGTCTTTTTCTCCTCCCCCTCTTTTCCTCCTCCAACTCCTTCCTTCCTATCTACCCATTCTCTTTGTCTCATACTCCCTTCCCATCCGCTGTTTATGTCCTCCCCTTTCTCGTTTCCCACTTCCTTCGCTTACTCTCTCAGACTATTTATCTCTTTCTTCCCCCACCCCGGGCGCTCCTCCTCCTCCTTCCTTCACTGACCCACTAAACATAGAAACTGCTAACTCTCTTTGTGAACCTGGAGAGAGAAAGAGAAAATTTGTCAGATTAAAGCCAATATGGCAGGTTGGCACGTTGATCTTCAACATTCCGCTGCTTCGTCTTGACGTTTGCCAAAAAAGAAAGGATATTTTATTTATTTTTTTTTAAATTTATATACATAGTAGATCCACATTTACTATCAATCATCTTTACCAACCGTGGACCTTACATTACTCCTCTCAACTACAGTGAGAGCATAAAAAGGACCGGTGATCAAATCCTACCATGGGGGGAGAAGGTTGAAGGTTATCTGACTACAGGTAATATCGTCATACATAGATATATGTGTATATATATATATTATTATTATTATTATATATCTTTATTTATCTAATATTTGCGTTGTTGTTTTTTTTCTTTGTTTCTTTTATTTAAAGCTGTAAAATTTCACTTTCACTATTTTGGGTTTGTTTTGATTTCGTATTATTACTTGTTCAAGAAGCGTGTGTGTATTAAAAAAAAAAAAAGAAAAACCTTCACCCTGTTTTAGATTTTGCCATAAGCGTTTGACCAAGTTTTTCACTTTTATTATTGTTATTGTCTCCCTGCCCTGGTCTGCTTTTCTTCTTTTTTTTCTTTTCTTTTCTTTTCTTTTCCTTCTGGGTCTTAGCTTGTTTTCTTACCCCCAACACTTTTTTTATCTTCCAAATGCCGGTCTTTTCTTGTCTTTTTTCTTTTACACTTAACCCCCAACTCATTGACTTCCATTTTTTTTCTTCTCTTTTTAAAAAAAGAACTTTTCTTTAAAAAGTTTTTTTTTCTTTTTAAGTGCTTTTCTGGGGGGGTGATGCTTCTCCCCTTTATTTGTTTATGTATGATATGGAATTATTATTGAACAGTTAGATCTCCGTTTTTGAACACCGCTTTATCCTGCACGAGTCGTTTTATAGTCTTTAAATTTCATCTTTCCTCTTTTGACATCCGTTATTAGTCCATGTTTTTGATTTTCTTCGTCTAATAAAAAAACATTGCTGCTGCCACCCGTGAATGTTGTTTGTGTGTGTGCGTGTTAACCTCTGCTGACTATTTCGGTTTTTCTTTTCAAAATCTAAAACTGTGTCACTTTTTCTTGTTCAATTAATCTTTAAACAAAAGAACAGTGCCACTTTACTCGGATTTAAAATTATCAACAAAAATCCATGTCTAACGTATATCAAATCTTCAATTCTTAAATTTTGTCTTGGGGGGGGGATTTTTTCCCCTAACCTCATCAATCCATTCTTTTCTTTCATGCCACCTTGTTTTTCACTCGTCTAGAAATGATGCTCTTTTTCACTCCATGTTTATTTCCTCGATTCTTGAACTTTTTTTTTTCTTTCTTCACATGTTTTTATTAAATGTTTCACTTTTTCTCCGATTTCTTCTCTAGGTCACCAAGACCTGACTAAAAAATAAATGAATAAATAAATGACCACTTCTTTTAGTCAATGATTTTTCGTTGTCTATAGGGAAGGAAAAATTAGTTCTAGGTTTCTTGTTTTTTTAATAAGGATTTTCCCCACATGCTGAGAAAATTGTGATCTCTTCTATGGCTTTGTTTTGTTTTTAAATCATTTAGTCTTCTTTTCTCTACTCCCCCGTGCGAGTGTGTGTGTGTTGGCATAGATACTAAGATAGTCGTCATACACTTGAAACCTGGATCCAGTGTTGTCTACATTGATTATTATTACACAATGCATGCACACAAAAAAGAATCACTGATTTATAAGAAAGGGATGGTTGTTTGTAATATTTGGGATGATCGTTTATTAAAATCTACATTGTTTCTCATAACAACAACAACCCCTAAAATATGGATGATCGGCATGGTGTCGTTTTCATTTTGATGTCATCAGTTCATAATTTGTTCTTGTTCATTTTTCCCCTCAAGTCTGAAGTGCAAGCCTGAAGAAAGGTAGACGTTTTAAAATGGATGCTGGTGTTCTATTTATATCGTGTGTATGTATATGTGTCTGTGTGTGGTTGACTGTAGGGTGTTGAGTTAATCACTGTTACCCCCTCCGATGATGGCCTCTACACAATTTCTTGGCTTTTTTTTTTTTTTTTTTTTTTTGTTGTTGTTGTCATCTACGGAACTATTGATGCTCCTACTACAGCTACATTGGATACTATTGTCACTACAATTACAAAATGTAATCATCATTATTGTAGTAAAAGCTTGTTGAGGTAAAAAGAAAGATGTGAAGAAAACGTTTTGTTATTATTTCCTTCCCCCTCTCTGGATGATGATCAGATTTTTTTTTTCTTGGGTTAGTAAGTTCTTTCTAACCATTTTTTTAAATCTTCCATTTTTCTTGTTTATTCAGGTACGAATGCCGGCAAGAGAACAACATTATCTTTGTGGGGAAGCAACTAAAGAACAGTCTTTTTTATTCTTACAAAGTTAGATTTTAATGCTTCAGGCTTCTTTGTATATAATATATACACACACACACACACACACACACACACACACATCCTACCAATACTAAATCTTTTAAAGGAACCAAAATCTACTATGCCTTTCCGACCACACCACTTTTCTTCAAGGGATGAACTCCAATATCCCGAGGATCCAGTTCACTTGTGATTCTCATTTTAAGAGCCAATAAACTACTACTACCAGCCCAACCCAGTCTTACCTACCTACTAAACTTTTTCTACTATTCTCCTTTCTTAGCATAAAAGGCTTTGGGGTTAGGCGTGCGACTCCTGGGAGTTAAATTAAAACTTATATATGTAGTAGGTGTTAGTTGATATTGGAAGAAAAATTTAAAGTGGTGGTGGTGGTAGATGTAAACCAAATAGAAGCATGTGCCCTTCCCTTCTGTCTTGCATGACAGGAGAGAGGTGAGGGGATAATTTCTTAGTGTAATTCAGCCCCCACTATGTCTTGTCTCCCCTTTCCTCTAACTTTTTTTCTCCCTCACTAACCCTAACTTCATCACCCTCTGTTTCTGTCAGATCCTCCTTCATGGTTTTCTCTCTCTCTCTCTCTCTCTCTCTCTCTCTCTCTCTCTCATTCCCTTCCTGTTTTCTACACCCATACCCACACACCTTGTGGACCTCTTTTCTGAATATAACCATTATTCAACTGAATGACCTGATTGTCAGTCATTTAGGCTGCTGCACTAGAAATGTATGAGTCACCACTAACACACACACACACACACACACACACACACACACACACACACGTCTGGGAATTTCAAATTAAAAACACAAAACTTTGCTCCTCTCAATTCTTCACTTTCCCTCTAAATTGTCTTAGATTCTTTATGTGTAGCTTGTTTCTTCATTGACATGCATAGAAACTAATACACACACACTTCCTACTAATTTCTAAAGGTGTTTCCAATCAATTCTAAAATTCATTGATTCCTCTAGGGAAGTGCATTTCAATTGTCTCAAACATAAATATGTGCAACAAAAGAATAAGCTTGTGTCCTCTTCATTTATCACTACAAAAGGAAATGCAATTCTGTGTTGTCTGTCTGTCTGTCAGTCCCATTACAGGTTTCACAATACACCTGGCAATATTTTCACTTATAACAGAATAAAACATGTTTTGGACATTGAGATTTTCTGAAGAATATTAGAAGGTTTTAATTTGCTTGCAGATGGGAAGGGGTCCTAAGTTTACAAGTTATTAGTTGATACTTTCTGATCAAAAAAAAACTTCCAGATTATCCCTGATAATTCATTAATGCCAGTTGAAACCTCATGGGTCTTAGATGAATGTACTATCCAGTTCTTTTTTTTTTCCATAATGTTGGTATCCACTTATTAATGACTTGGTGATAGACTTCTGTTTTTATCTCAGCTGACAGGATCAAAAAGACTAGTCAAAACAGTTCAACCTTTTTTCTCTCTCGCTCTCTCTCCCTTTTATTTTTTACATCCTGTTTTAGTTCTCCATAAATTAAAACATTTTACAAAGCCTAAAAGTAGGCACCACCTTTTACTCTAAATATACATGTGTTTTTAAGATCTTGGCTTCCAGGAGGCAAAAACCAGTAAGATGCATATGATGATCTTCATTGACTGACTGGAACAAGCTGTTGATATTCTTAGTGCTATCCACAACCACCACCACCACCATAGCATTGGTACTATTATTGCTACTACTACACTGCACCCACCTTCCCCACACCATACCTTTCATGTTGCTATCCACCCTCTTTCCTTGCATACCATGACTAAGCCCAAGATTTTTTCTTTCCCTCCACCTCCCTCAAAACTGTCTGGCTGCATTTGTATGTGTGTTTCCCTATTTGACCTCTTTATCTATAAAATTTTTTTAAAAAAATTAAATTCCAAAATTTGAAGATGGCTATTATTTTTCTTCCCCATTTTGTAATTACAAAATAAAAAGAAATCCAAGCAAAAAAGACACCTGTTTAGTATCTTGTTAACAATACAGTCCTTTCTTTTTTTCTGATTTTTTTTTATTCATTCAAAATCTCAGTTATTTTTACATCAAAGAGACCAATTTATTTACATTTTAATTTAGCTCCTTAAAATGCTCGAGAAAAAAGAAATTGTGAAATGTTTTGAATTTTTACTAATATACATATAAACTTCCATATCTGTATTGAAAGGAAAAAAAAGCTTCTTGTGCATCAGTTTTATGATAATCCCATCATGCCTCCAGCCATCAACATTACCCTCTTTTATCCCTTATCAGTTTAAAGGGGGGAAAGGGCAGCTATTGACAAAGAATCCAAATCCTTCCATAAATCCATCCACCTCTTTTGTGAAGGTGTTAGATAATAAACATCTATACCCATTAAGTACATAGACGTTGCTTTCAGCTAAACCCTTCTGTATCTTCTTTATAAAATGCCATCCAGTTAAAAGAATCTTTTCAGATATTGTCTCAAATGATGTAAAAAGAGTTGTTGATTCAATTTTTTTCTTTTTTCATAATTCCTTTTGGTTTTCTGATTCAATAAATTCGGTAGTTTTTTTTCTTCCTTAATAATTTTAGTCTCTGTATCAAAGTTAGAATAGATAATAAAATATGTGTGTTTATACACACTGGTATTAAATTCAGTTCAACCAATTCTTGACTTTGTATGTCTAGTTATTCATTAAGCTTAGCTTAGTTTTGGCACAAGACCAGACGTATAGGGCACCGTGTGTGTGTACAAAAATCCAAGTTTTAAACTTTGTTAGGGATCAATATTTATCAGCATTCTTTTCACTTAAATTCAATGTAAATGAATTAAAAATATCCTCAGTAAAGTTGTTTATATGAACCAGTGATCAATATTGATGCCAACTAGCTCTGACTTAACCTCTGCCATGTGGGTTAGACTCATAACTAAAATTATAGATAACTGCATTTTGTATTTTCAAAGTACAACTAGAATAAAAGGCTTTTTTTTTTTTTTTTTTTTTTTTTTAGTCAGATGATTCCTAACACTTTCTCTCAGAAAAAGTTTTTGTTGAATGAACTAAGTAGTTATTGCTTTACATGAAAATCTCTTATTACAATATTTTAGTGCATTGATTGTCTTTCAGAATGTCTCAAGATATTTCTTCATTTGTTCCTGAAGTTGAATAATAAATGTGATATTTTACCTAAAGAAACTGACAAGCAGACACCTTTTGCATAGTACTTATTCAGGTGATTAGGGATGAAATATTGCACCAGTAATTTTGTATTTTAGTCATTGAAGTTTTTCTGAATTAAATCATTTCATTTTGATCTCGTGTAAATAATTACATCACTTTAATGTCTTCTTCATTTGTCAACTTATTTTGCTGTCAACCTGCTTTCATGTCTTGGCTTTGCTTTCAAATTAAACTTTTGATTTGTATTCGCAACTCAAATAATATAATTTGCAGATGAATCTTGTTGAGGTTATCTCACGTCTTAGACTTACCTTTTTTCTTTTTTTCTTTTTTTTTTTCTTTTTTTTTTGTCTGTGACTTATGAATTTTTGTGCTGCATTTAATTATTGCAACTAGATGCTATCTCTGGTATCACTTAGAAATACTGACATTTAGATATTGTAATATTTCATTAACCAGATTAATAACTGTAAATGGCTTCAAAAAAAATTTTTTTTTTTTTTTTCAAACACTTTTAGTGTTTGATATAAATACCAAATATTTCTTAAGATAGAAGAACTGAGAAACTTTTTCAATTGACTGTTGTTTAAGGCTCAGATTTTCTATCCAGTAATGTGATCTTATAAAATATGATATTTTACGATAAATTTCAACATGTTTATAATCTGTCAATTTGTATCACAAAGATTTTTTTTTTATTTAGATTTAGCATCTCAATGAAAAATTATCTTCAAATTGACCCTTTTCAAATCATTATCCTATTGCTTAGTAACCATTTGCACAAAAATAATTTTTTCTACATTGCAAAAACATTTTTTTGCAAAGAAATTTGCTTCAGTAACAATTTCGGTTTGTGATGGCTCATTAGATAAACAACACTGAATGTGTGAAGGAAATGAACAAATTTAGAATACTTATATAGTCATCCACATTTTATATATATATATATATATATATATATATATATATATATATATATATATATATATATATATATATATATATATATATATATATATATATATATATATTCCTTTTTGTTTTAAAAGCTCTCTACTCAGAATCCATTTTGAGGGGTTGATATTGATAATTATTAGTTACTTCTCATTGTTCTGTCCCTTCCTAGTTGACAATTGTCTTGTAACTTTGGTCACCCATTCTTCATTTAATAGATGCTACTTTGTAGCAAACTGATCTTATTTTTAATGCTTATAAAAATCTCATGATGGTTCTTTTTTTTTTTTTTTTTTTTTTTTTTTTTCTTCCCTTTCTTCACGATCACCTGCTTCCTCATCATTTTTAACACTTTTACTTATAATTAATACTTCACTAAAATCTCTCAATTCTTTTAGAATTCATACATATTTCTCTTTCTTCAAGAACTACATGCACACATAAAGATTAAGATTCGTAAATTCATTGGATCAGAGATTTAAGTTGGAAAAAAATGGCTTTAATAAAAGTAAATAATCTTCTAATTCTTCCGAATGTTATAGTTTTCCTTTTGTAAAGAGGTATATGTTTGTGTATGCGTTCTATCCACATGTGAAGAAGTCCGTGCTCAAGGGGAACCACTCGTCTCCTTATTAACTATGGGAAGGGGAAATAAATCCTAAAATGATCATTTTTCTTCATTGACTTGGAAATGCTTTCTTACCACTAAGACTCTCATAGATATGTCCACCAAAGTCTTTACAGATGAAAGTATTTTAATATTAGTTTTGCAGCTATCAATAGCAAATGGTAAAATATTTTCTGATCTTGTAAATCGTTATAATAAACATTTGTTTAAAATAAATTTTTAATGATTTACTCTGTTCACTCAGCCATCAGATTCAAATTGTGTTTTCTGTTAGCATTTAGAAATACTTGTTGTATAACAATGCCTACTACTTAGTTGACATTTCAGGATGATAACAACATTTCAATATGTTGTGCTATTCAAACTCAAGCCTTTTTCATTCTGTTTTGTTTTTTTTTGTTTGTTTTTTTTTTTCTCTCTCTCTTCTCTTGTGGAGCATCAAAAGTGTGTCTATTTTGAGTAAAGTACAGTAATTTAGTCTTTCCCTTGTTTCATTAGGCTTCTAGTTTCTATCCCGAGTCCATATTTCATATACCCCTTTTATTTTCTAAGGTGAGTATGTGTTTAAATGGCACTCAAAAATATTTACACTCTCTCTCTCTCTATTGTTGTATTGCAAACAAGCTGATAGATTTTTGTCTTTTTAAAAACTACAAGTAGTTGTAATTTTTCAAACTTTGTTCATTACACTGTCATCAGTGTATATGAACTCAGTTGACATAGTTTCTTTCACAACATCAACTTGAAGCAAGGATCAGTATATAAACTTTTCTCATATACCATTATCAGTGATCTGGAGCTCAATGCCTGTAATCTTGTACCATAGAAATCTTAAAATTTTATGCTAGATTACATTGACTAGAAATGGTTTCCATTCTTCATGTCAATGTTTTTTTTTACTCCTCTGGCCTCAAATCTTTTATTGCATCAGACATCTGCACTGCTCACAAGTTTCTCTCTCTCTCTCTCTCTCTCTCTCTCTCTCTCTCTCTCTCTCTCTCTCTCTCTCTCTCGTAAGAATTTTGTCAATTCATTTGAAATCACTTTGTTCTAATTTTGATAGTTTAACAATTCCTTCCATAGCTTAGTAAGTTAGCCTCTAAATAAATGAAATCTCATTTGTATGTGGAATCCAATTAATTTGACCAAATTATAATAAAAACAAAAGGCAATTGCTGCAGCTTATTTACATCAATAATTTTTACTCTATTAGAATTGACTAGAAAATAATTAAACCTACCTGCTTTTTGTTTTTGTTTTGTTTTGTTTTTTTCCTGAGATTTAAAATTTCATAATTATTGCTGATCCTTCAATCTGACTATTTATAAACACACACGCACACAGCAAATATAGTTGTTACAGTAAGTAGTTAATAAACAATCTCTATTTCAGAATAGTCAAATAGTTCTAATGTTTTATGAAGGGCTATCATTAAAGAAGAAAAGAAACTGATAATAAGATCCAGAACATTTCAGTCTTTCTACATCTTGATCAGGAATAAGTAATTAATTCTCTTTACATGAATGTATAAAGTTATTTTGTAATAAATCTCTTGACTCAGTAAATCATGTTTAAATGAAAAGAAAAAATATGAACCTAATGATTTTCTATTGGCATTAATGTATTGTACCTTTAAACCAAATGATTGGTCACTGGTTAGTTAGGATCAGAAGTTTAGTGTACAGGGTTAGAGAAACTTTGTTTTTTATTTATATATATATATATATATATATATATATATATATATATATACACTAGGTAACTTATGAACCTATTGGATTTCCATGTAAGATCAATCTATGATATTAATACTTAGTATTTTGAAATAAAGGATTTTAATTTGCATTTCATAGTTATTTCTATTACATGAGAATTTTAATGATTTTTTTTTTTTTTTTTTTTTTTTTTTTAGGTTTAATGTAAATGCATACCTTCTCCATAAAATTGTTTTATAATCAGTTACAGCCTTTTAGATATTTTGCTCTATTAAAAATCTTATTTTTGTTCTCTCTTTCTCTCTCTCACAGTAATCTAAAGATATTTATCAATGGGGGTTTGAACAACTAAAACTTTGTTGCTGAGTAAGTGAAGCTTATTGAATCATTTAAGACAGAAAATGGAAAACCCTGTTAGAAATCAGATTCTTAAATCAATAACATCAAATCCAAGTATGAGATTGGGTTTTTAACAAGTAAATATTTAAAATGTTCAGAATTTTTTTTTTTACCTTGAACTCTTTCTCTTTATAATTTGTTTCAACTGAATCTTAAAATATTTCCTTACATTTAACCAGTCACTAAGAACCTCAGTTATGTTTCCACTAAACAAGTTTTGTGCAACATATTCATCTGGTCAATATTTTTGGCCTCTTGGTAATCAAGATTTTACTATTCTAAACTCTTAAGGAAAGTAAGACTGTCATCTTATACTTTAACAATTTATCTGCATCTTGTATTTTTTACCATGTGCATTTGTAATATAAAAATCTTACTGTGAAAAAGAGCATTAGGTGTCAAGAAAAAGTGATCTCTAAGAATTTTTGTTAATTTTGATTATTCTAAGTTTTTATTTGTAAATGAATTTAGATATCAACCAGGATGAACACAGTTATGATTTTATCCTAGCTAATGTACAAAAAAGTTTTTGTTTTTTAAAAAGAACTTTTTTTTTCTTAAATGATTTGAATTTAATCAAAGTAAATTCTTGTTGCTCTGGGCCTAAAATTGAATATTCATGAATATTCTCAACAAAAGCTGAGTGAGCTGCTGTTTTTCAAATCAATTGGTTACATGACAAGGCAGCTGTTATTTTGCATGCATAAATCATTACTTTTTTTTTCTTTCTCTCTCTCTCTCTCTCCTTTAAAAGCTGAACATGTAATGAGCAATAACAGAGCTCCAATCTCACTTGAGTTGCCATTTTCTTTTGAGTGACTCCAGCAATGAATTTCATCCAACCTGCCCAAGATATGTCCTTGATGTGCATTTTGCCTCTTCAAAATTAATCTATAGGTGTTGCACTGTACTCTAATAATAAACCAAGAGAAATTAACTTTTCTTTTTCTTTTTTTTTTTCTTTTTCTTTTTAATACTTTTTCTTTTTTATACTTCTTTTTCTATTTGAAATACTTGTTTTATTATTACAGTTTCATTGTTATTGATTGAATTGACTGTGATATATCATTTACTTTTTGCATATTTCATAAATATTGACTGCAGATAATTTATCAAAAGGTTTGCTGGCAGTTTTTTTTTAAAAAAAAAAACTTAAATGTGACTCAAATGGAAAGCATTAAAAACTTTAAAGAAAAGGCTATGAACTACACACCTTGTAAATTTATAACTGTTAAATGGAAACATTTGAATTCCTGATAATTTTTTAACCAGAAGTTATTTGAAATGATTTGAAAGTGTAAAAATATTTAACAAGCATTTAATTTGCAATAACTGCATATTGCATAGTATATTTGTGGCAGGTGAGTTACATGCCTATAACAACTCATGAATTTCTAAATACCAATATCAAGGTGCACTTTTATTATAACTTTTGGTTCCTTTTTTTCTTTTTTTCTTTTTTCCTTTAGGAACAGGGCTTCAATTCTTGTGACTATATATTATTAACTATTTGGTTAGATAAGAAGGCTTGTCTCAGCTACCTCCCCTGTCTTGTTATTTACAATATATTAAGCTGAGAGTTTTATCAATATTGATAGCCATGGAAAGGGAAGATACATATATGTATCTTTGTTCAGCATCTTTTGTAGTAGATGCTCTGCTACTGCAGCAGCAGTAGCAATGTCATAATAGTGGTAATGGCTGTAATAAACACACTGCACTCCACTCTCTCTCTCTCTCTCTCTCTCTCTTAACCCCCCTTATCTTAAGCCCTCCTTTGGTTTGCATCCTTTCTCCCTGCTATCTTTTCTCTCTCTCTCTCTCTCTCTCTCTCTCTCTCTCTCTCCACTAAAAATGAGAATGTGCTGTTGAATTATTAGCTTAATAATATTTAGAAAATAGAGCTGGGTTCATGGCTCCTGAGTAATCTCTCTCTCTCTCTCTCTCTCTCTCTCTCTCTCTCTCTCTCTCTCTCTCTGTTACATTGCTCAGTTTTGTCAAGTAATGCCAATCATGACAATAAGAGGGTCCGTTTTTCTTTCTCTCTTAAGAATCCATTATTCATTTATAAATTTACCTTCTGCGTATTGTCTTTTCTTTGAAGAGATCAAAGAATAAATTTTTAGGAAATAACTTGGAATTTTGTGCTGTCTAAGATTTTTGTTTTGCATTTTCATATTACCTGGTGAAAACTGAGCAGCAACAACTTCCTTTTATTTGTTTTTTTTAACCTTTTGAGCCCTGAGCTCCTGAGCCTAGAATTATCCCCTGCCAGTTGAGCCCTGAGCTCATCACCTGTAAACCAATGCTACAGTGTGGGAGTAAAATTAAAGTACCTCGAGTATATTAGTGTAATGGACTCAAAGGAATTTCCAATATGTATTTTGTTCAATTAAGTTCCGTTATTTTTTCTTCACCCTCTTTTTTTAATTTATTCAATTCAATTTCAACATAAGTGATTTAAGACACCTTTGACAGACATGGAAACTTTTTTTTCTTTACAGCTCTCAAGTAATAATTTTTATATTTCTGAATTGATACTTGATAAATATCTTCTAAAATAATGTAGACATCTTCAGAAAGCTCCTGCACTATTTATCTTTGAACAGTAAAACTTAATTTAGACTTTTAAGGATAGGGTAAATCTTTGAAAGAGCCATTCAAAGTGACCGAAACATCACAAGGGGGAATTATGAACTCAGAAAACACAACTTAAGCTGTAGCATATTTTTCTACATGCTTCTGTGTGATAGGATTTTTTTTTTTTTTTTTTTAAGTCAACTCTTTCAGTCTTATCTAAAAGAATCAAACATATTAAAAGTGCCTATTCAAATGTCTCATCCCTGAAAACAGTCTTATCATTTCAGCGAGTCAACTACACAAGAGAAATGCCTCTAAAATATATCTAGGCATGTGCAAAACAACCAGTGAAAAACTGGTTTACAATTCATTCTTTTCAAAAAAGAACACAAAGAACTTTTCTGCACACTGATGTAATATATGGATTTTTTTTTTTTTTTTTTTATGTCTCTCTCTATAATGTCCACTTTTAGCACTCAACCTAAAAGTTTGTTTTTTTTTGGGGGGGGGGGGTAAACAATAACGCATTTTAACCATTTTCATATTTGATCCCACATGTCTTATTTAAGAGAAAATTCTCTTTTAAATCTTTGAGTTTTATAACTTTTCGATTTGAAGTGGAATTAGTTGATCATAAAAGAAAGTGAGAATACTGTGACATCTCTGTCATCTGTTACTTAAAGCTAATTCTAACTGAAATTTGTGACACTGATAAGAAGGGCAAGGGATTTACTACTTGTAAATACCAGGTAAAGGGAAGAAATAAAGTCTTCGGCAATCCATCTATTTGTTGTTGTTTTTTTCCTCTCTTTTTTTGATAAACTATTGTTTTAAAGTTTTCATAAACTCAGCTTTTAGGAAAAGAGTTTTAATTAACAACTTAAAAGTCTAGCTTCTTTGTAGCGTGGCTCCTCTCCTCTCCCTCCAATTGTTTTATGTTATACATTTCATTATTTTCATATCCTTAAAAGAAAATATGCATTTCTATGTTTAAACTTCTCAGTCAGATGCAAATACAGATTATATATGAGAAAGAGTTAATGGGGGTTGTAAACAGTTTTTCTGGTATATGACAAAAAAATGAACAATATTGTTACAAAAGGCTTGTATTATTGAGATATCTTCTTCGGACTTATTTTTTAATAGGTTGTTTGTTTTAGAGGGTTACCGAAATAAAGAAAAATTGAATCCTCCTTATATCTATTAGGTCATCCTATAAGTAATGTATTAAAGTTTTCATCTTAAATAAAAAGGTTATTTGAAGGAGAAATAAAGTGTAAGTCAACTAGTTTGTCAACGTTTATCATCCAAAGGTTTTAGATTTAAGAAAATGTTCATTCACCTCCTTTAGGAATGGTGTGGTGGGGGAGGCATTTTGGCTGCTGCTGTTGTTTTGTTGTTTAAATATTTCACTCCTCCACTCCCCCTCCTTGATTTACTCCTGTAGATCTGACTCAGAATAAATGTTGATACATTTCAACTCCAGACGAGGAGGGGTTCTCCCTCAAGGATGGTGGTGGTGGTGATGTTGGTGTCAAATCACAACATAATTTTCACATAATTAGTATCGAAATTGATTTTTGTTATAATTAATTTGCTTTAAATGTTTTTAACGGATTTTGTTTTGTTTTTTTTTTATTTTTTAGTTTCCAAATCTGAAAAATACTGGATTAAGCTAAGTTCCAGTCTTGTTAAGTTTTATTGGTAAGTGGAATTTTATTCCGATTCTCTCTCACACACACACACACACACACACACACCTTTTACACATTAAAAACTTTTTTTTTTTCTTTAAGAATAAAATCCCATTAAGTAGCAAGTAAATAGTGGCTTTTGTCAGTTTTGTTGTTTGGGGGTATCCAAATGTGCATGTATAATTTTAATGATACATTACTTGATATGAGAAAATCTCTTCACATGTCACACACACACACCCCACCCTCTGACCCACTGACCTTTGTTAACAGAAAGAAGGGATCAAACTTAAAATGTCATTAGTTTTATGGCTTGTCTCTAGAGTAAACAGAACTGGCACTGAAGTTTGGTATGGTGTATTACAGGAAGCTGTGTCAATAGGTCTTTACAGATTTAAGTATCAACTCACGAAACCAGTTTAATGTTATGTATTTGCCCAAACCCTCCACCACTGGCAGGATATGACACAAGGACAATTTTTAAGCAGAGTAAAGCTGGTTTAAATTCATTCTTCCTTCTCTTAGACTGGTTGCCATAATCCAGGCTAAAAAAAAACCCTAGTTTGCTTTACTATTTTCTCTAGAGGAAGAACAGATGGATTCATGCCTTTCTCAAGGATAAACCTGTTCAGTATATGAGGATGCATTTTTAGCACTCAATTCTTTTGAGTAGATCTAAAATATCAGTGATCTCTATCTATTTAATTGATTATATGAAGAAGCAAAGCTCTGTACTTTGGCCTCTTTGATGATTTACACTCAAGGTTCATTTGGTTTTCCTTATGTGAATAATAGCACTTGATCTCCATGCAACGACCTTGCCTAATATTGGCACATTAAATGCTTCCCTCTACCTTCTCTCAATTAATGAAGAGAAGGACAGATTAAATGTCAATAGCTTAAATTTTAATTGGACCATCTGTACATAGAGATTAAGTAATACATAATATCTTATCACATTGGTATCATAGATTTTACTCAAGGAATGAATTTCTTTTTTTAACTGTAAGGGCTTCCTTAGAAATGGCTTTGTACATCAGGTGGAATGTTAACACTTACGTTTTTGCTCCTATAATATTCAGTAATGGTTTCATGATTATCTCATTACTCCCTTTAAATATCTCTGCTTCCCTATAACAAAATATCCAGTAATGCTACTATCATTGAACAAATCCATAATGCTATGTACAAGTTGACTTTTCTTTAACTTGCAAACAAATCACCTCAATAAGTAATTCCAAATCCCCCCAAAATGAAGCGTTACTGTTTTTTGACTTAGCAATGCGCATCTTCCATTAACAATTTGAAATGTTGATTATCTAGACAATCAGAAAAGGCGGTATATGTGGGTGAGGAACAATTGATGAGATGATAATAAAGGGAACAGTATGACTCAATCTCTAAACAGCATGGGTCATTTTAAATTGAGCTCTCTCTCTCTCTCTCATATTTTGATTTGTAAATGATTTTCAGTGACAGTTGACTTGGCTTCAAAACAAAAATTGTCAAATTTCTAGAAGCAGGTTAAAATAATTTCTCCGAAACAAAACCTTTTTTCAATTAAATTGCCATTGCTTCACTTATTTGTTAATTTTACCAGAATTATTTTAAGACCCCATTTTCACCAGCTGAAAAATAAATTTCCTTTCTTTTAATTAACATCTTTTAAATTCTATCAAAATGCAGAACTCTTTCCTCCTTCATGAGTATGACATGACACATGATCCATTTTATGAGTAAAGCTAGTCTGAATTCAAATTTTCTTGTGGAGTATTTGGCTAAAGAACTCAATCTGCCTTACTATTTACCCATAGCTTGAGAGAGAACAGAGTTATGTCTTTCCCAAGGGCATTAGCATGAAGTGAAACACAACCCCCCTCCCTTATCCAAGATTTGAACTTGGATCACCAATTCCATTTCCAACACTGATAACGTCTATATATATATATATATATATATATATATATAATCATGGGGAGTTGGGTACATACTGGTGAATTGAAACTGCTAGTTGAACTGAAAGCATTGTGGCATGATTTTTTTTTTTTTTTCTTTTTTCTCTCTCTCTCTCTCAATATTTATTTCACAATGATTACATTTATGCAAACTGCTTTCTCTCTAGCTTCTATTTTATTTTGTGCAAACTGATTAATTAATCTTTTATTTTTTCTGTGTCTTCAAATAGAATACAAAGTGTTTTTTGTCTCCAGCATTGAAAGTCTGATCAAATTTTCATTTTTCCTTTCTTTTATCAAATTATCTTAAGTCAAACAGACTTCACCACTTCACCCCAAGTAAAAGTGTAAAAACATAAATACACACAATGAACGATTAGAATATTATACTTTTTTTCTTTTTCTTTCTTTTTTTTTTTTTTTTTTTTTTTTTACTAGAAAAATTTTTGTTCAAGCTAGATTGCTTCCAGTGACATTCTTAACTAACCTTAACCCAGGCTTTCAAAAGTAGTTTTAAAAAAAAGGAATGATAATACTAAATTTTCTATGATATGTAAGGGTGGTGTTTAATCCCACCCACCAAAAAACATGCAGAATTTTTTTTTTTTTTTTTTTTTTTTTCCATTTAAAAAAAAAAATCAAATGTAACTTTTATTGACAAGTAAAAGGTTAAATGGATTATCCGTTTAAGCCACTCCTCATTCATTTAGATTTTTTTTTTTTTTTTTAAGAATAAGCAAATCTTGTGATTTTCTGTCTCTGTAAAAAAGTGGTGCACACAGCATTCACAGGTTGGTTTTTTTTTTGTTTTTGTTTCTTTTTCTCTGTCTCTCTTTCTCAAATCTGCAAGCTTTAAAAATAACTTTAGAGAAAGAGAACTTTGCTCAGGTGCTGTTATAAAAAGCATTTTTCTTAATTTTGTTTATTTCACATTGACAATTCAAATTGAAGAACATTTAAAGTAGGAATGAATCTTCACTATAATCACTTTAACAGGAAGAGCACAAACTGTCCATGTTTCACTGTTGACTGAAATATATTGCCCTCTTAACAAACTTATTAAAATCTTTTATTTTATTACAGTAACTTTCATTGGTGGTTTTGGATAACAAGAGAAAAATAATTAACTTTGTATTTGTGTGTTCTGTGAATATGTAAATCTGTAGTCTAAATATTATTTACAAATAAAATTTGTTTTCGTTTAAAAGGGAAAGAGAAAAAAATTATTGAACTGATTTTAAACAATTTATATGGACGGTTGTTCAAGCCTATCCAAAATGGTTGGCAGCAGGAAATTCTTTTATCTAGAATTTGTCTTAAAACCTAAATTCATTAATTCCGCTCTTAATAGTATTGTTGTTTATTGCAAAATATTTGCAATTTTTGGATTTAGTCACTAATTGGTAAAGCAAGTTTGTTTTTTGTTAATGTTATGTATAATGATTTGAGATTTAAAAACATCTTGCTAAAAAAAAAAAATTTAATTGAAAATGTAATTCAGAGGCCATATTGAATTCTTTTTAACTGATACTTTTGTTCATATCTTTTGACCTGGCCAAGTCTACATAATTACTTAGCTGTCATGAGGTTGGGCAGTATGGATTAATATGGCTCATTTTTATAAACCTACATAAAACTAAAATATTTTCTTGCGGCCTTCAGTATTGGGACTATAAATATTTGATACTAACGAAAGTTAGTTTTGGGTGGGATTTCTTTTTTTTCTCTGTGTGTGTGTGTGTGTGTTGAAAAACTGGGCTGTTTGTTGCTTTCTCAAAGTGCCTTTTTGTGTTTGATTATTTGATTTAAGTCAACATGCACTTAAAAATGTTTTCACTCTTATCCAACTTCATGGTACAAGTACTTCTCAAATTTTTCTTTTTTTTTTTTTTTTATCAGAGCAAAATTCACATTCATCCAGAGAAATCAAATGATTGTAGCGGGAAAAACTAGGGAACAATTTTTTCTCTCTCTCTCCTTTTTTACTAGTGAAATTGATTTGATATCTACAGTGTTATATTGGATACTTATTAGAAGAGTTGTCTCAAAATCTATTTCTCAATTTTTGACCCAACAAAAGCTACAGTTTTTCAATTGGTTCTTTTCTGTTGTTTCCTCTATTTGACTCTTCTGGCTAAATTTAAATATAATCATTTGGTTTAGCTATCTGATCACCTTGCTTTACATCGCTATTATGAAAGTGGATTTAATCAGTTTTAAAATACTCCAGTCGCGCTATTACGTTCACTTTCGGGCAAATACCCTTGGGAAAGGTATGAACCCCCTTATCCTCCCAGCTATGGGTTAAATAGTACTACTACTGTTCTTCTAGGAGAATGTCTTTGGCATTAAATAACCTAAAAAGAGTTGATATGCCATTAAATAAAGAAACCAAACCATCAGTTTTAAAAAGACTTCTCGCTTCATCAAAGCTTGTCTTTTATTCAAAAATAAATTACATTGTTTGTATTTAAAATGTATTTTGTCAAAAATGAAAGATGATCCATGAATGAATATATTCACTGATTTTTTTTTTTTTTCCTTGACCATCAAACTGTTTTTATTTCATTAAAAAAAATTTTTTAAAAAACTATAGGGATATCAAGTGATGATTTACACTTGTGAACATGTTAATAATTTGTCACTGCAAAGTATTTAACTGTTGTTTAACTACTTTTGAGAGGAAATGATACGTCTGCAATATACTACATAAGGTGTAAAAATACTAAAACCTAAAAAAAGAATTATTTAAAAGTGAGGGTGGGAATGCAGCTGAGCCTGTTTTAATCAAAAGATTAGCTCTTATGGATTTGTGCTGGTTTATTTATATATACACGCACACACACACACACAAAGAGCTGCAAATGATTTCTAAGCAACAACTTTCCCTTCAAGTTTACATGTCAATTTTGCTTGAAATGATGAAAATTCTTGCTGAAGCTGAGACAGCAATGACCAGTGGATTTTTGGAGGGGGATGCTTTTTAAATAAAAGTTCTATATGAAAATATAGCACTGCTTCTCCCGCCTTACTTTTCTCCATTCTCAGCAGTTTTTTTTTTTTTTTTCACTTCCAATTTTTTAACTGGAGGACTTTTTTTTTTTTTTTTTTTTTTTTTTTTTTTTTTTTTAGATTGATAGCTTTAGTTTTCTAAGGAAGTAGAAAATAAATATTGAGGTGGGATATACGTTTCTCTCTCGTTATATCCTCTTCTGCAATCATCAACAAGCAAATGGTTGTGGGAACAAATTGTAAAGAGTAAAAATTTTAAAAAAAATAAAAAATGCTTTCAAAAGGTATTTTAAAGTGCAACAAATATGTGAAAAAAATTATATCATCAATAAGCTTATTACCAATGCCGTAATGCCAAATTTTGTGGTCTACAACAATTTTATCAAAATATTATATAAATATAATTCAAAACTTGTTTTAATGACAAACGTATTAAACCAATTCATTTAATAATGATAATAATAATAATGATAATGACTGCTTTATTAGGAGTTTATATAAAGCAACAAATAATCAAAATCTCAGACCATTTATTATTATTGCTGCATAATGCTACATGACAGTCAAGCAGAAGTTAAAATAGTCGAGGCTATGTGTAGTAAACCCCTTCAATAAACAATTGTTACTTGGTATAGATCCCCTTTTATTTTGTCTTACTTGTGCATCTGTTAAGTCTCAAGTTTCTGTACCATATTTATTTCAATCTTTTGTTGCATCAAAATTGCTATATTTACAAATAAGATAGTTAAATTTATTCTGTTTTTTAATTTGCTTGTGTTTAGACCAGAGGCTGATTTGATGGTCTTAATTTTTATTTGCTTTAACATAATTTTGTCTAGATTAACAATGGTTAGTTTAAGAATTGAAGGGAGAATAACAATTTAGTATATGATTCTCTCTTTTTTTTTTTGATAGTATCCATGGTGGGGGAAGATTCGCACAAAGATGGTCATCTATGACTATCATGATACAAAATAGCCTTAATAGATATGTTAATAACATTTCTCACATAGTTTCAATTTTCTTGAACAATTCACTTAGGTTCTCTCCCTTCCGAATTAAAGACTTACATATGTGTATCTTACACCTTCTACAGTCAGTCTTTAATTATCAAATCTACTCTTATTATAGATATCTATTATAACAAGAATCAAAACATCAAGAATAGTTGAAGTGGTAAAGGCAGTGCATGTGGATTCCTACACATTCCTATAAGATATGAGCTTTAATTTTTCTAATTATTTGTATGTTGATTGTTGCAAGTGTAAACACTCTTCGTTTTGTTTGCATTGAATCCCTTTTTAAAATGTTATGAATTACTGTCAACTTGAAACTGTTATATGCTGATACAGAGTAAATTGGTTATAAATTTGTGGATTTTAAGTCTGGAGCTTCATAATCTTTTTCAGAATTCATTTTAAGTTTCTGCTTATGTTTTACTTGAAAGTAAATAGTCCATAAAGGACAGAAAGTAAAGTTTGTTGTTTTTTTTTGTTTTTTGGGGTTGTTTTTTTTTTTTTTTTTTTTTTTTTTCTCCAAGTTATTCACCTTTCTTTAACAGGTGCCTAAGATAGAGCAGGTAATCACATTCTTTTCACATTTTGATCAATATTTAACAAGTTTAACAATTTGATGATTTTAGAATTAAAGGAGGCACACTTAGCATAATGATGATGATCATAGGAATTGGTGACCCAGGTTCAAATCCGAGAAGAGGCTTTGTTTGCATTTTCCCTTGGCACTCTTGCTCTTCTTTCCACCCTACCTCACCCTGATTTTCTAGGGGCCACCTGACACAAATGCTAAGTGTGTTATTTAGCTGATTGCCCTTGGCAATACCTGCTTAACAAGGCTGAATTAATCACTTGGCACCTGAGGTGCCCCAAAATGGATCAAATATTTCTTTGTGAGTTGATTCTGTAAAATGACTTCATGTCAAATCTAACTTGGTGGACATATCTCCCCTAACTATAGGTAAAATAGAACAGAGTGGGCTCATTAACCTTGGTTAGGCAACCAATCTAGGAATAAGAGAAAAAAAATAAACCAGCTGTACTCGTAAAAAATTTAAAAAATAAGGGGCGGGGCTTGTGCTATATCCTGATCTTGGAGGGTGGGTTGCATAAATATGTAAAATTAGTGTATCAAACTTAATCTATTGATCATTATAAAAACAATTTTTAAAATTTCAATTATGCCAAAGTTTTGGGGGTTGGGGAGAGTCTTTAAATGCTACTGCTTTTTTATTTGCCATGAACTCAAATTGATATGAGGCACTCTCAAAAGCTATGGATAGTTAATAGGTGATGAATGTACTTTCTCTGTGTTTCAAATCTCTAAAATTACTCATAAAAAAACTTTTTAAAAAGAAAAATACCTCGCTTTTTGTTTATAAATTTTTGGATTTTTATTCATTTTTGTTTAAACCCTTTTGATTGATTTGAAAGTTGTTTTTTTAACTTCACCTGGGTTTATCCATTTAGCAGAGGGAACTTCATTTCATATAGAACGGTTGGTTTATTTTGGTGTATTTGCTTATAAACATTGGGGATGAGGAGGGGAGTGCTTTTTCCCTAAGAAATTCAGTATGCCAAAAGAGTGGTTTACACTTGATGTCTCTCTTTCTTTTTTTTTTCTTTTTTTCTCTTACATCATGGAAATCTACTACTTAATCCTTAAAATGATCAATACATTTTGTTAACATTAATTCACACCCTCTATTTGTCTCTATCTATCATTATGGCTGCAGCTGATCATTTTTTTTATTTTACCTTTGACTGTTAAGTTACTTCATTATTATCCTAACAGACATTTTTTTTTTTTTTTTTTATTTACTATTTGTATCATCAGTGAAAAAGCAAAACAAGTTCTGATTTCTATACTTTTTTTCTTAATCCCAAGATACATTCCATAGAAAAGTTTTATGAAAAATTTTTTTTTTTTAATTCTAACTTTTTACGTATAATCTGAAACTACTCATTCTTTATTCTTTACTGGTCCAACCTTGATTTGTTTGTTGGAATATAAAACTCTACAAAATGTTATAGTACAACATGACACGAGTATGTATTTAAACTTTCCTCCTACCCCATCACAAGAAGAGTAGTGATTCTTTGAATCCAGTTTTCCTTCTCCTTAACAAAGGCTAAAGAACACAGTCTGCCCTACTACTGACTTTAACTGGGAGAAAACAGATGGATTGATACAAAGTGAAATGCAAACAGCTTCATCCAGGATTTGAACTCTGGTCACCTATTCCATTTCCTATGATGAATACCATTACTCTAAATACACCTCCAAAATCAACATGAGTATCAACTTCATGCTTATGTTCTGTAGGCATGTATCTAAAAACTTGCACCCAAGACAGATATGCATAATAATTTTAGATAATAGAAATAAATAAAAAAGTCGAGTTTGTGTAAATCTACTATGAATTCTACCCGGCTAAAATTATCTTCTAACCCACAGTGTTAGCGTTTGAAGTTAATGTGACAAGTACTCACAACCTTTCTCATGACATGATTTTATACTGAATATTGATTTCTTTTTTTTTTTTTTTTTTTTTTTTTTAAGTCCTTCCTACCAGTACCTTCTATTTTATTGATTATTTCTTTACATATGCAGTGTTTATGCATAATGAGGCCAATTTTTTATATAATTGGCCATCATGCATGACAGGCCTTCATAGTTACTTATATCACCATAACGGTAAAGGCTGCTACATCAATTAGTGTTGTGTTTCTGAGGAAATAGACAAGTATAAATCTTAGTATTTGTACCAGAAAGGTTTTTAATGCTGATGTAAGTGAAACAAGGTGCATAAAATTAGATGTTGACATATTGTGTTTATATGATGCTTACAAATCTGTAGTTTCAGTTCCAATCTATTCATAACCCTGTCACTCTATTTCTTAAGTGCTACAAAAGTAGAACAGAGGAGAAGAGAAAAAAAAAATTTCATTCATGGATTACTTGTTAAATAGAAAGGGAGGTGTAATCTTGGTGCAATCAGAAATGAGGGTTTTTTTTGTTTTTTTGTTTGTTTGTTTTTTTTGTTTTTTTAAGTATGTCTTCACAGATATAAGGAAAACTAGCTTAATTTCACATCTGTGAGACTTACAGGCCCTAGTGGTTTTTGTTGCTCTATGTCCAGGGTGGAGGTACTTTGATAAATTTCAACATCAAGCTCCCACACTCTAGTTGATAAATCTTTCCAATGTTTAATTTCTCAGATGGAAAATGCAGGAAACTTATTACAGTTTTGTTTGAGTTTATATAAAGCAATACCAAGGACAGTGAGTTTTTTTGTTTGTTTTTTTTTCTGCATTCTTTAAGGATCTTGCGATCACCTAAGCTTAGGGAGCAGATTATAACAGCTACCTTTTTCCACTTGTGTATGTGTACAAAGTTAATTAACCCTATTGAACATGATCATCACTTGGCTGGTCAAGATGACTTTTTTCTTTTCTTTTTTTCTTTTCAAACAGAATTTTACATTGCAACTACTCTCTTCTAGGTTTTATATCATTACTTGCTTGGAAAAATGTATCAATCTGCCTCTCAAAATCAAAATGATAACTTTAAAAACATGTTTTGCTCTATTGTATTTTACAATTGCCTGTTAGCATTCCATCAAATATTTGTCCCTTTTCAATAATATAGAAAGTTTATTTTGGTTTCTGTACAAATTCTGATAACAATTCCAATATTACTACAACAATGGTTCCCTTCAGTGTATTTTAATCTCTTGCACCTCTTTTTCTCTTCAGATTGCAAAATGGAAAAAAGCCCAGCTGAAGAAGGCAATGGGCTGTGTGATGGGGAGAATTCCTCTAAATCTCTGCCCCCTACCAGCACAAGACCAGATACCCCAACAAGTACAACAAAAGACTCTGATGAAGCAGACCTCAAATCTTCCAATCTTGCTGCTGATAATGCCAGCAGTCCTTCAACTACCACCACTGCTGTTGCCCCAAATTCTATCACACCTCCCCCTCCTACTGCTGCTACTGCTGCCTCTTCTTCTCCCATTACAACCACTACTACTACTACCAACAATGGGACACCACCTTCAACACCTCCATCAAGTACCACTCCAACTGTGACAGAAAACCCAGATTCTTTGGTGACCCCAATGGATGCTACAACAACCACACCTGAGAAAACATCTATAGAACCAAGGCAAGTTGATAATGAATTTTAAAAAAAGCACAACATTCAATAAACCATTTCAATCCTCAATAATTAGTGGTGGGTAAAGAGAAGGGGTCAAATTTTACCAGTTATGGGGAAATAGTTAATTTTAAAAAGACATAGAGGGCTGAAATTTATGCTATAGGGTTAATCAGCCAAAAGTTTGTTTGGTTAAAGTTGAAATTTAAAAACAAAAAGAAAACTTATTTTTCTCTTCATCTTTAACTTTACTGGACATTATATTCACCGTTAAGTTCTGTCATCTTTCAAGAAACTTTGATTCCGGCCTCCTAGAACTTACTCTTCTCAATAAGTGCCTTTGTAATATTACTGAAAATTTAAATATTTTTCATTTTAAAAAAAATTCTATAAAGGTCAAAATAAATGATAATCTTACTATGCCATATTTGGTGAAATATGGTGGTTGATTTGTGAAAAAAAAATTTGTCCACTCATCAAAGAAACTTGTAATCTAGAATTATCATGATTGATGATTATTATTATAATACCCTTCACTAACTCCAGATCTTTTTCATTAATCAGTTGTTCTAATTGGGAACAGTACTTGTTTGAATCAATCATCCTATCATTTACAGGCACACCTTTAGATAAAGATCAACCTTTGGTCTCGTTAGTGGTGATTCATTTTGTTTGTTCCATGAGTGCTTTCATTTCACATCATTGTAAAATAGCCACTTTTCATCACCCACCCATTTTTCTTCTCCTCCACTTAAGTGGAGGAGGGGAACGCACATCAAATCTAACAAAAATGAAACTCGTTGTTTTCATCACTTGATTTACATATTTTCAATATATTGGCTTCCAGTCTCTTATACAACTCATTGATCTTAATAGATGATAGCAATGGTCAATGAGAAATCTCCTGGGAGAAACATCTTCAATTTTAGAATCGATATACAAAAATGAGTTTTGTTTTTATTTTTATCCTCCATGTAATAAGAAGTGATCTTTTTGAATGAAATTTAATCTAGTCACTCGTTGTACCATCTAATAGTGAATTGTCAGCAGAATTTAGAATATGCAGAGTGCATCTTCTGCGAAGGAGTAAGACACACATACAAAAAAGGGGGGAATGGAATGTATTCCTTCCTAGCCATTACTAACAGTTTCACTGTTAGGGTTTCATCTATGGGTCCAGTAAACCTGGTTGAAAATTATTTGTATTAGATTGGAATACTTGATACCATATAACTGCAAATGTAGTTAAAAAAATTTTAAAACAAAAAATTACAGCCGAACATTGAAAATATAGTTATTATAATCATTTACAAATGCATAAAATTTTGGCATTAAAAAAGCCATGTGAAGTTTATGCCATTAAACAAATAAACCAAACCTAATGGTAAATATGGCCAATCCAACACATTTTGAAGATTGTGGGAATAAATACTGAAATATTGTCACATATTCTTACCTAGTACCTTTATCTTCGGGTGAGTATTTCATGTATGTGCTTCCACATAAATCTCTCCATTTCAAAACCGATAACCAGACTAAACTTTTCAATTTTTGTTTCAAAACTTTTTTTTTTTTTAATTGCAATTTTAAATTTAAAAGAACTGTCTTATTTTCAGGAAGTGTTGTTTTTGTTTGTTTTTTTTTCCTCTCTCTCTCTCTACTTTTTAACCTGGTCAAGACAATAGAAATATTTACTGCTCTGAAAAGATCTAACAATTTTCAACCTTTTGATTTAAACAAAAACTCATTTTAAATGAGTTTTTGTTTAAATCAAAAGGTTGAAAAATGTTAGATCTTTTCATGTTAACTTACAAATTATGATTTAGTTTTAGTACACTGAATTTTACCGGCTCGTTGGCCTAGTGGGTTGAGTGTTTGCCAATGGTCCGGGAGACCTGGGTTCAATCCCAGGTTGCGTCATACCAAAGACTTTAAACGTGGTACTTGATGCTTCCTTGCTTAATACTCAGCAATATAGGGTATGTATCAAGGGTAAAGTGGAGCAATTCAGGGAAAGGTGTAGCGCCCTCCCTTACACCTCCATGTAGTAGCTATTGAAAAGGGAGCCTTCAGGTCGCCCTCGACTATGGTCACCAACTTTACTTACTTACATTGAATTTTCTAAGGTCTTTGCCAGCATTCTTTTCTGTCTGATTTATTCAACAGTGTTTTCTCAGCAAGTTCATTTTGTTTACAATTTAATTGCTACTTTGTTGGAACTTTGACATATTCTACTCATCCAAAAGTTTTTCAGCATATCCTTAAAACTCTCTCTCACGCATATATATGATCATATTCTAACTAACTAGATTTTTAATCCATTATTAAAAATTAGGACCCTTGCAATGACTGTTCCATAATAGTCTTAATAGAATTCTATTCACCATGAATATTGATTTGTTAGAAAAAAATTGTGAATCAATTAATCATCAGTAATATTGATATGCAATAACAGCTATTCAATAAATTCCAAGCTATGTCCACACATCTGCATAAGGTGTCATTTTGATTGCAGAACTATTAACAACAATAATTGTGTGTGTGGTATATATATATATATATATATATATATATATATTAGGTGTTTTTGTGTGCACCTATTATGTTGATTGTTGACTTAGAGTTTGTTAATGGATAAACAGCCATTTTAGTTAGCAAAATAAGTATGTGCATAAAGTGTGAGTGTTATTTAAATGCAGCTGGTATACTGACATAAAATTACTAAACTCTGTTGGTAGGACTTAGAATATGCCAACTCTGTCAATGAGATGTCTTAGATATGCCACTAAACTGCATCTGGTGGTGAGGTTCTAGCCTAGATCTCTGAGGATAGAGATTATGGCCATTACTCCTAAGTCAACTCTGACACAGTTTTATAAAAGTTATTTATAAATTAAAACTTGCTTTTTGCTAAAAGCCAACTCAATACTATTAAGGCCAATGTGAGACAGTGTCTTCACAATCATCAAGCAATACTACATTCTCCAAAATCTTGGTCCTACACGTGGGATGTGATGGTTGTGCATAGAAAGTAGGGGATATTTAAAAAAAAAAAAATTGACATTACAAACTATCAGAAAAGTGTTCTATAGAACAATTGTCTTAATACAAATGGTTTTAAGGCCTGTTAGTAGGGCTTAGAATATGACAACTGCATCTTCTATAGAGTTAATATGTACATATGCACACACACACACACACACACACACACACAAGAAGGGAAAGAAGTCTTGAGTAGGACACCAAGCTGCATCTGATGGTGAGACTTCAGTTTTGGAGCACCTCTTCATTACCATTACTCCCAGGTCCACTCTGACCAAGAGTATTAGTACTTTTTAGGGTCCCATCTATGGATCAAATAGATCTTTTGGGGAAATTTTTAATATTAACAATAATAGGTACCCTCTGGACATAAATATTTAAGTTTTAATGTGATAAAATATTTATTTTTATTTTATTTTAATAGATTTATATATGAAATTATACATTGGACTGCTTTATATGTGTGCAAATATTTTTTTAAATATCAATATTGAGCAAAGCAACAAAAAAATTTAAATTAAAATAAATAGCATTTTATCATTTAAAATGAAATTATTAGATTAAACTTATTTGAAACAGAGGGAGTATAATGAAAGGATAGAACAGCTTAAACATTAGTTTTTCCCATCACCTCCATTTAATTTAACTCAAGATAGTAAAGAATAAAATAATTATTTCTTTTAAGATTTTCAGTGGTATTTTTGCTTATATTTAATAAAATAAAACCAAACAATTAAAAATCAATAATACCAAGCAAATACTGACTAAAAATCAAATTTTCAAGATCAATATGCAAATTAGCCTTCTTATTTACACGGTAAACCCCCATTTATATAAAAATATCAGTAAAAGAAGTTAAGTTAGCGACATTAGTCGAGGGCAACTCGAAGGCTCCTTTTTCAATAGCTACTACACCAAGGTGTAGGGGAGGGTGCTACTCCTTTCCCTGGATTGCTTCACTTAACTCTTGATACATACCTTATAATGCTGAGTGTTAAGCAAGGAGGTAACTGGTACCTTTTTAGTCTGATATGACTCTACCTGGGATTGAATCTCGGACCATTGGCAAAAACTCTACCCACTCAGCCAATGGAATCCCCAACTATATGGTTTCGAGTATTCTTAACTCATCTTATAAAGATTGTGTCTATTTAACCAAAACTACATTACCACTTCCTTAATTATTTACCTAACATTCACCATGATTTTAATCTTATTTAAATTCTGTTAAGAAAATATGTTATTAATGCTGTTGGCTTTATTTACATACTATTAGCATGCAATTCTATTTTTTTAAGAAATCATTGTTTCCCTCCTCAACTCTCAGAGGTAACAAGTAAACGAAGAGAATTATTTTTACGTGTGTGTGTGGGGGGGGATATCCATTCTCTCTTTTGACTTTTTATCACCATTCCACGTTTTTCTATTTATTCATTTTCTTAGATGTCTTTTCATATAACCAACTTGTACATTCATCAGGAGTAGCCAGACCACAGATGGAAATTAGGTGTTGACTGCAGTTGCTAACTAATTTAAAGTTAAAATCTAACTTCTAGGATTTTAATCATCAGAGTTTACACTCTTCCAATGAGAACTAAGCTTTCAAATTGTCCTTAAAGGTCATTATTACCTGTCAATTACGGGTTGTTGTTTTTTTTTTTGTACTGTTAATTCGTTTTAGAATATTCCACTTCCTGTCAAATAAAGAGTTCAGTCATCATTCTATTATTTAACATTTTATTTGTGTGTATGAGGTGCATATAAGTTTCCTTACTTTTTCGTATGGGGATTTAAAATTGTCGTAGACTCTTGAAAATTCATTATGTTATTGCTATACATCTTATGAGATGACTGACCAATTTTTATGATTTCAGCTTCAAATGAACAGTTATAACAGCAATTGGAATACACCCTACTAAAGCCTGATTGTCACAGCTGGTGAATTTCAAAAATGCAATCTGACACTTTAGAAGAATGATATACAATTAAATTCTGTTTTAAACATGGAAAAATGCCACAGAAATGTATGGAATGCTTCAGGCTGCTTTTCGACCATCTTACAGTTTTCGAGTGGCATAAGAGATTCAAAGAAGGCAGGGAGTCTGTGAGGGATGATGAGAGGTGTGGGACGAGTAAGGAAGTCAGAACACCAGAGTTGATTGGCCAAAGGGTTAGGGTTAGGCTTACTATGTTGAGGTTTTAAGGGAGTTCAGGAAGAGATTCCTTGGGAAGAGGCCAGCACTCTTCAAATTGGGTCAGTGGCATTTCCAGCAGGACAATGCACCAGTCCACAACTCCATCCTTGTCACACTATTTGACTAGGATGGGCGTCAAGGCAGTTCCTCAGCCTCCCTAAAGTCGAGACCTTGCTCCCTGTGACTTTTGCTTATTTCCTAAGCTGTCGTTATGAGACAATTGAGGAGATGAAAGAGGCTGTGACGAAGGTCATTGCACGCTCACACAAGAGGACTTCGATGAGGCCTTCCAGAAGTTGTTGGAACAGAACAACATATGCATTGCAGCTGGAGGAGATTACTTCGAAGGGGACTAGAGTTTCATGTGTGTACTATCAATAGAAGTGCCCATATGAAAAAAGTCTGGAAACTTATCGTGTGTGTGTGTGTGTGTGTGTGTGTGTGTGTGTGTGTGTGTGTGTGTATATATATATATATATATATTATATTATATTATATTATATATATATATATATATATATATATATAATGAGAGAGAAAGAAAGAACAAAGTTTGTTTGTTTTTTTTTTGTTTTTTGTTTTTTCAGAAAATGTGTAAAGGGTTTTCCAAGAAAAAACAGAATCTCTTTGAAAAAAAATAATAATAATAATAATTTGTGAATTTAACAATAAAACCAATATTTTGCACTGGTTGTAAATTTTGTAATATTTGCTTTTTTCAGTTCAAAATTGAGTGACAAGAAAAGTAGTGATGATTATATATCAGAGAAAATATCTTCCTCATCCTCTTCACCAGCAGCATCAACACGAGCACCCCCACCAGTTCTACCACAAGTAGACAAGCAGCCTCCCTTTCCTTTGGCTACCAAAGCAGACAGTACAAAGATACCAGTGACCTTACCCAAATCTTCATCATTATCATCATCATCATCATTATCATGTGATCCTCCTCCAGAAAAGAGGTAAGTTTTTCTTTACATTGTTTCAGTTTAGTGCAACATTGATGTGGTCCAACCTTGTTATTAGCAATTTACACCAACTATTATTCTTTCTTTCTTTCTCATGAAATACAATTTGTGCAAATAGATAATTGCTTCTACTGCAAAAAGGTCATAATACCTCAGCTGTATCATCTTTTGAAATGGCAAAATTCTTGCTGTTAGAAATGTTTTGGTTTGGTTAATCTATTCAAACTGCATATCGACTCCTTGTGGGTTATTTGATGCCAAAATGTTGGTTCATTTCTAAATGATTGACTATGATCCTAACTATATTTTCAACATTCTATTGGGGTTTTTTTTGGGGGGGGGGGTCACTTAATTTTACTGGGATAATGATCTGTTGGCAGTTATATGGTATCAATTATTCCTATCTAATATGAATAATTTTTAAACAGTTCTACTTGACTCATAAGTGGGATCCTAGCAAGAATTGATCTTCCAGATCAGAGTTGACTTAGGAGTAATGGTAATGAAGGAGCACTCTACACTGGTGATGCAGTTTAGTATCATACCCTGGAAACACTTTTTAGATTTATTCCTCTGCAGAGGATAAAGTCGGCATATTCTAAACCTCACCAACACACTGATATGATTTCAAATAACTAATAATGCTTTTTTATAAACAATTTCAGCTTTGAATAACTATTCTTAATACAAATAATTAGCATACAGTTAAATGTTTCAAGTATTCATTTCCAACATTAATAATTCTATTTTATAATAATTTGTTTGCACACAGTTATAGTTTGGTTTATTCTTGTTCTGTACTAATAATTTTCAGGTTTATTACGAGTACTCCTACATTGCCATTACTCCCAGGTCCTCTCAAACACAAAGGGATAATAACTGATAGAAACCCATCCATAGGTCAAATAAGTGTTTGAAAATTTGTATTATACAGGAATACTTGATACCATATAACTGTGCAAAAAAATGAGTCTCTTTTTCCCCATGATGGCAATCAAATGTTTAAAATATAATTGTAATGAAATAATTAGAAATGAAATAAATTTTTGCATCAAATAATCCATAAGGAGATGATGTTCTGTTAAATAATTCAAGCAAAACTTATATATAAACTACTTGCCATTTTGTCATGGAAAAGTATTGACCAACTGCTATGGTTGACTATTTTTGAAGCCTAATGATCAAAATGATGAGAAACAGGATTGGATTTTAGAATCAAGATATTTGAATTGCTGAGAAGACTGATTCTTTATTCTGGTTTCAAGTAATTTTTTACTCAAGTCTGATGACTAGTTCTGCTTCACTTTGATCTCTTGTCAATCTGCTACTGTTGAACTTAATTCTCTTGCAATTCAAGTGTATATAATCATGTACGTTTATTATTTTCTTTTTAGAAGGGATTGAAAATGATGTGGTGGGGGGGGGGGCTGAGAGGTGGTGTTTATAAGAAGATTCCATCCCTCAACTCTAATAAAAAAAAGATTTTAATTTCTTTTCTTTTCTTTTTTCTCCCCCTTCTCTGACAGAATGAAATTAGAAGCCGGGTTGGTTGAGGCCAAAATGGCTCACATTGGCTCCAGTCCCAAGAAAGAACGCAACACCAGCCTGTCAGCCTCCCAAGATGGTGTCCAAAACTTGTCTATGAAAATTGAGGCTAAGATGCGTCAGAGGGAGCCCATCTCATCTAAGCTGAAGGATGGTGAAAGGGAAGTTTCAGCCATAAAACGTGAGGACGATGCTTCTCCTGTCAAATCCGAAGACAGTGAGAAAGAAAATCTTGGCATGGATATGCCTGTTGATTTGAGCACAAAGCCTGCATCTTCATCACCCGACATCATCACTTTGTCGGATGATTCAGATGACGAGAAGAAAACCCTGAATGGAGCAAAAGAACTCACTGCTGATGAGAAGCGTATGCGCAAAAAACTAGTCAAGACTCTGCAAGCCGAATTGCGTAATGAAGAGGCAAAGCTTGTTCTCCTGAAGAAACTGCGCCAGAGTCAGTTGTCACACCAATTGCAGGAGCAAAGCAACGTTGTGGCCAACAACAAACAGTTGTCCAGTAGGCAGCAGCAGCAGCAACAGCAGCAGTCTGCCCCTCCCCCGCTCGTTCGTGGAAACAACCAACCTCTACAGTCTTCCAAATCTAATTCTTCGTCATCTCATTCTCAGTTCATGAGAGGGTCGCAGCAGATGGCAGCAGCCCAGATGAGGGCTCAGCAAATGCATCACCAGCAGCAGCAACATCAACAACAACAACAACACCAGCAGCAGCAACAGCAGCAACAAGGCCCTCCACCCTTGGTCATGGCCCCACGTGGAATGCCCCACGGCATGCAGAACATGCGCAGCAACCACAACCAAATGTCCAATTCAAATAACAATTTAATGTCAGGCTTTCGTCCAATCCACACCCCGCCAACACAGACCCAACCCCCACCTGCACCCCCACCGGCCCAGCCTGTGGAGACGGCAGCCCAGAGACAAGCAGCAGCAAAGCTGGCTCTGCGCAAACAGCTAGAGAAAACCCTGCTCCAAATTCCTCCCCCTAAGCCGCCTCCTCCAGAAATGAATTTCATCCCAAGTCTGGCCAGCAACGAGTTCATCATGCTCCTCGGCCTCGAAGAGGTGGTCAACTACATTGTTGACTCTGATCTAATAGCCAGAGGTGAGAAGAACTTGGACCACAAAATGATCTGCAACCCTTTCAGCTGCGTCCAGTGCAACACGGACTTCACACCTGTATGGAAACGGGAAAAGCCCGGCTCAAAGAACGTGATTTGCGAACAATGCGTGACGTCAAATCAGAAGAAGGCCCTGAAGCAGGAACACACAAACCGCTTGAAGAGCGCATTCGTCAAAGCACTACAACAGGAACAGGAAATAGAACGCATGCAATCCCAAGGCATGAACATGCCAACCACAGTGGCAAACAACATGAATATGGGGACCACTGCTCCCATGAATCTCACCAATTCATACAACAAACCCAATACTGACCACTTCCGACATCACCAGACCTTGATGCACGCCCACCAGCTACAACGGCCTAACCAACCTCTAGGTCTGCAGCCATTTACCCGAGGACCATTCCATTATCAGTTACCGTTCACAAAACCTGACCTTCATCGGCAATATTTGCTAGACTTGATCCCACCCAGGCCCAGAGGTGCTATGCCATGGAAATCCTAAAAACATTGAATTGAAATGAAAAACGTTTTAAAATTTTTAAAAATAAACAAAGCTTAAAAAGAAAAAAAAGGACAAAGCATATTTGAGGGGTGGGTGGGAAGAGAGAAGAGAAAATGAAGATTTTAAATAAGAATTTAAAAAATGATAGATTGGCTTAAAAAAAATTGCAGGCAGGCAAGTTTTTTTGGCAAGGATGCCAGAACCCCTGGTGAAATAAAATAGAAAACACTTAAAGAAAGGAAAAACTTTGAAAGTAAAAAAAGAAAATTCTCACATAAAGTTAAACGGAATTTAAGACAATCAAACTTTGAAAGCCTCAAAGGAAAAAAATCAAACTTGTGCCAATTAATCTAATAATAATGTTTTTTAAGAGCAAAATAAATACAAAAAGAATGCAAATGTGGAAGAAGAAAATACTAGCCAAATTCTCTGTCCAATCCTTCCCCCCCTCTCTCTCACTCACTCTCTCTCTCCCCACTTTCAATTGTCCTCTGAGGGACAAGTCTCTTTTTTTCTTTTCTTCTTCCTCCTTCCCACAAATCCTGTTTGTTGCTTTCTCTCTCTCTCTCTCTTATTGTTATCACTTCCCCACACCATTTTTAATTCAGACTACAATTTTAAAAAAATAAAACAAAAAAAAAACTTTCATATTCCTGTAGATCTCTTGTTTACTTATAGTCTACAAACAAAAACTTTTTTTTTCTATTTTCAAATGCAAACAAAACAAAAGATTTAAGATTCCTTAATAAACAATAAAATTTTAAAAATAGATTTTTGTTATCTTAAACTTTTCTCACTCTATCAAATCTCCTTCACTTGTTTATTTTAATTTCACATTTCAATTTTCTCCAAATTATAATTTATCCTTTGACATTAAACTTTTATTACTGAATTTATAAGATTCATTTTGTATCTTCATAAAATTTCATTAAAGCATACAGAGAAAAAAAAGGCACTCAAAAAAATAAAATAGATTCTGGAGTTGGACCACATTTCAGCTAATGTATTTTGTTGTTATCTTCAGGTGTCATCTCTCTTTTAAGAAGAATATGACACCTCAAAGTTGTTATGGTCTAAATAATGGAATCTATATAATAAACCTCCTCCTCATATAATTACATTTCTTTTTCAAGCCATTAAAAGTTTAAAATTAAATTGGGAAATGTAGTGCTCTTAGATCTAAGCCAAAAGAGGAGAAAGATAGGAAAGTAGGTGCTCTCTTCAAATGAGCTTAAAAAAAATTTATTTTTTTTTTTTTACCTTGAATCTTCTACCATTTTATTTCTCAAAATTGTTTCTTTTGTTATTCAATTCCTCTCAAAGCAGGAATCCTTTTTAATGTTTCTCTGCATCCCTATTCCTTGCAAAACATTGAAATATTACTTTTCAAATAAGCTTGGTTATTTTGTGAGGCTAAACTACAAATCAAGTTGACTGTGAGATTCTTTAATATCATCATTTATTACCACCATCATCATCTTCATCATCATCATCATCATCATGAGGAGGAGGAGGGGTAGTAACAAAATGGATAATGGAGTGGAAATTATTGATACTCATTCACTCACACAAGCCATTCTATCTGATTGAGAAATTAATCTATTTAGACTTCGGACAAAAATCTTTTTCTTTTCTTTCTTTTTCTTTTTTTCCCTCTCTCTTTCTCTCTCTCTCTCTCTCTCTCTCTCTCTCTCTCCAAATATCAGACATTATCATTAATCCGTACAATTAATGTTCAACCTATTTATGTGACAGCCAAACTTCATTGAATGAATATTAAAAATGCATTTTTTTTTTTTTTTTTTTTTTTTTGTGTGTGTGCCTGTATGCAAATGGTCGCAGCTAGGTCTAAATTTATAAATTAAAAGAAACTCGTAATTACAATTAACAAAAAATTTGAAAATAGGTCTTTGTAATTTGTCCGAAGTCTAATTATTTCTCAAATGAGGAGAGGGGAAAAAATTCTCAAAAAGTCCGCATGCTGAAACAAGTCTCTTACTTGTTCCTTCCTCCTCGGTGATCCTGCTGTTCTTTTAAACACACCCCCACCCACCCAGATCCCTCCCTATCCCCCATTTTCCTAAAATGGCACCTCTTCTCCCATTTCTCTCAGCGTCATTGTTCTAGCTTAATGTTACTATGAAGTACAGGTCTTTGACTTCAGGACTGGAAAAGTCAGGAGATGCTGGAAGTGGTTTCTTTAAAAAGAATAACAACAAACAAACATTTTTCATCAAGTACTTTGGGAGATATTGACACAATTGACAAGAGCCACAAACATTTTTTTGTTTGTTTTATATTTATATATATGTAAAAAATATATATATATATGTTTTCTTGTTAGCTTCAGAAAAAGACTATTACCGGGAAAAAAAATGACTCTTGTAAGGAACTGAAAAAAATAATAGTGATTTTCGTTTCTGCTAAACTTTCACCAAAAAGGTTCCATCACAGTATTTGATTTTTACCAAAAGATGAAGAAAAAAAGGATACAATCTGATTTGTTGTGGCAGAAAGTCTTGAAATATAGAAAAAAAATATTTAAAAAAGAAAAAAAAAGGGGGTAACTGGTCTATTAACCAAACATTAAAAAGAAAGAAAAGAAAAATGCTGGTTTTCTCAGAACTTTCTTTCATTATTACATGTTCTGTTGCCTGAACAGAGACGGGCCATGATAGAAGGGACTCTAGATTTATTTTCATGTTGGTAGTCTTAGACCCTTGCTGCTATGACATCTAATACAAGAAAGACTATTTAATCACAGATATTTTAAGCTGCTCCCCATCTATCTTTTAAAAAAAAAAAAAGTTAGGGTGACTTTCTTGTCATGGGAGTGCTAGAAGAAGCCTTGAATTATAAAGGCCCACAGTCCATTGTTCTAACCAATCATTTTCAGCCATCTTTCAAAAGACTTTCTTTTCTTTTCCTTTTTTTTCTTCTTCTTTCCTCAAAAAAATGGTGATGTAGGTTTTTTTTTTTTTTAACCTGACAATAAGCCATGTTGAATTTTGTACGTCTTTCACCAATGCCCACCATTGTGATGACTATTTGTATTTTGAAGAACTATCTACATCTACATACATTGCAGCATTAAATTGAGGGTGGGGTACATCTTAGCAGATTTTGGCTTTTTCCTTTCTATTTTCTCTTTCAATTTGTTAAAGAAATCATATTTGCTGAAGCAGTCATCTAAAGTTGAATATAAATATATCAATACATTAAATCCAAAACTGAAATTTTACAATAGCTAAATATTTCAATCTAATCTTAGCGTTTCTCTACAGTTAGCTGAGACAAAACTATTTGTACTAAACTCGCTGGGAATCTTGAATCAGCTGGTTTCTGTTGAAACCTTGACTTAAACACGAAAACTCTTGGCTATTAGGCTTTTCATTTGTCATTGCTTTTTAATTATAAAATGTTCAGGATCTCTAAGCTATTGGTGATAGTAGAAAGTTCTCAAGACTTGATATTAGTGTTTTGTTTTGTGTTTTTCCTCATCAGTTCTGATCTTAGAGAAATTATTACGCATACCATACTTAATGCTGGTTGTTTTAAAACATGAGGCCCATTTATTTATTTATATATATATATATATATATATATAATATTCTAGTTTTTCTTTACTATTTTGAGTAAATTTCTTTTTAAGGAACATTTTAAAGAAACTAGATCATGAGTGCAAACGTTTTATTTAGATGAGACGTCACCCATTTTAAAACTATATTTCCAGATCTTTAAAAGAAAAGAGAAAAAAAACACTTAAAACTTTGATCTTTAGATTTTGGCCAGAACAAAATTAGAATTTATTTATTCTTTAATTTGCTGCAAGTTATAAATAGTTCTATTTTGAAAGGGAAAATGGCTTAGTAATTTAATTTTTAGTACTAGGATAGACTTCTGTTCTCCCTCTCTACCCTATTGTTTCCATTTAATTTGTTAAATTAGGAGATATATATATATATATATATATATATATATATATATATTGTGTGTGTGTTCTTTTGATATTTACAATTTCACTATTTTGGTGGTTACAACACATACACACCTCATATTTGTCCTCAAAAGCTACCAGAAAGAATAGTTTAGGGAAAAAGCAAAATGCTAAGAAACTTTTTTTTTTTTTTTTTTTTTTTTTTTTAAACCATTCCTCTCTGCCACTAACAAAAAATTTCTATGGCCAGTTACAGATAGTGTGAATTAAAATGGCCAAATGCCACACCATCCTCCACTTCAGATCTCGTAAATTAAAAGGTGGAGGGAATTCTTGGGATTTGTTTCATTCCTGAACTGCATTCAGGTATATGTTTAAACGATTCATAGGAACAAGCTTAAAAGAAAATGATCTGTTTAATCCTATGATTGTCCACTGGATCTTAAGGAAGACTAGGAACATATGAATGGATCATTTGATAAAATTTTTGTGTAAAGAATGTTCACAAAATTGGTTTGGATTGAAACCAAGACATAGAAGTCCCTGTTCAACTGCACTAGCTGATGGGGTTGCAGACTGCATCTCTTCCTAGAAAAGAGGAGGAGGAGGAGGCGGAGGTTTGTCAAACCTATAAATCCGGGGCATTACATGACAGGAATCTCAAAAGCATGTTGCTCATTTGATAAACACCCCAACACTCAACAAAGTCCTTAATATCTTGTACTTTAAAAAAAAATCTGTACATTCTTGTACTTGTAAAATCTACTGTATTCTTGAGTTATTTCAATTAAATGTTTTTTGTTTTTTTTTTGTTTTTTTTTTTTTCCCCACCAAACATTGTTCTTTTTTTTTCTTTTCTTTTCTTTTCGGTTTTTTTTCCCTCCCCGTTCACATTCAGCACTATAGTTGTTGATTCTCTAAGGATTTTATGTGTTTGGTTTCCTTTCTTCTTTTTTTATATATGATGGTGATTACCCTGGTTCAAACCTTCCTACAAGTATATGAAACAAGTCCTGTTCAAAAAATATGGCCTGTGTATTTGCATACTTGTGAAATCTGTAAAAAGTTAAATGGTTTAATATTGATTGTATGTTCATTAATAAGTTGGGTTTTATTTTTAGTAATTTCTTAGTTTCTTCAAAAGCAAGATTCTCTGAAATGTATAAAGTTTTTAAAAAAAAAATGCTTCACATTGAGAAAATGTTTTTAGCCAGTAAGACAACCATAATAAAAGCATTTCTACAGTTCTTTGGACACTTGGCCAGTCTCATTGTATTCTATTCATATTTTAAACTTGTTAATTTAGATCTGGAAACCTCAATAATTCAGCAAATTTATGACTTGACAAACCAGTAAATCTAAAGGTAAAGAATAGAAAATAATGAATATACTGTATTATCTGAGCAAGAATAATTCAAATTGGGGAATGCAGTAATTGCATTTTCAAAAAATTTCTTTGGAGTAGTTGTAAAAAAAATGGCTTTTATTGAATAAGTACTGAAAATTTTGTTAAAATAAATAAATTTAAAAAAAAATGAGATTTTTTTTTTTTTTCTATCTAGGTATTTCACCTACAAATTTTTTAATGCAAATTCTTACTTTTTTTTTTTTTTCTTCTTCTTCTTCTTCTTTCAAATGAACAACTTTTCACACATATCCCCGGTTGTTTGTAGTGTACACTAGTAATTTTCCATCTTTCTTACTAATGGCACAAAGATTTTGATGGTCAAATTTAATTTCATAGATTTCTCTTCTCCTCTCTCTTAAGATCTCCCAGATTTAATTGATCAGCCTGAGCTCTCAAATTTTTTTTGGATTAATAAAGTTGAGTTTGTATAAAGACAATTTACCATAAAATAATTTGTGAGCATTTAACAGAAGTATAGAGGCTACCCTAATAATGTATCATGATATAAAAGCTCTGTTAAATATATCAATATTAAATACCTTAGATTTTTCTCTAAATTATACAATGTTCATACTTTCAGCTTTCCTTGGCCAAAAGTTGTTGGGGTTTTTTTTCCCCTGAATGGATCTAAGATATAAGATTATAGATAACATCAGAAATATACTCGAGGCATCTTTCTTCTGTCTAGTGTCAAAATAATCCTCAAGTGAAAGATTACCAAAATTTGTCCTCTTTCATGCACATCTTGGTTCCAACTTCATCACTCAACACCCACTGTTGCCCTAAAAGTGAACCTCTTAGATAATTCTAAAGGAAATTAGACTTTTCTTCATAATTGATTGAATCTTAATCAACACTCATTGCTCCAATTAAAGTTAGAACAGCAGTCTTGAAATGAAATGGTTTAGAGAATTATGTTTTGTGTTGCTTTCGTGAAATTTATTATACAATCTTTTAATCAGTAAGAGGATTTCAAAATTTAATTTTTTTTCTCAAAAACTCTAAATTTATTAAAATATTTGAATGAAACCAATAATGGCACAAGGTCATTCATGAAGCACTTTGTAAGGAGCTTACTAACAAGGCAAGCATGCTGACCATTATAGTATATACTGAGAAGCTGATAACACCATTTCAAAGTTTTACACACACATATATATATATATATATATATATATATATATATATATAATTTTTTTTTTTCCCCCACAGAAAATAACATTTATGCTGATTTTGAAATGGTTGATAGACTTACTGGGTGTGTTGCATAGCTTTGTAGCAAGGTTAAGCCTAATGATGAACTATTAATTTTACAGAGATTAATGAAAGTACTGTTTTTGTCTTCCTCTTCTCAAAACATTTCTGAAAAGAAATGTTTGTTTGTATTTAAAATCTCTTAGCTTGCCTTTATATATATATATATATATATATATATATATATATATATATATATAGCCTTTCCATCTTAGGTGATTGGTACAAAACTATCTTCCATCTGGCTCTGTGCCAGACTGAAACTAAGCTTACTAACTAGATATATTAGTCAAAAATGTTTAAATACTTATTAAGAGTAAAAGGAAGGAAGAAAAAAAAGTTGCTTTCCCTCCTCTCCTACCTCCAAAATGGCTTTTGGCAATAAAAAATACTGGATACAAATTTCTTCAATTACGTTTTTGTTTTATTCAACTACTTAGAGACTGAAGATATCCTTGTTTATAGAGATCTTGGTTGGGATTTTATAAAACGGAAAATCTTTGACAGTTCATCTATAAATTCAGTGGCCTTCACCTTTTGACCGGGGGTGGGTATTTCATACTCATCAGGACAAATTTATCGATTTGAAAGATCAAGAAAAGCTTTGATATCGATTTAACATTTTAAAGGCATTTTATTAAATTCTCCCTTAACGACCACACTGCACACACGCTTTTTTTATACATCTGAAAGTTAATCTCTGTCAAATAATAGAAGATAGGCCCAGTTTTTCCATTCCAGTTACCGGTCTGGTGAGGCTCATTACTACAACTTGAGGCGAGATTTCTATAAAAATTCACAACCAACAGCCATTCACTACATCCTACCAGATTACTGGAATCAAGCAACGATGAGTCGGCTCGATTTTAGATGGGTGACCACTTAGTAACAGCAGGTACTGTAAGCAGTCTGAATTACCAATCCTTTGTAAATTACCCCCCTCCCATGTCAATCTGGTCGAAAATTCTAGAATATTCCTTGGCTTATGACTTCCCTTCTTACTTTTTTTTTCTAATTTACCAACATCACCATTTTTAAACACCCCCACCACTTCGTTTGTTTTTGTTTTTTATTATATTTTGCAGGTTCGATTTTTTTTTCTTTCTTTTTCCCCTTCTAAAGAAACGACTGATACTTTTCCTCTTTTTTTTTTTTTTTTTTTTTTCTCCTCATTCTATTTTCCTTTCTTCAAATCGGAACTTGTGAATGTCACGTGACTGTTTTATCCTCAAATCGATCTGTGCTTTTGGTTTTTCTCTCTGTAGTTGTCTTTTTGCGAATTCTCAAACAAAAATAAAAACTTGTGAATGTCAACCAGCAGACAATTTAGTTGCGTTTTCTTTTCTTTCTCTCTCTCTCACTCTCTCATCTTTTCTTTTTTTTTTTTTTTATTTATTTAACCCCTGCTTTCTATTTTCTTTATCTGTATGTGTCTCTCCCTCCTTTTAGTCTTTAATAAAAAAAAAACAAAAAAAAACCCCCTTCTGCTTCATATTTAATCCTTGCTACCTTTTTTACACCCCCCTACCCTGTTTTATCATTTTCAGACTTACCTGGTAATTCAAGCGCGCATGCTTTTTTTTTTTTTTTTTTTTTTTTCTCTCTCTCCCCGTCTTCCCAAATTTTTCTTTTGTAAAAATCAATTTCAAAGTTTCGTTTGTTTTTTGTTTAATCTTTTCAATTGATTTCTAAAGAACTGCCGTGTCGTGACTGGGCGAATTGAACAACCTGCTAAATACCTCGTCAAACCTTTTCGTATTTTGCACAAATAAATTTAATCTCTCTCTTTCTTTCTTTCCCCCTCTCTCTCTCTCTCCCAATAGAACAACTGTTTGTTTTGTTTTATTTTTTGATTTTTTTTTTTCTGTCTCTCCCATTCCTCATGCACTAAGAAAAAAATTACAAGCCCAGTTTTTACCACTAACGACATTTTCTTATTCCATCTCTTATGGCTTTCAAATTAAGAATCAAAATTTACTTGAGTTGGTTCCGATTAATTTAAGCTTTTTTTTTTTTCTTTTTTTTTTTTTTGCTATCTCTTACCCTCGTTATTTAAAAACAATGACAAAATGTGTCTGTTAACAGCAGGAGGATTTGAAAGTTACGTTCAAGGAGTAAAAAAAAAAAAAAAGATTTTAATTTTTTTTTTTTTTTAATTTTTTTTTTTTTTTGTGCGCTCTAAATTGTAATATAAAAACGATCGTTCTCTTTAAAGCCATTTCCTGCTCCAAGATTTGATCCTCGGTCTCACTACCGCTGGCTGGAATGGTATTTTGTACAATAAAGAGTTTAAACAGGAACGAAATAATTTTATCCTTAAAACACAAAGTATTTTTTTAAATATTCAAAGCGAGGAAAAGATTTGACTTACGCTCTTAAAAAAAATTGGATGAAATAAAATCGATTTTATTTAATTTTCAATCAATATATTGTGAAAAGCAGTTTTTTATTCAATAAATCTTAAATCTTTTTATGAGATGTCATATTTGACACGATATAAGCCCCCATTTACATTTGAACCACAAGTTGTGTTCCACATAAAATTGTGTCACCATAACAACCGCTTCTTTCCGCATCAGGAAAGATTTGACACAAGTCAAACTTTTTTTTAAAAAATGGTTGGTCTCCATCAACATTGCCTCCTTTGAAGGCACCAGGAAATGAACCTGACCCTTGCTCCTTTTAGACCCGGTTGGCGAATGTTCAAAGCTTGCTTGTTTTGGTTCTCCGCCTCCAAATAATTTTAAGAGTGACCTGTTATATAACAGGCTAATAAGAAACTTGACAAAAGTAGCAATTTTTCCTGGAGTTAGCTAATTTGCATATTTTATTTTAGAAAATCAGGTTATTAGAAAAAAATTAGGTTGAAAGATAATAATTTTAACTTTCGGTCCTATTTTTTAATAACCTGGAGAGTCTCTCTCTCTCTCTCGTGTTTTGCAATTCTAGGATGTCATAGTGTTCTCATCAACTTTGACTTCGAGAACCGGCAACGTTAGTACCCACCTTGAAAAAGTTGACTAAATTTTCCTTAAAAACAAGATATTCAACAATTCACAAAACCAAATATTTCTTTCTTTTTTTTTTCTTTTTTTTTTTTCTTTTTTCTTTTTTTTTTCCTCTTAGAGTTGAATTGTTTTTGTTAGGCATTTTTATCGTATAGAAATCAGGTATTTGAATGCGGCGGGTCTTCGAGTCAACGCCTGGCATTCGTATCGAGCGGTTTGCAAACCTCTAGGTTTTTGCCTGTTTGCAGCACTAAGTTTATTGTTTGGTACCAGAGGCGTCCCATTAAAGGAATGCAGGTGAGGTCAAGAATTTTGGGACCTGCTGTGCATGAGTCTCGATTCGTGCGCGGGTCATATCATAAAACGGCCTTGAGCCATATTCTGGTACGTGAGTATGTCAGATAAATTGCAGCTACCATTTTTATCTCAGCGTTATTTATAGTTTAAATCCGTTTAGGTATGATGTATTTATTACGAGGAATTTCCACGGGTACTTCAACTTGGTTAGACTTAATTTGTTCGTTTGTTAAATACATTACGTAACATTGTGATGTTAAACGGCAGTTTTTTTTTTCTTGGTGGCGGGGGGGGGTCAAAATGTACATAAATTGTTTTTTCATTTAATCTTAATATCCTTGTTGAGTGGCTGAGAAAAAATATTGAGTTATTTTGTGATCATTGTATCATGGTTAATGTACTAGCCTCATCATTTTTTTTTTTTTTTTTTTTTTTTTATCTCGCACAATACAAGGACTTCTTTTCGGCCAAACATTATGGGATAGTCTTTGATAGAAAATACGGGGGGGGGGCTTTTTAAAAAGTAGGATAAGGTCATTGGGGTCAACAAATCTTAAATGAACTTTTTCTTAAAATATTTGCTTATCTTTTATAAATGCTAACTGGCTATGTGGAAAAATCAAGCTCGTGTACATAGGTGTTTTTATTTTATTTTATTGTCCCTGGTAACACTGAAATATTCCGTCAGTATTATTGATAAATTTTAATAGTACATCGATCTGTTTAGGGTTATTTTATGCCTAGAGGTTTAGGAATCGCGTATATTGTACATCCATTTTTTGCACGTAGTTGTATAGTTTCATCTATTCCTATCTAATACTAATAACTGGTTTCAAGTGATTATTTCTATTCAATAAATCACTTACACATAGTTATATGGTTTCAAGTAACCAATGATAATAATAATCTTTAGTAAACAATTCTAGCTTCAATTCTTAATTTAGTTCAATATGGTTTGGTTTTATGCCATATCAACCATTACACACATGCCATATCAACCATTACACATCCATTTTTACACACAAAGTTCTATTTCAAACAATTCAGTTTAGCATAAGCACACAGTTTGGTTCTATTTGACCCTTAGTTAGGACCCTATCAGTCTGAGCCAGAGTGGACTTAAGACCGATGACAATGAAGGGGTATTCCTTTGGGTGGCGTCTTATACCGTTGCAAGGGTTAATGGGTATATTCGAAGCCACGCCTACTCGATAACCAAAATATTCTGTTAGTATCATGAACTTTAACTTGATACAAATAATAATAGTTTATGATATCTATAAATATTAGCTCCCCATATACTTCAACTTCGTATATAAGATTCGGGAAAGGGTAGGGGGGTTAATGTAATAACTATTGCTATTAAGATTATCAAAACCTTATTTGTCAAACACTATTCTGCTAAACACTCCCCTTCGGTTTTCCCGGGTCCATCTGGCGTTGAGAGGGGATTATTGTGCTTGGTCCCAGGGGCGCCCTCTCCTCACTCCAATGCCTGCTTTGCAAGGCTGAGTTCATCGCCTGGCACCTGCGACAGTATAAAGCTTTTTTTTTTTCTTCTTTTTTTTTTTTTTTTTTTTTTTTTGTGACGACGTGCATATATCTCGATTTGTGCGTGGCCCCATAAAATGACTTTGTGTCAAATCCAACCCGGCGGGTGGAGGGATGAATATTAAACGCCATTCTGCGTAAATATTTAATCATATTAGCCTTGTCTACACAAATGAATAAGAGAATATGGCCCAATGAGGATCGAACCCGTTACTCTAGCAGTGACCTGCGATACCACTTCACGACAGATTTTGCCACTGTTAAACTGATGTTTTCTTTCCCTAAAACATTTGATAATGAGTGTCACTAACCAAGTACCAGGAATGCGACCTTACTTATCCTGGCCAACCTGCCTACTCTTTGACCATTGGGTGATGACTGCAAGTGTTCTATATATTTGTTCTCACACTTGTCGACTGAGAACAGTGTGTGGCGATTCTCACGACGAAATGTGTCTGGGGCCACTCGAAATGTGTCAGGGCCGAACGACGGGACGACCGCCTTCTCAGGACTGTCGTCATTCATCATTTATCGCATTGTAAATAACATACCTTTTCGATTAAACGACGTTGGCAATACGCCTTTTTTTTTTTTTCTTTTTTTTTTTTTTTGTAACAAAAAGTAAACAGGTCCGGTTAAATTCCAACCCAAATTTGACTAAGAAAAGTGTTTGTGTGTTGTGGTAAGACAAGTGACGTTATAAATCGGAGAGCCTGTCAAAGAGTAGGTTTGATTTGGTTTTATGGCATATCAACCATTGTAGGTTATTTAATGCCAAATCCAATTTGTACACGTATATTAAATATATATGATTTATTCAAGTACTGCTGTCTATCACTAACAATTCAATTAAACATCAGTTTCTTTATATTTACCACCCCCTCCGCTCGGGCAGGATATGACACAAGGTCAATTTTTTAAGCGGTGTTTAACAGGTTTGAATTTAGAGTTTTCCTTCTCCTAGACTAGTCGCCTCACCAAGGCTGAAGAACCCAGCCTGCCTTACTATTTACCCATAGCTGGGTATTAGCGCTTTTTGTATTAGTCTCGTCCAGGATTTGAACTCGTGTCGCCGTGTCCATTTCTAACGACGATAACCATTACACCACGGGCACCTCCATCAGTTGTTTCTTTATACATAGTACAATGATCAAACAGTTCTATTTGACCCGTAGATAGGACCCTATCAGGTGCTAGCACTCCGAGCCAGAGAGGACCTGGGAGTAATTGCAATCTGATAGTGAGGCTCGAGTAATGCTGGAGTTGAGATGAAAACATTGATTCAAAGAAACATACTCCCCACTGATCCTAATAAAAAAATAAAACTAACTAAAATAAATTCAAAACCTCCAACTTAGTCATTAAAAATAATTCTTTTCCCTCGATTGGAGTTTTGCTGAAAACCAATGTTATATATCAATTTGAATGTCCATTAGGAGACTGTATCTCTAAAAACAATATATGTTTAACCTCAACAACCCTATCGAGAAGACATACAATGTACCTTTCTGATACCAATTCCATCGCACAGAATTTAAAAAAACATTCATGCCCAACAATAGAATTACAGAAAATTCTTACCGAAAACACAATAATATTAGAACAACAAAACAAGCAAAAACCACAGATTCTCGAGGCACTACATATTAGGAACATACAACCCAAACTTAACAGAATTCATTTTAAAACCAGTGCTTATGTACTTAAATGTCTTTAGCTACTGACGCTATTTATAGAAACAAATCCGAAAAGTAAACGCGACACAATACAACAGTACAAACGCTCATTCTTACAAAGTAGTAATCTACAAACAAAAGTTACATCACTTTTGTAATACACCACACTCCGATGGTGGCCCAAAGTTGGGCAGAAAGAACTTGGGAAATAACTAATTATGGAAGGTTTATCAACCAATTCCCGCCGAATATCATAAGATCTATACGACAATTCGAAAGGACTAACAAAAAGATATGTAGACAAAAAATGTCTTATGTTCATTCAAATATATATATATATATATATATATATATATATATGTTTGTGTGTGTGTTAGAAATACGACTTCACGGTATATTTACAATATCCCTTACGCACATACCATCGTAGATTAAATAACATTTACGTAATATATATATATACGTTTCCCAACGGGGGTTGAGCACCCTGGCGAAGAAATTTACGACTGTCACTCGCATAATACAAAGCTCTTTGAATGAATTGAGCACTCTGGTAAGGCAAAAATGTTTAAAAAAAAACGAAGGTTACTACATAATGCCTCATAATTCCCGAACTGACGTGGTTTGCTTGTTGGCTAAGCGGTATGATACTAAGTTGGGCGGATTTCGATCCCAGCTTCAAGCATCCTACGTGTCTAGCCACACTGAACAGTTGTGATACAACGAAACAGTCTGTGGATGACTATATATATAGTCATTTAAGCATGTTAGATTAAATAATAAAGACACATTTTGTCTCTATAATTTTATCAAGATCCTTTCAAGTTTCCTTATAAGTGTCTTGGTTTCAGGTTGGAATTGGTGGATGAATTTACCAAAATTGTCCCGAGCCCTTTTCGACCTTTCATATGCCATCGTCAGGGGTCGCTTGCATGTGTAAAGAGTGTTTTTAAAGAGTTTTGAAAGTTTTTAGGTTTTTTATAACATAACAAAATTACGTAAATGCAGAGTTGGATAAAACTGAGTTACTGATGAATTTAAAAACAGAACGCTATCAACGGAAAAAGAATATTATCAAGAAATATGGAATTTTTTTTTAATCTAAAGGCATTTCAAAACATTGTAGCTATTTTCAAAATTAATTTTATTGATTTTAGGGGGGGGGGTATATGTAAGGCTTCTAGGATTTGTAGTCGTAGCTTATTTATTTCATGTGCTATTATAGTGGGGTTTTCAACAAGGATTTTTCGAAATTTGGATTTGGGAATAGAATGCGTTTTAAGATGTAAGGCTATAGAGCTAGAATCATTAAGGTGCATTGTAAGCCGTCTAGAAAGAGTTGTTGTGGTAAGACCAACATATGCATTATTTTCTTTGGAGACACAGTCTCCCAAGGGACATTTGAACATATATACAACGTTAGTCCTATCACGAAGTATAGTGGATGGGGAAGTGTTATTAGAAATATTTAGGTTGGAGGTTTTAAATTTGTTGTAGTAAATGATAAGTCTTATTTTTTTGGTAGGATCGGTAGAACATTTCTTGGATAAGGTTTTTTAATATATGTTCATCTATGTTATGATTACTATGAAATTGTTTTTTGTAGTAAAGGTTTATTGATTGTTTATAGTTTAGGATATTGTCTATGTTATGTTGTTCAGTTTTATGAATGAAATGTTGAATTTCTGTATCAACAATGTAGTTGGGAAACCCATTATTGATAAGGGTTTGTTTATATATATATATATATATATATATATATATATATATAGTACAATTTAATGGAGACTCAAACTCGGTTAGGTCGTCATAATAAATTTATTTCGGCAGAGAATATTATTGCTATACTCTCCGTCTTGTCAGATGACTCTTTACATGCTTCCCTCCGGTCGCAAAATAACGAATGTGGCGTTTCAGTTCTTATTCAGAAGATAAAATAAGGTAATTGAAATTAAAATAAGAATCAGAAAATAAAAATAAAAGTAGGAATAAGAATAAGGTGGAAATAAATAAATATATATATATATATATATATATATAGTTGGGCAGCAGTCTTTCATTTAAGCATGTTTGATTAAATAATAAAGACACATTTTGTCTACATAATTTTATTAACATCCTTTCAAGTTTCCTGGTAAGTGTCTTGATTTCAGATTGGAATTGGTGGATGAATTTGCCGAGCACTTTCGGACCTTTCATATGCCATCATCATGGGATGCTTGCATGTATAGATTGTTTGTCCAAAGAAAATAATACGTATGTTGGTCTTACTACTACAACTCTTTCAAGACGGCTTACAATGCACCTTAATGATTCTTGCTCCATAGCCTTACATCTTAAAACCGATTCTATAAAATGGTACTTGACGCCGCCTTGCTTAACACTCAGCATTATGAGGTAAGGATCAAGGGTAAAATGGATCAATTCAGGGAATGGAATAGCGCCTCCCCTACACCTCGGTGTGATAGCTATTGAAAAGGGAGCCTGCGGGTCACCCTCGACTAAGGTCGACTAAGCATTTAAAATTTTGTTTTAACTGAACTGAAGAATATTAAGACAAACTTTTTATTTAATATT
>OY757927.1:10126473-10171473 GCA_963585895.1 Sepioteuthis lessoniana
GCAACAGCAGCAGCAGCGTTCGTTTTGTTTACATTTTATACCTTACCGGATACCAGAGTGCTCAATTCGTTCGAAGAGCATTGCATTATCCGAGCGACAGCCGATTGTCAAACCCTTTTTGTTTCTTTGGACAATTTTGTTTAAGTTTCAGTAACTTTAATTATCAATTCTTTCAAGTTTGTTTATTTTTTATTTTCTCGGGCCTGACACTTTACTAGGACAGCAATCTTACTAAATAATTACCATATATAAATTGTGTTTTGTCTTCATTATTATTTTTGTTTTTATCGTTTGTATTTTTTTTTCTGAGTTAAACTCTCTGAAGCTCTAGACACGTAACAATAATGTCTTTTCAGCTCCTATAACAATCTATATATATATATATATATATATATATATATATATATGCGAGGTGCATACGATAAGTTTCCAGACTTTTTTTGTATGGGGATTTAAAATTGTCGTAGACTCTCGAAAATTCAGTATGTTATTCCTATACATCTTATGAGATGACTGACCAATTTTTATGATTTCACGTTCAAATGAACAACTATACCAGCAATTGGAATACACCCTACTAAAGCCTGATTGTCACTGCTGGTGAATTTCAAAAATGCAATCTGGACGTGAGGACACTTTAGAAGAACGATATGCAATAAAATTCTGTTTTGAACTTAGAAAAAATGCCACAGAAACATATGGAATGCTTCAGACTGCTTTTGGAGCAACTTGCATGAATCGAGCATCAGTTTTTGAGTGGTATAAGAGATTCAAGGAAGACAGGGAGTTTGTAAGGGATGATGAGAGGTGTGGGATGAGTAAGGAAGTCAATACACCAGAGTTGATTGGCCAAAGGGTTAGGGTTAGGGTTACTATGTTGAGGTTTTAAGGGAGTTCAGGAAGAGATTCCGTCGAAAGAGCCCAGCACTCTTCAAATTGGGTCAGTGGCATTTCTACCAGAACAATACACCAGTCCACAACTCCATCCTTGTCACAGACTATTTGACCAAGATGGGCATGAAGACAGTTCTTCACCACCCCCCTATAGTCCAGACCTTGCTCCCTATGACTTTTGGTTATTCCCTAAGCTCAGAGGCTGTCGTTATGAGACAATTGAGGAGATGAAAGAGGCTGTGACGAAGGTCATTGACACACTGACACAAGAGAACTTCGATGGGGCCTTCCAGAAGTTGTTGGAACGGTACAACAATTGCATTGCAGCCGAGGAAATTACTTCGAAGGGGACTAGAGTTTCATGTGTGTACTATCAATAAAAGTGCCGATACGAAAAAATTCTGGAAACTTATATTATGCACCTCGTATATATATATATATATATATATATATATATATATATATATATATGTGTGTGTGTGTGTGTGTGTGTGTGTGATGAACAGTAGAATAGATACATAAATGTTGGTAAATAAATTAAAAAGTTTCGGAAATTACACATACAGAGATTTACAGTAAGGAAAATCAGATTGTTCCTCTAATTATTTTACTCGTTGCCTTGGAGCGATGGCAATAAATGGGTACTCCACATTCCCCAAAGCTCCAGCATTACTGGAGCCTCACAATCAAATTGTTTAATGCCATATTGAAAACACTCGCTTATCCCTCTGCTGAGATGCAGTCGGTGTATTCTACAGCCCCAACCGACTGCATTCTATTCTTAATTCGTAAGCACTGACTGTGAAACCCTCCTCCAATCTAAACGGAGAAGTGGTTATCGTCCCAGTCGGCGCTTAAAAAACTTTTTTATCTGTTCCTTTTTTTTTTTTCTTCTTTTGGTAAAGCAGGTTCCATGAATTGGGGATTGTCTTTGGAAGATAAATTAAACACCATTATACAGATACCAAAATGCCTGTACAAGTACAATGGTCGTCATCGTATTTCAGTTGGATGGCAAAATGAAAATCCTTGGCTAGGGACGGTTTGATGAAACCGAAGGGCATTGCTTTTAGTATTGAAACGTGACGAAAGAAGTGAAAATGGAAATAGCTAATTTCCTTAAGTGATGCTCGTTTCGTGGATCGATTTCGATCTGGACACGTCGTTTGGTGCTTCTGATACGAAAAGGCCACACAGATCGTGTCATATCATCCAAGAGGAAATGGACATATTCCTCGTCTCCTCGAAAATCTCTTATAAAAAATCTTATATACATTTGTGTCGGCGGGGGAGAGGGAAGAGAGAAAAAAGTTAATAAAGAAAAATCCTTGAGTGTGTGAGAAAAAGAAAAAGTTAACAAAAATTATATATATATATATGTGTGTGTGTGTGTGATTTTTATTAACTTTTTCTTTTTCTTACACACACTGGAAAAAGTTAATGAAAATCATATATATATATATATATATATATATATATATATATATATGATTTTTATTAACTTTTTCTTTCTCGCACACACACACACACACACACACACACACACATATATATATATATATGTGTGTGTGTGTGTGTACCAATCCCTCCACACAAGCAGGATGTGACAACGAATCATTTCTAAGCGGAGTTTAACAGGTTTGAATTCAGAATTTTCCTTCTCCTAGACCAGTTGCTATACCAATGTTAAAGAGCATAGTCTGCCCGATTATTTACCCATAGCTGCATCCATACCTTTCCGAAGAGTATTTACAAAAAGGTAAATGCAAACAGTGTCGACCAGGATTTGAAATCGGGTCCCCGTATCCATTTTCCAACCACGGTAACCATTGCACGTGTGTTTGGGTTAATAAAAGTGTATATATATATATATATATATATATATATATATATATATATATGTGTGTGTGTGTGTGTGTGTGTGTGTGATCTTCTCTGAAATAGTAAGCATCACTCAATTTTCTATATAAAAATATTGTTCGTAAAAATATATCAGTAATTGATGTTCTGAGTGACCATAGAATCTTAGTCGGCGTTGAATCGTATCCACCTTTCCAAATATTGATGTCTCTCTCTCTCTCTCTCTCTCTCTCTCTCTCTCTCTCGTCGATGTCAACCTATGTGGGCTGAAATGTTCAGTTAAAGATATATACCATTGGAAGTGCGCGTGACGTCATGTTTATTGTCGGAGGAATTGATTTAAATATTCGAGTTCAAATTTTGGATGAAGCTGTCTGCGTTTCAATTCGTACTTCTTCCATTGTGAAAAATACGAATCTTTCTTTTCTCCCTCCAGCTATGGTTAAGTCTGGGCTCTTTAGCTTGGGTAAGGCAACCACTCGAGGAGAAAGAACAAAACTCTTAATATTCAAAACTCGAGTGGTCATCGGGATAATCTGTGTTTCTGTTACCAGCTTATCCAACTGGTCCGATACAGGCCTTCACCGCTATAAACAATTTACACACTTTTATGTGCTTCTTGTTGTCGAAGCCGGAACGAAATGAGAGTTTTAACTTTGCCGCGTGTTTTATAATGTTACTTTTGTCACATCACTTAGTGGCGATTAGAAGTACTATTTTGGAAAGCAAGTGATACAATCCCAATAGCAGGATGAGATCGAGAACCTTTTCCCGAACGGGCCTCGCAATTTAAGTCATACGCCGTCCGTGTTTCTCGATGCGCGGATCGGTTTGTGTAGCTTGGTCGCTTGGTTGCTTGGCTCGTCACGCCGGTCAAGGCCGCTGGACATGGGTAACGGGAAGTCGCCATCCATATAAAGCGAGCTGAGACCGGCACTCTTTGAGCTTATGGCCGTCTCCCCAAGCTCTAACCCTCTCCTAGGAGGCTAGGTTTATTGCCTGAGGCGCCCCTTTGGGGGGGGATGCCGACGGGACCCGAGGCATTTTTGGGAATGCCAGATGTGTCTGTGCTACGTTCCTACGCCTGCACCCACCTAAAAAAGACCTTGTGCCACACTCGTCCAGTTGGTGGAACGTACGACAAATATCATCCCAATAGCAGGATTGTGTAAGTGCAGCACACTCCACACTCACCAGAGCCTCGTATGACTTTTTTATAGTTCCTAGATTGAAAATTCATCTCTAAGGATGAGGAATATAGACAACTCAATGGCCCAGGAGACCTGGGTTCAATCCCAGGTCGAGTCATACCAAAGACTCAAAAAATGGTACTTGATGCCTCCTTGCTTAACACTCAGCATTATAAGGTACGGATCAAGGGTAAAGTGGAGCAATCTAGGGAAAGGAGTGGCACCCTCCCCTACACCTCGGTGTAGTAGCTATCGAAAAGGGAACCTTCAGGTCACCCTCGACTATGGTCGCCAACCTTTATTTCTTTGTTGAGAGCTGATATGTAGAAGGTTATACAGCGATTTGTGTATCAAGACACGACCGTAGAAACCTGTTCTGAGTCCAGCGTGGATCAAGATCTTTATCCAACTTGAAGTAGTAACATGACACCGTTGTTTGAAGATCCAACGAGCACGGCGCCGCTGAGAAACAGTTAGTATGTATCACTCCGGGTTGGCAGGAGTAACTGATCTGAATTGTCAGGAATATTGTGTTTTTATAACATTAAGGTGGATCCCGCGCGCACGCGTTGACTTTCGAAGATTCTTTGGGCGCGTATTTTAGAGACCCCCTATTGGTCCTAAAAACCATTTTTAATTGTTTTTAAACATCTGCGTGGACGTTAGTTGGATATCTTTGCACCAATTTTGATCTGTTTTTTTTTTTTTTTCAGAAAATTCTATTGACAAGGAAATTGCATCATTTCCTATAAGGAAGATATTAAGAAATTCCATGGTATAGCTTCATACCATTTTAAAAAAAAGGATATTCAAGAATACTTCGACCAACTAAAAACTCACAATAAGTGCATTGAATGCCAAGGGCGCTCATTTGAAGGAAGAAAATTAAATTAATAAAACTGGCTTTCATTTTACGAAGTTCAAATTCTATTTGTTGTCTGTTTTAAGTGGTATAGGACTTACACTCCTATAATTTAAAATGGGCGTTATGCCACTTGCTCCTGAAACAAAGATGGCGGACGCACGTAAATATTCAGTCTCGGAAAACCATTGGCCAGGAGAACCACGTGGTCAGTGCTTAAAACTACGTCCTCATTTGACTTTCGTCCCGTGTTTTTGGAGCCTACTTCATGACACGTATTTTCTATAAATACTTCGTCTTCCGACACTCTTCCTCTTTTTCACATTTCACTCTCTCCAGTGTGACTTCCAAAGAGAGTACTATCACTCTATCATTTCTCGTAGCAGCCGTCAACCGCCACAAAATGTATATGTCACGCAACCATCCTCTTAATTCTTATACCATTTCGGTGAGATTTTTTTAACTTTAAAAACAACTGAAATTTCGCCGAACCATAGAAAGAAACAAACAGTAGAAATACGTAGTCAACATGCTATTTTGTTATTTAGTCCTTTTTGAAGTATTAGTTGTGTTAGTTACTCACACATACACACACACACACATATAGGATTATTTCACGAATAGTAATAGAACCATAGTAATGTTTTAATTGTTTCATTGTATGTATTGTTAAGATATAAATTTGTTTTGTTGATGTCACTTGTTTTGAATGTTCCTTTTGTCCGCGCCGTTTCATATCGTTTACACATCTTTCATATCATTACTTCTTTTACTTCATTTGCCTATTTTGCCTTTTTCCAAACATAAACAAAAATAACATACCACTAAGCAAATAATATACCAAACGCAACATAAATTTTGGGGGACCAAACATATCTACCAAATAACATGTCCCCCTACAGTGGTTTTTATTTTACTTCATTTTTTTTACTGCAGCTGACAAGGATTTGGGTTCTTTGTTTAATGGCATATCAACTTTTATGGATTATTTACTGCCAAATCCATCCTTGTAGAAAGATGGTAGTGGTGCTTTTTAACCTATGTTGTATAGTTACAACCAACTATACACATGCGGAAACATAGTCAACACAATAATGACGAACGAACACGGTTCTTTAGAAAAATATACCTCTCACACTTTATTCAAAATGGTCGCGAAAGGGTTACGAAAGGGTTATGTGTGAGAGGTGAGTTGGAGACTGAACAGAGACTGCAACATATTGACCCCCAGTTCCTCCGTCTTTAGCAGCACTCCTTCCTCGTTCTGCTGGGCTGCTCAACCGGGCGCCCTGAGGGCCCAGCTCTCTGCTGAGTCTGGTTCTCACTGCCTCGAACTGCAACAACTGACTCCAAAACTCCAAACTAAACTCGAACTTCCTGTGGCATCGGGTTATATAATTGTTTGACATCCACCTTCTTCAGTGAGCGTCGCATCTGCACCCAATTCAACCCGTCCACAGTCAAGGTTATCCCCTGATATCTTCAACCGGACGCACCTGTTATTTACACAGGTGCATTTCTTATTTGACAGCTCGGCCGGGTCGGAGGTCAATATGTTACACCTATAGCTGAGGGGAAGAAGAGATTCATGCCTTTCTCAAAGGGTATTAGTCCGAAAGTGAATATAATAGCACAACTTGAGTTTGAACTCGCTTACTACGATGTCACAGACCAGCATTTTAGCTATAAAATCACTTGGACTCCTCCAGCTAAGGAAGTGTTATGTCTTCAAATTCAACCGAGAACCAGTCCCAAATCAATTCCATCTCCTAACTAGTTACCGAAGGAAGTTCAAAATATCATTCATATATACTTCTTGTTCTCCATAGGTCGTTTATTTGTCACTACTAGGAAACAAAATATTACATTACACGCATTATAACAGAAATATTTTGTCATTGTTGACCAAATTATAGTTTGGGGGCAAAAAGAGGCTGCCACAAAGGCAGCGTCTCTCGTGCGATTGTAACTTAAAATGTTTTTCGTTAAATCAGCAGTAGATGGTCAGCTCTTAAAATCCTGGTTACTCTCTCTCTCTCTCTCTCTCTCTCTCTCTCTCTCTCTCTCTCTCTCTCTCGTCAGTAGTGACAATGGTCAAAGCAGTTATCCGAAAGTTCTTACCCTCATCCCACGTCACACACAAAAGTCGACACAACTTCGAAACTACATACAGCTGCCCTTTAAATTCTGGTCTCTAATATCATTGTGTCTAGTTTACGTGGCCTAGTGCCAAATATATTATATTTATCAACGTAGGAAATTACTGGAGGCAAAAAGCAACTGCATTGGTGGCGCAGGTGTAATGATGAACAATGGAACTTGCAACCCCAGGTTTCATGATCAAATGACATCTTTCCGTTAATTAGCTTCAAGCCAAGTATATTAAATTTGTAAGCGCCAAAATGGACCAAACATCTATACAGAGATATGATTAACAATTGGTCAAAATGAAAAGATTTATTTCTTGGTTGCTTTTTCAAATGCTATGGCCTCTAACGTGTCTTGTTTTACCTTTGCTGAGCTACAGATAAAACCGGATACGATAGATTATATAGGTTAAAATATTTGATCCCGGAACTTCAGAGTGAAGCTGATTTATTTGTTTACGCCGACAGTATACCATATCCCTCAGCAGTTGAAACGAGTTTATACGTATCGGAAGTGAAAATTTGCATTGCATCAGAAATAGTGGAGACATTACTACAAAATAGAACCACCAAAATCAAAAGAGTCCGTGGCGCAATAGTATCGGCTGTGGTCAATCGATATAAAACAATTAATTCCAATAGCGTTCGGGGATCGAATATTATTAGCTACGTCTCTTTTCACTTAATGCTAGAAATATTAAATTTATCACCACAGAAAATCGTATGATCGTAACTCAGCGGTTTGGGTTTTTAGATAAAAAAAAAAAAGGTGGGTCATATTTGCGACCAAGGTTCAGTGATCGAAGGGCATTATCTACAGTTTTAGTCTTTCTTTGCTTAAGGCCAGGAATATTATATTCATTACCGTAAAAAATGACGGACTCGATTGATTGTGTTCGTTGCTCAGCCGTCTAGGGAGTTAAGCAGTGGAAAAAAAAAAAGAAGAGTCGTATTTGCTGCGAAGGGTCCATTATCGAAGAGTATCATGTACCGTTTTAATCTTCGTTCGCTTAACGTTAGAAATATTAGATTTATAACCACAAAAAATAACACTCACGATTGATTGCATTTGTGGCTCAGTGGTGTGGGTGGTCAGTGAGAGAGAGAAAAAAAGGTGGACCGTATTTGCTACGAAAATTCCGCGATCGAAAGGCATTATTTGCTGTTTAAATTTTTATTTATGCCAGAAATATTAAATTTATAACCACAAAAATAATTAAAGCGACAGCGGCTGCGTTGGTGGTACAGAGTTACGACAGACTGCCTTTCTCTTCCAAGACTTTGCGATCGAATCGCGTCGGTTCAGCCGCATAAAATAGTCATACGGGTTACTTTGCTGAGTTAGTGGATCGTCGCCCGGGTGAAGGAAAAAGTTATAAATTCCGAGTCGTCTGTATTTATACGTTGCTTCGCGCCAAATTTATTACAGTAAAATATGAATAAAGCCTGAATGCTACCGGCACCATAGTGTCCTAGCTCATACAGGTGAGGAGCGTCGATGGATTTCGAACCCATATCTTCAGAAATAACTTTTCGTTTTTTACTTTGTTTTACCAGGTATCAAACTCATGCGCCATTATCACACCCATTGATGCTGTAATTATGTTTTACTGTAATAAAATGAATGTCTGGCGCGAAGCAAAATAGAATTTTAATAATTTTCGATCCTCAAAAAGGGAGAAAGAGCTAATGAATTAGTTTATCATACTGTTTGAAAGGTTAATCGTAGATCATACCTCTGGACCAGTCAACTGGCGCCGTAAAATACACCGACGGCATCTCTGCATTTCTCCTTTAATGAGTGTCCTTAATATGACACTAAACCATCATATAATGAGGCTCTAGTTCTGGAGCTTTGGGTAATGTGAAGTACCCTTTCACTGGCATTACTCTCAGGTCCACGCTGACTGGGAGTGGTCGTACTTGTTTGGGTCCCACCTATGCGTCAAATAGAAATATTTAATTATCTACTGTATTTAAACAATTTGTGTGCAAACAAATGACAGTTAAATTTAATGATTGATTGATTGATTGGTTGGTTGGTTGGGTTTTATGGCAAATCAATCCTTTTAGGCTATTTAATGCCAAATCCTCTTTTCACACACACACACACACACACACACACACACACACACACACACACACACACACACACACACACATGTATATAATAAATAAATATATATTAGATATATATATTTAATTCATGGAATTTAGACTGCGACCCTGGGTTTCATGGAGTTTTTTGCAAAATAACAATCATTTGGCAGTTAAGAAAATGAAAATAAAAAAAAATACGAAAAATACAGACAAAAACCGTTGGGATTTCGAAAGAATGTTTGCCTGTGGTTGTTAAGTGTGTGAGTGTGTGTGGATGTGTTCGTATGCGTGTATGTGTTATAGTTACGTATGGATGCGTGTTTTTTATGAGGTTAAGCCAAGCTACAAACGTAGCGCATTGTGTAATCGGATATGGGAATTCGTGGTTGTATATTAACATTTCGCTACATTATTTTATTTCTGTATGTGTAGGTGACTATTGCTAAGGAATAAAACATTAACACTGCATGTCGTGGGGGGGGGATCGACTAAAGATCTGTTTTAGTATATGTACTGCCGAAGCAGATCTGATTAGAAAGCGTGTTTGAACTGTTGTATTATGGTAAACCAGAATCACAATGGGTATTAGTAAGGGTATATTGTATTGTGATGTAATATATATATATACACATATATATATATATATATATATATATATATATATATATATATATATATATATATATATATATATATGAATTGTAAACCAATGTTTTGTAGATAACATTTTTAGACGAGCCAGGGCTCATTTGTTTGCACACAGTTAAATGGTTTCAAATATTGTTAGGTAATTTTAAAAATTGAGTTTAACATCAGTCATTTGTTTGCATACTATTTAATGGTTATAAGTATATGATTCGTAAGTGAATAGTTTTTCGGTTATTCTATTTTTTAAACTAGTTAGAGCTAATTTGTTTGTATACAAGCAAATGGTTTCAAGTATTCCTATCTAGCACTAATAATTCTATTTGATATTTTGTTAAATGGTTCCAAGTATTGCTATGTAATACCAATGATTCAATTTTTGGACACAGTGAAACGGTTTCAAGTATTCCTATCTATAGAGGAGTTAGACCCCAACCGACTGAGCTTTGAATTATTGGTATTACATAGCAATAATTGGAACCATTTAACTGTGTGCAAATAAATGAATAGTATTCCATAGAATCTTTAGTGTTGAATAGCAATACTTAAAACTATTTAACTATGTGCGAAAAAAACTATTACAGGGTGGAACGATAAAATTGTCGCCCTAGAAAAGACGACATGATTCCATTTCCGTTTAATGAAAACCGGTTTTCTTTTTTTGTTGCAGACCATCTACTAGTTGGCCAGTGGTGTACAAATCCCAAGACCGATAGGAGCCTTCTATCATGTCTGAAAGTGACACAATATTCAACGAGCGAGATCGGAGATGCGCCACTGTACAACCCATGCTCTCTACCGACCCATGTTATCACAACAGGACCATTGCCAGCACCCTCAAAATGCAACGGTTCAACGTGCCCAGGGTGATGAAAACAAAGTTTCCAGCTACGGTTATGGTCTTTGGTGTGGTTTCAAGTGAGGGCCACATCATGCCAACTCACATCTTCGAAGTCGGCTTGAAAGTCAACACCAAAGTGTACCTGGATGTGCTGAAGAGTGTCGTGATCCCCTGGTGCAATCAGGTGGCCGGTGGCAGACCTTGCGTGTGGCAGCAGGACTCGACGCCGGCCCACAAGTCCAAAGAGACTCAGGCTTGGCTTCAGAAGGAGTGCTACGACTTTGTACCCTTCTCTCACTGCCCCCCACCTCCCCCGACCTGAACCCGCTGGACTACTTCGTTTGGTCATACGTCGAGAACATCACCAACATGACCTCCCACAAAACCAAAGCCAGCCTGATCGCCGCCATCCGCCGAGTATTTGATGAGTTCCCGCCGGCGCTTGTGGAAAAGGCATGCTCCCAGTTCCGGATCCGTATCGAGGCGGTGACTGAGGTTGAAGGCGGCTACATTGAATAGATGTCAGCTCTACTCCATAATCAAGTTACCTGAATTGATTTTTTCAATAAAAGTTTTAAAATAAAGCTGTAGTGTTGTTTTCTTTAGGACGATAATTTTATCGTTTCACCCTGTAGTGTAAGGAATATTTGAAACCACTTCACTGTATGCAAACAAATGATTTATATTAAATAGAATTATTAGTGTTAAATAACAATACTTGAAACCATTTAATTGTGTGATGATAAATTAGTTCTTACTTATTTTGAATTTGAATTACCAACCAACTATTCTCTTACAAATCATATACGTATAAACAGGATTTGGTATTGAGTAACCCACAAGGTTTGATATGCTATTAAAAAAAATAACCCAAACCAATCTACACTACCAACGCAGCCTTAGTAATCATGAACTTTTTTTTTTTTTGCAGTAGGAAATTTAATATATCTACAGCCAAGGAAAGAAACAAGGATCAATAGAGTTAATACTATTGAAACGTCGAACTTAAAGGAAGGGTGTAATGGTTGAAGTGCGGGAATGCAGACTCGTAGTAAGCGAGTTCGAATTCCAGTCGTACTATTACATTCACTTTTGGACTAATACCCTTGGATAAGGTATGAAACCCCTTATCCTCCCAGTTATGGGTTAATAGTACCACGACTGTTCTTCTAGAAGGATGGCTTTAACATTAAATAACCTACACAGGTTGATATGCCATTAAAGAAACCAAACCAAACCTCGAACTTAAAATGCAGTTATTTATTTTTATTGTCCATTAGCATAAGATCGTGTCCCTGGGCTATCAACCTGGCCTTTGTAATAGCGGACGTTTTCTACAGTAACAAATTTAATATTTATAATGCCAAGCAAAGAAAAAACAAGACATAATACCGCTAACAGTATTCGAACCTTAAAGTTAAAATACAAACCTCTCCTTTTCAGTTGACTGAAGATCATACCGTTGTGCTACCAGTCCAATTGTTTCAACTTCACTCAATTTATGTGAAAACACTTTCTACTATGGAAACTTTGCTTTATGCCACAAATATTAAATATATTATCGTGGAAAAAGCTGCTTGTGCAACTGCATTTGTGTTGTAGATGCATAAACTGCAATGTCACACGCTTAATTCCAGTTGCCCTCCGGGATCGAGTACTATCGTGTTCAGTGAGATGGTTTGATTTACTTAGCTCTAGAAATATTGAAATTTTTAAACAAGTTAAAAATTTAACAATGGCCACTGACGCCTTAGCATTTGTAGATTTGCTCTGCTGTGTTGGTTGAGATTAGCGACTTTCTTTTATAGATTTTGATTAATTGGTTGATTTTAACGGCATGTCGACTCTTTTGGATTATTTCTTACCTAAAGGTTTAGGAGTTGCGTATATTGCACGTTTATTACTATATATATATATATATATATATATATATATATATATATATATATATATATATATATATTTTTGCACACAGTTATATGATATCAAGTATTCCTATCTAATTCAAATAATTTGCAACCACTATCTAATGCTTATAATTTATATCCAATTATATATGATTTCAAGTGATTATTTCCATTTAATAATGATTATTTGTTTGCACATAGTTATATGGCTTCAAGTAATTATTTCCATTTAATAATGATTATTTGTTTGCACGACGACCAGCTCGAACCTACATATAGCAGCTCTGTGCCGATACGGGATGTAGCCCTGAAGACCTCCCGTAAGCAATGGACGATAGGGAGGGGTGGCAAGAGAGGGTCAGGGATATCCGTGCTAATGGGGCAACATAATGATGATGATGATGATGATGATTTGTTTGCACACAGTTATATGTTTCAAGTAATTATTTCTATCTAATAATTATTATTTGTTTGCACACAGTTATATGGTTTCAAGTAATTATTTCCATTTAATAATGATTATTTGTTTGCACACACATGGTTTCAAGTAATTATTTCTATTTAATAATGATTATTTGTTTGCACGCAGTTATATGGTTTCAACTAATTATTTCCGTCTAATAATGATTATTTTTTTGCCCACAGTTATATGGTTTCAAGTAATTATTTTTATTTAATAATGATTATTTGTTTGCACAGAGTTATATTGTTTCAAGTAATTATTTCTATTCAATAATGATTATTTGTTTGCACACAATTATATGGTTTCAAGTAATTATTTCTCTTTTATAATGATTATTTGTTTGCACACAGTTATATGGCTTCAAGTTATTATTTCTATTTGATAGTAATTATTTGTTTGCACACAATTATATGGTTTCAAGTAACTAATATTAATAATCGTTAGTAAACAATTATAGCTGCAAGTAATTATAAAATGCTTGATTAATTGATTTTAACAGCATGTCAACCCACCTGGAGTTATTTTATGATCAGAGGTTTGGGAATCACTTTCATTGTTTATATTCACAGTTTTTGTTTTTGTTTTCTAAAGAATCTTTTTCTGCACAAAATCCTATTGAATACGAATATTTTTAAACAGATCTATTCGACCTATAGATGGGACCCTAACAGGTACTCTGGGTCTGAGTATTCCTGGAAGTAGTGGCACCCCCAAGGGCTTATATAGACATATAGATCTGGACATATGTAATAAAAAGAAAGAAAATAACGCTACATGGATGAGACTGTTTGGTTTTTATGGCATTTCAACAGTTGCAGGTTTTTTAATGCCAAATCCTGTTCAAACATATATATTAAATAAATATAATCTATAAACACATTTTCTAGATAACATTTTTAAATGAGAGCTCATTTTTGGCAGACATTTAAATGGTTTCAAGTATTTCTATCCAGTACAAATAATTCTATTTACTATCACTCATTTGTTTGTACAGATTTCACTGGTTTCAAGTATTGCTATGTAACAGTAACAACTTAAAATCTGTTGTCTGCACACATTTAAATGGCAATAGATCTGATTTGTAAGTAAATAGTTTGAAGGTAATTTCATCTTTAAATGAGTTAGAACTAATTTGCATACTAGTATTGCTATGGTTTTTAGACAATTAAATGGTTTCAATAATTGTAATCTAACATTTATAATTCTATTCAATACTAATCATTTGTTTGCAGACAGTGAAGTGGTTACAAGTATTGCTATTTAACACTCATTATTCTATTTAACTCTATTCATTCACTCACACAGTCAACTGGTTCTAAGTATTATTATGTAATACCAATAATTCAATCTAGACACTCGGTTGAAGAACTTCAAGCATTGCTATTTAACATTAAGAATTCTATTCTACATCACTCATTCGTCTGCTCACCGTTTCATGGTTTCAAGTATTCTATGTATCACTAACAATTCAATTAGATAGTCATTTGTTTACACACAGTTAAATGATCAAACAGTTCTATTTCTAACAATTCAATTTAGCCTAAGTCATTTGTTTGCACACAGTTTAAATGTCAAAGATTTCTATTTGACCCATTGACTCTATCAGGTGCCACCAGGTCAGAGTGGACTTGATAGTAATGGCATTGAAGAGGTACTCCACATTCTCCAAGACCCCAGCATTACTGGAGACTCACCATCACATTGTTTAGTGTCATATCCAAGATACTCGTTGGAGCATGAGAGGGTGATCTTACCTCTCTGCAAAGATGGAGTCGGTGTATTCTACGCCATCCCCAGTTGATTGGGCTGGAATGAGACTGGTTTGAACAGGTGAGCATGGAAATTTACTCTTCTTCCCCTTCAACACTTTAAAAAATGATTGCACTTTAGAAATAAACGTACTTTTAAATAGTTTGGTTGGGTTCTATGGCATATCAACTCTTTTAGGTTATTTAATGTCAAAATATTAAATATATATGATTTGGTCAGGTTGAGTTTTACAACATATCAACCCTTGTAGGTTATTTAATGCCAAATTTTCATTATACATATATATTAAATTTGTTTTTTAAAAAGTAAATGTTCATAGAAAGTATAAATATACTTTAAAAAAATTAATGTATTTTAGATTCCTGCAGCAAAAGTTGTCCAGATATATGGATTTGTTATTTATACAACTTCCCAAACTTTTTACTTGATGTATCCCCCCCCGCCCCCGCTCGCGTCTTGTAACTAAATTTAATTTCCATTCTGTATCCGCAATTAAATTAATACAATTTACATGAAAAAAGAATCAGTAAACTAGAAATGCAAATACACTTTTAATTCTTGAATTATTTTTTAATGAGAAGAGTGGGCATTGAGGAGATCATGGATATATGCAAACAGGTTTGAAGGTTTGAGCCACAAATCACAATGTTCTTCAAGGGATGGCTGAAAAGTTCATAGTCTAACCAAGATACTCTAAAGGAATGTGACCAAATCAGGTTTTTCAACCTTGCAGTCCACATACTTCTATTGGTTTTTCAGTGTTTGAATCCCATTGGTCAAAAAAGTCATCAATAGTAGATATGACATCATCATATGGACTTTTCAGCCGACCTTTGTGTGTTCAAAATGCTTCCCTGTTTGCTTGGTAAATAATGCATGTGGCTAAACCCAGATTCAACCATATATGAACTTGAAAAAGCAAATAAAATTGCCTCAACACTTGCACAAAATTTGGCATATTTTACTCCAGTTTTTTGTTCATCCATTAATATCTAATTTCTTTAAATGTGTACATAGACGTCGCTTCAAGATCAAAAGTCATTTCAATAAATTCTTCTTCAGAGAAGGTGTCTAAATTTGCACTTTCCACTTCAACATCAAATGGAGAAATAATCCATTCAGGAATTTTTTATTTTTAGAAAATCTTTAAATCAAGCTTTAAAGTCTTCTTGTAAATTTTTATTGTGGTTTATTGTTATGGTACCCAACCTGCGGTCAGTAATGAACTCTTCCGTGACTATTAATACAGGGACTCGGTACCTATTCCCGCCCAACACTTGGTAGTCGGATTGACTTCTAACACTTGGTACATATGTTATATTATACTTCATTAATATACTTTGTTTCACGCAAACCCAAGTTGTGTTATTCTTCCAGACACTTTACTGGTCCACAACATTTATAAGCAAGTTGTTATCAAAGATATTTCTGATTGGGGGTGTAATGGTTAAAGCGATGGACTGCGGAATCATAGTAAGTGAGTTTGGACTCCAGTCACGCTATTACGTTCACTTTCGGGCAAATACCCTTGGAAAAAGGTATGGGTTAAATAGTACCACTACTGTTCTTCTAGGAGAATGGCTTTGGCATTAAATAACCTACAAAGGTTGATATGCCATTAAACAAAGAAACCAAACCAAACCAAACATTTCTGATTGTTCTATGGTGGACAAATTTTCATCACACCCAATCAGACATTCTGCTTGGTGGAGGGTATCTCACGACTAGTCTACCAGATCCAGAGATTTTTAGTTCTCTTGTAATAAAGTGATTTATAAATACAAACAAATAAATCCACCGCCTGTGGACCCCGATATCTTTATTCCAGCATCTAAAATTGTATTCAGACACAAAGGGGTCTGTATAGACCACTTTGAGAAGCTCTGTGCTAAGTGTACGATATCTAGCAACTAACCTACATGGTCCAGTGATTTTTGTTCTTCTTTTATAAAGGGATTTATTGATGCAAACTTGTAAATTCCCCCCTTACGGACTCCTTTGCTTTAATTTAGCTAACTAAAATTTCATCCACCCCTGGGAGTCTATATTCTAAGAAGTCCTGTGTTAAACCATCTTCAGACTCTCAAAAGGCAGAGCTCAAAGCCACTGCTAATGTGCTCCACCCACTCTTATTAGTGAGTCTTAGAATATGTTAACCATGTAGAGGGGTAAGATACCCCCTCAAAAAAGAGTTACCCGGGTATGTATGAAATTAAGCTGGATCTTTGGTGAAGCTTCAGTTCTGGAGATTTGAAGAGTGGAGAGTACTCTTTCATTGCCATTACTCCCAGGCCCACTCTGACTCAGAGTGGTAGTACCTGTTAGGGTCCCATCTATGCGTCAAATATATCTGTTTGAAATTGAATCAGTGTTGGACAAAGGACATGAAACCATATAACACTATGCAAACTATTTAGATTAAGAATAGTTACTTGAAGCTATAATTGTTTACTAAGGATTATTATAAGTAACTTGAAAGCATATAACTGTTTGTAAACAAATGACTTATTAAATAGAAATAGGTACTTTTGGAATTCTATCGTATGGCTCAGTAGCAATGAGTCAGTACTCACATGCGTAGTAATGAATTACGAGTTGCAGTGAGATTATGTGGACATTGGGATGTTCCTCTATTTGAAAGTGGCCAAGTCCATTCCCTAGACAGTGATTGGTTGCTGGCCCAGTGAGTGGGCATATTAGTGTTTGCTTCAGTCATGTTACAAGTGTCATGGGCTCGGTATTGAGTTACTGCCTGTTTTATTTTTTGTCTGCCAGCTGGATGCTAGCTGGGGCCGCTGAGCCGGTAAGTGTTGTTATTCTTGTTTATTCAGCACGTTAGAGCAGAGACTTCTACAGTTACTTAATACTGTTATTGGTATCAGATAGGAATATTTGAAACCGTAGAACTGCGGGAAAATTATTTGTTTGCCCAGTCCGCTGGGGCTGTAGAATACACTGACTGCACCTCTGCAGAGGGGTAAGACCCCTCCCCAACGATTGTCTTGGATATGACACTAAACAGTCTGATGATGAGGTCCCAGTAATACTGGGGCCTTAGGGAATACGGAGCACCCCTTCATTGCCATTGCTCCCAGATCCACTCGGGCCCGGCGTGGTAGTACTTGATAGGGTCCTATCTATGGGTTAAATAGAACTATCAGCATACTTATGCTAAACTGAATTGTTTGATGAAACTAAATAGAAATTGAAATAGAAATGTTTTTGACATTGAAACTGTACTTACATTTAAACTACGTGCTTATGTTAAACTGAATTATTTGAAATAGAACTGTTTTTGACATTGAAACTGTATTTACACTAAACTGAATTGTTATATATAACTGAATAAACTGAATAGGTTGAAATAGAAATGTTTTTGACAATTAAACTGTGTACTCATGCTAAACTGAATTGTTTTAAATAGAACTGATCATTTACATAAAAATGGATTTGGCGTTAAATAACCTACAAAGGTTGATATGCCATAAAACCTAAACAACCAACCAACCAAAATTATTTGTATTAGGTTTGGTTTCATTGTTTAATGACACGTCAACTTTTATGGATTACTTAGTGCTAAAGACATTCATGTACAAGAACAGTAATGATACTATTTAACTCATTGATAGAGAGATAAAGGGGTTCATGCCTTCCCCAAGGGCATTAGTCCAAAAGTGAATGTAATAACATGATTGGAGTTTGAACTTGCTTACTTTGAGGCCACAGTCAAACACTTTAGCCATTATGATATTGAGACAACCCCTGTATTAGATAAGTGTTGTGGGAGCCTTACCCATCCCACCATAATGGACTCTTCTCACCGTTATTAGTACTGAGAGATTTCGCTGCCTGAGAGTCAGATCAATCTCGGTCTGACACCCCTCCAGGTGTCGGGTAGCACTTCGGCCGGCCGTGTTATCTGCGGCACGGATCTGGCCGAGTGTGTCTCGGTACCTGGAGATTTCCTTCGGTCTCAGGGGGCCTTTCCTCCAGGCTTTTACCTCCTTCGGGAGGGTTGGGTTAATCGCCCGGCGCCTGAGGCGCCCCTAATAAGGAGAATGCTGACGGGGCCGTAGACATTTTTGGGAAATGCAGGGCGCGTGTGGGCTACGGCCCTGCGCCCGGGCCCACCATAAAAAAGGCCTTGTGCCACACTTGCCCGTTGGGTGGGGCGGTCAACAAATACCGCAGATCAATATCGGCGTTATCCAAACAGTACAATACTTCTTACCTTTTCGAAGAAACTCTATCTTTCTTGTGTAATATAATCTATTATCTAATGTCCGTGTTTGCATTTTCATTTGTGACCCTTTCCGGGGCTACAACAATAAGAATATAATTGGGTACAAGAAACAACTATATCAAAGAATGTAAATACAAACGTGCAATGTACACAATTCCCTAACCTCTAGGCATAGAATAACCCTAGATAAGTTGACATGTCATTAAAATCAATCAAGCAAGGTGGCCCAATCAGCTGGGGCTGCAGAATACACCAACAGCTTCTCTGCGAAAGGGTAAGACTCCCCGAATGAGTGTCCTGAATATGACACTAAACAATCTGATGGTGAGACTTCAGTAATACAGGAGATTTTGGGAATGCGGAGTACCCTTTCATTGCCATCACTCCCCGGTCCACTCTGACCCGGAGTGGTAGCAACTGATAGGGTCTTATCTATAGGTCAAATAGAACTAAACTGTGTACTTATGCTAAACTGAATTGTTTGAAATAGAACTGTTTTGGCATTTAACTGTAAACAAAAACTATACTTATTCTAAACTGAATTGTGTGAAATTTAATTTGGCATTAAATGACCCAAAAAGGGTTGATATGCTGTCAAACAAAACAACCAACCAACCAACTTGCCAATATGTTTCGACTGAGGCAAAGTTGGAATTAGATAAAATCGAGTTTGAAAACTGTACGTTGTTTGTTGATTATTGGTAAGTCTCAATGCAGACCCCTAAGTTGACCACTACTGGGGGAGGATTGCAGCTCATATAACTGCAGTAAGGTAATTATCGCAGCCAAGAAGACACTTGATTGACGATTTGGTGAGTTCAGTGAGTCTAGAACTCATCCGTAAAGAGAAGAAAGTTTTATGTTATAACCATGTAATCAAAGTATTTGCGTTTTTGTTTTTTTGCTTGTTTTTGTTTTTTGTTTTTTCGGGGTTTTTTGTTTTTTAATCAAGATTTTTTAAGGAACTTTTTCGAAAGCACCCATGAGTCTTTTAAAGCTTATGTAATGCGCTGCGTGTGTTATATCTTTCGATTATCAGAAAGTTTTCAGTTGTCACGGTTCGTGGTTATGTGTTTTAAAGCCTTTTAAGCGACACCAGATTGTCGTTCAATTCCAAGCATTAATTTCTGAAGAGAGTTTTGGCATATATATATATATATATATATATATATATATATATATATATATATATAAGTAAAGTTGACGACCTTAGTCGAGGGTGACCCGGAGGCTCCCTTTTCTATAGCTACTATACCAAGTTGTAGGGGAGGGCGCTACTCCTTTCCTTGGATTGCTCCACTTTACCTCGATCCTTACCTTATAATGCTGAGTGTTAAGCAAGGCAGCATCAAGTACCATTTTTGACTCGACCTGGGATTGAACCCAGGTCTCCCGGGCCATTGGCGAATACTCTAACCATTACGCCAATACATATATATATATATATATATATATATATATATATATATATATATATATATATAGAGAGAGAGAGAGAGAGAGAGAGAGAGAGAGAGAGAGAGAAACCTAGATATCCACTTTATGTGTGTGTGTGTGTGTAATTGGCTGATGTCAACTCGAGTGAGGCCATTTTATGACTTGAGAGGAATGCATACATTGTCAGTTTATATTTAAATTTTTGTGTAATTTCTTAAGTTTTTTTACACAGTTATATATATCAAGTATTTTTATTTAATACTAATAATTTTTAAGCAGATCTATTTGTCCCATTGATGAGACCTTAACAGGTACTACCCCTCTCTTTCTCTCTCTCTCTCTCTCTATATATATATATATATATATGTGTGTGTGTGTGTGTGTGTGTGTGTGTGTGTGTGTGCGTTTGTGTATGCGTGTGTGTGTGTTTACCAACCCCAATGCACGGGCAGGATGTGACACAAGATCAAATTTAAGCAAAGTTTAACAAGTCTAAATTCAAAGTTTTACTTGTCCTAGATTGGTTGCTATACCAAGGTTAAAGAGCCCTGACTGTCCAACTATTTACCCATAGCTGGAAGAAGAAGAATTGGATGCATGCTTTTTTTCAAGGGTAATAGTGCGATGTGAAATGCAAACGACCTCGTTCAGGATTTGAACTCTGGTCGTCGTGTCTATTTCCTATGACAAAAACCATTACACGTGAGTTCATATATAGCTCTCTCTCTCTCTCTCTCTCTCTCTCTCTCTCTCTCTCTCTCTCTCTCTCTCTGCTCCTCCCGACACTATTTTCACATTGACAGTCAGTAGAAACTGTTCGAGCCCAGATAAAAGCTAAAATTGCCAATCAGAACCTCCTTTACTGAAACATTCGCACAACAGAATCTTCCTTCAACATTTCCTGCTTACACTCAGATGGAAAACCAGTTTATGATTGGTTTGGTTGTTTAATGGCATATCAACCTTTGTAGGTTATTTAATGCCAAAGCCATTCTCCTAGAAGAATAGTAATGGTACTATTTAACCTATAGCTGGGAAGATAAGGGGTTCATACCTTTCCTGAAAGTGAATGTAATAGCGCGACTGGAGTACGAACTCGCTTACTACGATTCCGAAGTCCATCGCTTTAACCATTACACCACGAGGACACCTCCCCCCCCAATTTATGATACCAGCCATATCATTCAATGTTATGTATTTACCTATCCCCCTCTACTACGGACTGGGAGCAACTCAAGGTCAATTTTTAAGCAGAGTACAGCTGGTTTTCCTTCTCCTAGACTCGTTGCCATACTACAGCTAATGATTACAGTCTACCATAAGCACGAAGTAAAAAGCAAACAGCATCGTCCAGGGTTTGAACTTGAGTTACAAAGTCCATTCTATCTGATTTTAATAACCGTAACACTTCAAGCACCTCTCTCCATGATTTTTAGTGGACAACACCTTGTACAGAAAAAAGGAAAGTAAACAGGTGCGCTTATGCATATATACACTAGAAACTTACTCCCTCCTTTAATGGTTAAGACAGGACATTGTCTTCATTTAATGGTTCGTTTAATGATTGTTTTGTACGTAATAACTGATTGGGTTTCCAGACTATTCTCTTTATCTTTATAGTTATATTCACAACGTTTCGGCCGATGTATCCTCCGGCCTTCTTCAGGTGTTTCTTGTTGAACTTGGGAGCCTACAAGGAACTTCGAACTACGTCCTTCATTTAATCCGCTGGGATCATTTGCTCTGATTCCGTTAAACCTAGTACCAGTGTTAAGTATTCCTGTATTGTTACTCGTTGGCTGTCAGGATTGAACCTGCAACCTCTAGATGATTGTCACTTAGAAGTTCAGGGAAACAACGCCTATAACTGTTGTACTATGTGTCCTGTTGTGGCCTGATTGGGTTATTCCATAATAGTTTTCTCTGCATGGTTTGGTAAAAAAATATTATACCATTAATTAAAACAGTTTAATTGAGTTTGTTTAACCTATATTTTATGAAGTTTTATGTTCAGCTATTAAGAAAGATGTTTTTGGTTTTATCTATTACAAGTTTTTTTTTAACTTCTACATAAAATAGAAAACTAAGGTAAACATTCTCTAAGTATCCTAGTTCTATAATTCTTGCCCAGAGTTATAAGTTGATTAACGTGCGATAACATATCACTTAAAACTACATATATATGTTTATATTAAAATCCTTACCTTTTGCTTCTTGCTTCATCTTCTCTAATGAAGTCATCTCTGTTTTTATTAATTGCATAGTTAGTCAAGTTCATGTAGACATTATCCTAAACAAAGAAAACAAAATACTTCAAATCATTATTAAATAACAAGAAAACAAATAAACAAAAAGTTGTAAAGCAAACAACCTTACTGTAGATTTTTTTAAGATATTAGTCTATCAAATAAAATTTAAGATTCAGTTTATATATATATATATATATATATATATATATATATATATATATATGTGTGTGTGTGTGTGTGTGTGTGTGTGTGTGTGTGTGTTTTGGCTGCATTTCTTCATTAATACAAATTTCGTTGAAAATGAGAGACATTTTCTGTCTACATATTTTCTTGTTGTTCCTTTCATATTGCCATATTGATCTTATATAGTATTCGGCGGGAATTGATTGATATATTTTCCATAGTTGTTTATTTCCCAAGTACTTTCTGCCCGACTTTGGGCCATCATCAGAGGAGGATGTATTACAAAAGTGATGTAACATTTGTATGTACATTACTACTTTGTAAGAAGAAGAGCATCTGGGCCGTTGAAGTGTATAGCGTTTACTTTTAAAATTGTTCTATAGTGTCAGTAGCTAAAGACATTTAAGTACATTAGCAATGGTTTGAAAATTAATTCTGTTAAGTTTGGGTTGTATGTTTCTAATATGCAGTGCTTCGAAAATCTGAAATATGAAAGGATCAACAAGAAAATATGTAGACAGAAAATGTCTATAATATTATATTCAACGAAGTTTGTGTGTATATATATATATATATATTTTCTCACACAATGACAATTCGACTTGAAGAAGCAATCACATGATACATATATTTCCTCAACATTGGGTTATTATTCCATAATATTTTCCTCTGCATGGCTTGGAAAAAATTATTACATTAATTTAAATAATTTAATCTAGCGTGTTTCAGGTATATTTTATGAAACTAGAATGTTCAGCTATTGAATAAGAAATGTTTTGCATTTTATCTGTTATTAGTTGATTTACTGCTAAATAAATAAATAAATAAAACTAAGTGAACATCGTCTAAGTGTGCTAATTCCATAATTTTTGTCCGGGTCAGCACGAAAATATTTGCGATAAAGATCATCCTTTACCAAATCTAAAATCATCACCAATACGCTGAAAGCACAGATTTTGACCTTTCTTCTCTTCAATTTAATAATGATAATAATAATAATGCCAGAAATTGTGATAATTAACAAGAAGATCTAGCGGATTTTACTGTTCCATCGGACCACAGAGTAACCCGCCTAAAAAAGGCCTTGTGCCACACTCGTCCGGTCAGTGGGACGCACGACAAATGCCGAGTGAAAATAAAAGAAAGCGAACGAATAGACAAATACTTGGATCTTGCTTGAGAGCTGAAAATTCTTTGGAACATGAGGGTGACTGTAATAGCAATTGTTGTTGTCGCGCTTTGGACTGTTCTCAAAGGCTTGAAGATCAGAGGAAGGATCGAGACCCCAACAAATTAAGATCGGCTAAAATACTAAGAAGTGTCCTTGAGACCTGAGAAGACTTGCTGTCACTTAGACTCCAGAGGAAGACCACCATCTAAGGCAAGTGAAAAACTCAGAAGGAATAATAATAATAATAATAATTGAGCAAGGAATTGGAATTTGACCCTACGAACAAACCAGAATCTGTCCAAGAGAAAGAGACGCATAAAATTCTCTTGAATTTTGAGATACAAAAAATCCCCTAATTCCGGGCAAAAGATCAGACCTAATGATAATTAATAAAAAAAATAGAAAACCTACCAATTGTGGACTTTGCCGTCCCGTCGTACCAAAGAGTGAAAATTTTTAAAAAATACGAAAAGAGAGAGTAGTACTAAGATTTTGCCAGAAAACAAAAAAATAAATTATGGAACATGAAGGTGACCGTGATACCAGCACTTGGAACGGTTCTCAAAGGCTTGGTAAAAGGTGCTGGAAGAGTTGCAAATCGGAGGATCAATCGAGACCATCCAAACTACAGCATTGTTAAGATTGGCCAGAATACTGAGAAGAGTCCTGGAGACCTGAGGAGACTTGATGTCACTCAGACTCCAATGAAAGACCATCAGCTAACGCTGGTGTGAAAGAACTCACAAATAATAATAATAATAATAATAATAATAATGATAAGACCATACAAAAAATGTTATATGCACAACCCAGCACCTGTCCTAGAAAATAACATACATAAACTCCTATGGGACTCTGACATACACACGGATCACCTAAGCTCGACCAGAAGACCAGACCTAATAATAATCAACAAAAAGAAGAGAACTTGCAAAATTGTCGACTTTGCTGTCCCGGCTGACCACAGAATAAAACTGAAAGAATGTGAAAAGAAGGATAAGTACCTCGACCTTGCTAGGTAATCGAAAAAACTATGGAACATGCAGGTGACAATTATACCAATTGTAATTGGTGCTTTTGGTACAGTAACTAAAGGATTACTAAAGGGACTGGAGGACTTGGAAGTTGGCGGACGAGTGGAGACCATTAAACTATTACATTATTGAGAACGGCCAGAATACTGAGAAGAGTCCTGGAGACTTGAGGAGACTTGCTGTCACTTACACTCCAGTGAAAGACCATCAGCTAACGCTGATGTGAAAAACTCTAATGAGTAAATGATAATAATAATTAAAAGAAAGCTAAAAAAGAGATAAATATCGAGACCTTGCTAGAGAACTATTAAAACTATGGAACATGAAGGTGACAGTGATACTAATTGTAATTAGTGCACTTGGAACAATTCCCAAAGGATTGGTATAGGGATTGGAAGATTTTCATATAAAAGAACAAGTGGAGACCATCCAAACTACAGCATTATTAAGATCCACCAGAATACAGAGAAGTTTGTTTGTTTGTTTTTATAGCATATCAACCTTTGTGGCTTATTTAATCCCAAATCTATTTTTATACAAATAAAAAGTTCTATTTCAAACAATTCAGTTTGGCATAAATACACTGTTTGTCAAAAACCTTTCTAATTCAAGCTATTCAGTTTAGTCAAACAGTTCTTATTCAAACAATTCAGTTTCAATGTCAAAAGCAGTTCTATTTCAACCAATTCAGTTTACCATAAATACGCAGTTTAATTCTACTTGACCCATAGATAGGACCCTTTTAAGTGCTACTACTCCAGGCCATAGTGAACCTGGGAGCAATGGCAGTAAATGGGTACTCCACATTCCCCAAAGCTCTAGCATTATTGGAGCCTCACCATTAGATTGTTTTGAGTCATATGCAGGATACTCGTTGGGGGTGAGGAGGGTCTTATCTCTCTGCAGAAAAGCAGTCAGTGTATTCTACAGCCCCAGCCGACTGGGTAAATACTGAGAAGAGTCCTGGAAACTTGAGAAGACTTGCTGTCACTCAGACTCCATTGAAAAACCATCAGCTAACGCCGATGTGAAAAACTGTCAAGAAGAAGAAGAAAAAGAAGAAGAAGAAATAATAATAATAATAATAATAATAATAATAATAATAATCTACTACTACTACTACTTATTTAAAAAGCACAAAATGTTTCATTTCTACGGGAGGATGTAGGAATGTTCTTGGCCCAATTAAGAAATACATGAACTTTATTTTGAATTTTTTGTAAGGGTTTAAAAAAATTGAGAAACGTTGAGTCAAGTGTGTTGAATTGCAGGATGGAAAAATACGAACGTTTCATGCCTTCAGCTCATTTCTTTCTTGGCCGAGAACTTTTCAACTCGACCTACTAAGTAAGGATGAATTCAATATGGTAACACAAGGCGTTATTAACTGTTTGTATGTTGTTGTTTTTTTTTTAAATACACACACACACACTCGTACACATACATATGCATACACACACACATACATGCTGACACATATAGACATAGACATATTGTATATATGCACGCACATACATACATACATACATAGATGCATATAGAATAGACATTCATATAGACACGTATATATATATATATATATATATCAGGGGCGGAGACGGGACTAGTGCTACTCGTGCCCGGCACGACCAATAACTCGGTCAATGTTATTCAAAATGGATTAAAAATCATCCATTAATTTCAAGCAAACATACTTAGTCTGATCTCAATTAAATTACGTATCTATTCAAGTTTCGATAACAAAGTAGCCAAAAGTTCATAAATATATCTGGGAATAATACAACGATGCTGTTTTGAACGGATGGTCTTTGTCCGGCCACCGTCAGATTCATTGAACATTCCATAAAATCGGCTATAATGTTGAACACGCCATCCGTGCCAGGCACTAGACCCTTATAATAACTGTAATGTTAGAGAAATCCGCTTTTGGCTGTAGCCAATAGCAAAAGCAACTCAAACACCGTGCTCAAAAATATGAGCACTATATGACTGCTGACAGCTGTCTTGGGAAGAGGGAGAGGGACCGAGAAAGAGAGAGAGAGAGGGGGGTAGCAGATTATAGCCGTCGCCGACGTCATCATCATCGCTATGGTAAATGTTGGTTAAACGGCGTGTTTTAATTCGTTTTTTCACGAACAGATCTCTATTTCTTTAATGAATGTTGGACATATTACATTCTGTAACTAAAATTTGTTTATTTGAATACATTTTCAACAAATAATCTTTATTTTAAGCGAAATTGAAACTACTAGCTGTGTCTGTGTATATTGTCATCAGTTTCTTTATTCTAATAAACATATTTTTCTCGTCATAGTAATGAACATCTTCTCTTTTCTTCTATACTTTTGAAAGGAAAAAAAATTATCTTATCTACTGTATTAACAAGACTACAAATTATATAGTATCTTGATTGTTTACAAAAAAACACCATGCAAGGTACGTTTGTCAATCTGTGACAATCTGTGACAATCTGTGACAATGGAGAATCACGCAATAGCAACTATGTTGACTTACTTTGGGTCCACGGACCACGGGTTGGGAACTGAAGTTGACAGAGGGCGGGGGGGTCACGAGTAGCAAAAATAGGCTAGAGTCGCCACTGATATATATATATATATATATATATATATATATATATATATATATATATGCATACACATGCATATACACATAGACATACATATGTATACATACACATACATGCATACATGCACATATATATAAATATATACGTATACACATACATAAATACATACCCACACACACATATATACACACATGTATATACACAAAGACATATATATGCACACATACACATACATGTATACATATATAAATATACACTTATACACATAGATACATACATAGATACATACACATATATATATATACACACAGGCATATACACATAGACATACATATACACATGAATATACACATATACAAATACATATGCACACATACACCAATATGTATACATGCAGTCACATATAAAGAAATACACACACACACACACACACACACACACACACACACACAGAGGAAACTTTTGGCAATATATCAACATGTTGGTTTCATTATTCCGTAATGAGAAACGCCATTGTTTTAGTGAGGTGGTTTTTATTCATTTTCGTTTCACTCCCGTCAAATCTTTTTTACACCAATTTTAAGTGGAGATTTTTTTTTACTGAAGTCTGATTGGTTTGGGTCTTATAGCATATCAACCATTGTAGGTTTTTTTAATGCCAAGTCCTCTTTATACACATATTAAATATATATGATTTGTGAACACGTTTTATTGATAACATTTCTGGAAGTGCCTGATATTTTTTTGCACACAATTAAATAGTTTCAAGTTTTTCTATCAAATACGAATAATTCTATTTAATATTAACCATTTGTTTGCACAAAGTTAAATGGTTTCATTTATTGCTACGAGGTGCATACGATAAGTTTGCAGACTTTTTTGTACAGGCATTTAGAATTGTCGTAGACTCTTGAAAATTCAGTATGTCAAAGCTATATATCATATGAGATGACTGACGATATGCAATAAAATTCTGTTTTAAACATGGAAAAAATGCCACAGAAATGAATGGAATGCCTCAGACTGCTTTTCGACCATATTGCATGAATCGGGCATCAGTTTTTGAGTTGCATAAGAGATTCAAGGAAGACAGGGAGTCTGTGTGGGATAATGAGAGGTGTGGAAGGACTTCCATAAGGCCTTCCAGAAGTTGTTGGAACGGTACAACAAGTGCATTGCAACCGGAGGAGATTACTGCGAAGGGGACTAGAGTTTCATGGGTGTACTTGTGGGGTTTAAAATTTTTATGAAGGTCAGTGGCTAAGGGCAAGGCTGTGTTGCCGTAAGATATCTGACTCCTTATTTTGGTTATTTTGCTTTACCCCACGTTGACTGGTCGGTGCAATGCCTTGCCCAAAGAAGGTCCACAAGAAATATACAAAGGGAAAGATAAGAACAGACAGGAAACGAAAAACTTTTCTTTCAGACTTTCCTTTATTTACCTGGTGAATGGACTAACCAACGCTACGTCTAAAGACATAGCGTGGTGCCCAAAACACCAGATAGTAAAAACGGTGTTGTCGGTTCGACGTCACTACCCGAAAAGAGGTCGGTTCACCGAAAACCTGAGTATTTATCTCTTTTCACCGGCTCCAAATTCGCCACGACAAAATCCTTCTAATTTTGGCGCGACCGCTTCTCATTGGCTACTTTGCATTTTATTATTTTTCTTTTTTTTTTATTTTAACCGGATCGATGCGTGGAGCCTTATGCGTGGCGACGCATTTATACATTTCGTATCAGGCAGCCGACGAGTCAACATCCGGTTGGGAGTTCTTTGGTAATTCCTAAATCGCCACATACTATCGATAAAAGTGCCCATACGAAAAAAGTCTGGAAACTTATCGTATGCACCAGGTATTTAACAGTGACAATTTAACATCAGTCATTTATTTGCATACATTTAAATGGATATATATATATATATATATATATATATATATATATATATATATATATATATATGATTAGTAATTGAACAGTTTGTTGGTAATTTCATTTTTAAATGAGTTAGAACTAATTTGTTTGCACACAAGTATTGCTATTGTTTCTAAACAGTTAAATAGTTTCAATCATTGTAATCTAACTTGTCTGTACACAGTGAAGTGGTTACAGGTATTGCTATTAAAAACTAACTATTCTATTGAACTCAATTAATTTGCACACTGTCAAAAAGTTCCAAGCATTGCTATGTTATACCAATGTTTCAATTCAGACAGATAATGTAAAGTTTGGTTTGGTTTGTTGGGTTTTATAGTATATTAACCTTTGAAGGTTATTTAACGCCAAATCCATTTTAATGTAAATAATCTGTTCTATTTAAAACAATTCAGTTTAGCATAAGTACACAGTTTAGTTGTCAAAAACATTTCTATTTCAAACTATTCAGTTTACTCAAACAATTCAGTTCAGCATAAGTATGCTGTTAGTTTTATTTAACCCATAGATAGGGCCCTATCAGGTGCTACCACTCCGGGCCACAGTGGACCTGGGAGAGATGGCAATGAAGGAGTACTCCGCATTCCCCAAACTTCCAGCACTGCTGGAACCTCACCATCAGATTGTTTAGTGTCATATACAGGACACTCGTTGGGGGGGGGGTCTTACCCCTCTGCAGAGGTGCAGTCAGTGTATTCTACAGCCCCAACCGACTGTGCAATACACAGAGTTAAATGTCAAACAGTTTTATTTCAGATAATTCAGTTCAGCATACGTACACAGTTTAGATGTCAAAACAGTTCTATTTTGAGCAATTCAGTTCAGCACTAGTATGCAGTTCCAATGTCCAAACAGTTCTATTTTAAACAATTCAGCTTAGCATAAATACGCAGTTTAAATGCAGAAATCAGTTTAGTGAAAGAAGCACGGTTTAATTCAATTCAACCCATAGATGGGACCCTTATCAGGTGCTACCACTCAGGGCCAGAGTGGACCTGGGAGCGATGACAATGAAGGGGTACTCCGCATTCCCTAAAGCTCCAGCATTGCTGGAACTTCACCATCAGATTGTTTAGTGTCCTATCCAGGACACTCGTTGGGCGGTGGGGGGCTTACCCTTCTGCAGAAACGCAGTCGGTGTATTCTACAGCCCCAGTCAACTGGGCAAATAATTTAAAGTATTGACGTTTCACACTAATAATTTTTTTCAAGATGACTCATTCATTTGCACACAGTTAAATGTTTCCAAGTATTGCTATGTATCACTTACAATTCTGTTAAACAATCATTTGTTTACACATCTAAATGTAAAAACAGTTCTATTTCTAACAATTCAATTTAACGTAAGTCATTTGTTTGTACACAGTTTAAATGTCAAAGTGTTCAATTTGACCAATAGATAGCACCCTATCACAGGTGCTGCCAATCCGGGCCAGAGTGGACCTGGGAGCAATGGCAATGAAAGAGTACTCCACATTCCCCAAAGGTCCAAGCCTGGAGTCTCACCATCAGATTGTTTAATGTCATTTCAGGACACTCCTTGGATAAGGTCTTACCCCGCTGCAGAGATGTAGTCGGTGTATACTACAGACCCCCTTCCCAGCCGACTGGACTCACTGAAGTTTGAGTAATAGCGAATTCTGCTCAAATCTCTTGGACTCTTCTAAATATTCTAGCTGATTTTAACACTGCTGAGGTCTGAATGGTCACGATTCTTACTCTGATCTTCAGTTACCACAATCTCTTTTCCTGGTTCTTGGGGACTATTCCAAGAGCTCCAACTACTATATGTATCACCGTTACTTTTATATTCCACAGCTTTTCATCTCTTTGATAAGATCCAAGTATTTGTCAATCGTTTATTTTATCAATGTGGTCTGCTGGAATGTCAAAACCTCCTAAATGACAAGTTCTTAGATCTCACCATCTGACCGGAAGTGGGTAATCTGTTCGTATTTCAAGAGTCCCATTGAATTTTATGCATCTCGTATTCTAGATCAGTTTCTGGTTTGTGCATATACCCCTTGTCAGCCTGGTCCAATTCTAACCTCTTGCACAATTTCCAGTGGAACACCTTTCTCACTTAAACCGATAAATAAGTTCACCTGTAACAATTCTTTATATAAAAAAGTTAATTTTCCTCCAAACCAAATATACCAGGATTTTCATTATTTCTTGTGGAACATTATACAATCTAGTTGGCGACCGTTGTCGAGAGTGACCCGAAGGCTCCTTTTCGATAGCTACAACACCACGGTATAGGGGAGGGTCTTACTACACCAAGGTGCAGGGGATTTCCCTGGATTGAACCACTTTACCCTTGAACTGTACCTTATAATGCTGAGTGTTAAGCAAGGAGGCATCAAGTACCATTTTTTGAGTCTTTGGTATAACTCGACCTGGGATGGAACCCAGGTTTCCCTGGCAATTAGCAAACACTCTAACCATCATGCAAACGGATATCATTAGACATTATTTATTATTAAACATTACAGTACTGAAACTATGTAACAAAAAATAAAACCTCAACACCTTGTAACCAAAATTAGACTTCCATAAATAAAGGATATACACCCCTACGCAAAATTCTATTTAGTAAATACATTTTTAAACAAGGCTTTTTTTCTTGGTTACTAAAGGGAGGATTTTCAATTTTCAAACGTGCCGGACTACGACATCGTAGTAAGTGAGTTCGAACTCTAGTTGTATTATTACGTTTACTTTCGGACTATTACCCCCTGGAAAGGTACGAACCCCCCTATCACTCCGTCAGCTATGGGTTAAATGGTACTATTACCGTCTTTATACAAGGATGGATTTGGCATTAAATAACCCACGAAGGTTGATATGTCATTAAATAAGAAACCAAACTTTGGGCACAGTTTCAATGCTGTAGAATTTTGTTACAAACAACACCTAATAATATCCGTTTTAAATGTGTAACGTTCTATTAAGAACAATAAAACGCTGGTATCTTTGGCTTAAAGTAAATATGGCAGCCATAGTTGAGGGAGACTCGAAGACTCCCGTTTCATTAGCTACTACACTGAGGTGTAGGGGAGGGCGCTACTCGTTTTCCTGGATTGTTCTACTTTAACCTTGATACGTACCTTATAATGTTGAATGTTAAGCAAAGGGGTATCAATTACTATCTTTTGAGTCGTTGGTATGACTCGACCTGGGATTGAACCCTGGTTTACCCGGCTCATTGTTCAAGTGGGTAGAGTGTTTGTTATTGGCTCAAGAGACCGGGGTTCAATCCCAGGTCGAGTCATACCAAAGACTCAAAAGATGGTACTTGACACCTCCTTGCTGAACACTCAACATTATAAGGTACGTATCAAGGGTAAAGTAAAGCAATCCAGTGAAAGGAGATGTATCCTCCCCTACACCTGGGTGTAGTAGCAATTGAAAAGGGAGCCTTTGGGTCGCCCTCGATTACGCTCGCCTACTATACTTTCTTTACTTATCTTTGACTTAGAAGAAATTCAACATCTTTTTTTTTTCAATTGTTATTGATTTACTTATCTACGAGCAATGTCGGACTTGGTCATGTTCAGTAAATGACACATCTATATATCTTTTTTTTCTCGACACATGCATATATTGTGTCTAAAAAAAAACAGCTACCATCACCATTAAACTGACCGACCATTCAAAGGCGATTGAGATTCTAATCCAGTGTTGATGACGTGTCGTGACGAGCAGTACTTGAACCTTTCAAGTTTAAATTCATGTAAAGGCAGTTTTCTTCGTCTGAATTTGATGAGGAATTTTATTTTAGAATTCAAAAAATATTTTCTGACATGTCTAATTGAATTCATTATTAATTTTAATGGAAAATATCTTAATGGAAAATATCTTAAATTAATTATCGTATTTTTTTTACAAAATGTACTTCGTTGTTACTTTCAAACGTTAACTAATAAATTATCATTTTTCTTCTTGGTAGGAGGAGAGAATCCATGTGAAGTGGCTAATGTGCCAGGCTGCGACATCTAAGTAAGCAAGTTCGAACCTTGGTCGCACTATTACTTTTGGACTAATACTCTTAGGAAAGACATGAACCTTTTGATCCCTCCAACTATGGGTCAAATAGTACCACTACTGTCCTTCAGCGAGGATATCTTCGGCATTAAATAACCCATGAATATTGATATGCCATTAAACAAAGAAACCAAACCTTCTTAATAAGATAGGTTTATATTTTCTTTGTATAACGCGAGATCACACCAATTGCGTTATATCTTGAGGAGAAAGTCGTATCAAAAAGACGATGAGAAGAGAGGAGGTCGGGGGAGAAGACGGTCAGAGAGGGGAGAGGGAGAAGTACAACAACAACATCAACAATATACTACTTCTACTACTATTAATACTACTACTACTACTACTCTCTGAATTGATGTTTGTGGATTTCGATTATTGTGTATTTGATGTATGGATACCATTAATAAAATCGATATCTGCTATGATGAAACAATTGTTCACTGATTCATTATTCTCAACAAATAAAAACCACACACAGACACACACACACACACAGATACATACACGCACACACAGACACAGGAAGATAACACACAGACACGCACACACAGACACAATCGTGTTACTTACAATTATTTCAGCGTGAAACAACCCAATTTACTTAGAAGGCTACATTTAAATATCTGTCTTTTTAGACTCATAAAATTTGAAATCAACAGAAAATGAAACTCGACTAATTTACAATAGTCATTTTTACTAGTAAATAATCAAAGAAAAAAAGAATATCAATCAACTCAGAAATGCATAGCCTAAATTTTTTCTACTGATTAATAATAACCACTAATTAGCAACTATAAATCGTAACAGAAATTCCATATTAAAACTAGATTCCATTTAGTTAAATCACGTTACAAATATAACCTACTTGAAAATTTGAATAATTGAGTTTTATAGCCTCTTATAACTTTTCTAAAACCTTTTTTTTTTCTTTTTGACACCAGAAGGAAAACTAAAACTTTAAAATATCAAATTCTCGAATCATCCCAAACAAATCACTACTGCATTAAATTAACAAAATAAATAATTAGTGTAAAGAAGAAAAAAATGTGGTCACGCAGCAACATGGCGATTTTTAAAATGTTTTTTTTTTTTAGTTCTCAACCACGAGTGAAAAGTTATAAGAAGGTTTGAAACTTATCAAAGGTCAGTTTGTGATTTATAGTGCTAAAAAAAGTACAATTAACTTTTAACTAATGCCGAGTAGGCAACCTTCGTTACCACACTTAAAAACGGCGAAAAATCTTCAGGTTTAAAGAGAAGACCTTTTTATCCATTGTTGGTCAGTCTTGTACTTTTTTTTTTGTTTCCTCGCCCAAAGAGAAATTTAAACTGATAAGAACTAAAAAGTAAATACTTTTTTAAGTCAAAGTTTTTTTCTTTTAATAAAAAAACAAACAAAAAAACATAGAGTGACTGACCACAGTCGGTTGGGGTAGACGGGTACATGGTGTGATATTCACTTATTAATTAATATAACCCAAAAGAGTCTCGCTACTCGACCTTTCCGAGTTAGTTTTTTTAACGGCCTTAAAACTTCTTTTATTTTTTTTTCTTTAAAATAAAAAATAAATAGCATAAAAAAATTCCCTCCAAAAATGAAGGTCATTTTCAGCCAAAGAGTTTCCTACACTGGTTTGCTAAAAAAAGGAATATTAACCCCTACCATATTTTATTTTTAAATAAATATATCATTGATTATTGATACTTTTTTTTATCCTCTTCTTTTAAATTTGAAACGAATAGAAAAATAAATATAAAAACAAATTCATCCCCAAGGTAAAAACGGAAAGATTTTTTTGATTTTTTAAGTTTCTGTTGTTTTGCAAAAATGAGATAAAAACATTTCATGCCAAGATGGCGTCCGCCGGCAAAGTCGACAAAATGCGGCGTCAGGGTAAAAATGGCCAAGCAAGCCATCCATTTACATACGTACATGATACATTTTGTGGACTGACGTTTGTTTGCCTATGGTAAGAAGAAGACGACGACGAAAAGAAGGGAAAACAATAAGCAACTGCCATTATACTCTTCTTTTTTTTCTCTCTCACACCCCCCAATCTTCTTGGCTCTTTGTTCTCCCTTTTTGTTTCTTCGTGCAAGAAGGAGAAAAAAATGGAAGCGAAGGCAAAAAAAAAAAAAAGAAAGAAAAAGAAAGAAAAGAAAACTACATAAGACAAAAAAGAAAATGAAGCCATGAATTTACAGCTTCAAGAACTCAAATAGGCATTCGCTGTGAGCAAGTCATTTTTTTTAGGGAAAAAGAAGAATCGTAAAAAGAAATAATGAATAGTGTATGATAAATTACTGCTTAATTCATTCTTGATTTCTATATAAATTTCGTTTCATACAATTAAAAAAATAAATAAACTACAACAAAATTTTGGTTGATTTGAGGGACTAATTGTTTAGTTTACTGTAAGTGGGAAGATAAATTCACATAAAAAATGGAGTTCAGTATTGCATTTATTGAATTGAATAAGAATAAAAAAAGATTTTTAAAAAAACATTAATGTTTGGACGACTGACTATTTGAATGATTTGATAATTTTATCTATCTATGTATCTATCTATCTCAGTTTGATCATATCTATCTATTTATCTATGTCAGTTTGATTATATATATATATATATATATATATATATATATATATATATATATATATATATATATATCAAACTGACATATATATATATATATATATATATATATATATATATATATATATATATTCAAACGGGCATAGATAGATAGATAGATATGATCAAACTGAGATAGATCCTAATCCAATCGTTTTCATCGATTCCAATTATCGATCGATTTATTTCTGTATTGAATATAAACAATTAGTTTTATTCTCATTATCATATTTGTGGCTGAATACATTTTCGATCGCATATTTTCAAATGTGATTAATGATAATTCTCTGAAATTTGTACTTAATTCAATGTCACTGCATTTTCTCAAAGATGCCTAGATCAACTTTAACCAAAGTTGAAAATTTTTACTGGAAGACTTTTAAAATATGTAATTTTAAGAAGTACTCGTGAAACCTGAAATATAAACGCAACAAAACATTCATTTATAAATTATGAGATAAAAAGAAAAAAGATATACCAAAATTTAAGATAAACTGCTTTAGACAAGAGTCAGTGGAGTTCTCGATATGAAATGAGGTCGATCAGATCGATTTAAAAAAAATAAAGCTCAAGACGTTGTTTTAGACTGAAGAGTTCTTGTGATCGAATCCTAACAATTCCACTGTTTCTCATTCGATTAACCAAATTAATCAAGGTTGTATTGGTATGATTTCTGGTTTCTTTGATTAATAGCATATCAACCTTCGTGGGTTATTTAATGCCAAATCCATCTTTGAAGAACAAAAATGGTTCTATTTAACCAGTAGCTTTCTCAAAGGTGTAATTTGGTTCGTTAATTGATTGGTTGGTTGGTTTTATGGCATATCAACCATTGTAGGTTATTTAATGTCAAATCTTCTTTATACATATATATTAAATATATGATTTCTAAACACATTTTCTAGATAACATTTTCAAACGAGCCTGAATTCATTTTTTGCATACAGTTAAATGGTTTCTAGCTTTTCTATCTAATAGGAACAATTTTATTGACTATTAATTATTTGTTTGCACATATTTAAATGGATATACATATATGCTTTGTAAGTGAAGAGTTTTGTGGTTAAATATCGTTTTTAAATTGTTATGATTTCTACACAGTTAAATGGTTTCAGTAATTGCAAACACTAATTATTCTATTAAACACAATTCATTGATTTGCACACAGTCAAATGGCTCTAAGCATTGCTATGTAATACCAATAATTCAATTGATGCACAAGGTTAAAAAATTTCAACTATTGTTATTTAACTGTAATATTCTCTAGATCTATATTTTCTTTTTTTAAGTAGAGGAATTATATTGTGAATTGAATAACCACAACCACAAAATCCGGCGAACACTTACACACTGGACAGCTGCTTCGACCTTATTAGCTTTCATCAGCAGTGTATACCGTGATGTCCACCACTGGAAATCGAACCAGCAACCACAGATTGCAGAGCCGAAACTCTACAACTGAGCCGTCAGTCCATATCGCACACAACTGACGCCAAATTAACTAGTCACGGTAATTGCGTGACCAACTAACCTGAATATGTCTTGCAAGTTACATCTGTACTCTTTACAGAGGACACGATCACCTCCAGGGCCACGTCTTCACAAGAAGATTAGAAATACGCATCCGCGAAATTATCATGACCTCAAGGGCATTTTTCTTTTTTACGTAGAGGAAGTGCGTAAGTGTAATAATTCTATTCAACATTACTCATTCGTTAGCACACAGTTAAATGATTCCAAGTATTGCTATGTATCACTTACAATTCAATTAAACAGTCATTTGTTTATACACATTTAAATATAAAAACAACTATCTAGAGAGAAGCAGTTGGAGTATTTAACCGCCCCAGCCGACTGGACTACAAAGGTATGAGTCTGAACGTGAACGTAATGACGCAGCCGGGATTCGAACTCTCTTCCGACGATGTTGCAGTCCAGCAAGGCAACCACGACGCCACGAGTAATCCTCTAGGTTGTTTTGGGTTGGGTTTAAAACCAGAGTGACCAATAAAGGATATTAAATATAAGTAAGTAAAGTTAGCGACCATAGTCGAGGGTGACCCGAAGGCTCCCTTTTCGATAGCTACTACACCAAGGTGTAGGGGAGGGCGCTACTCCATTCCCAGGATTGCTCCACTTTACCCTTGAACCGTACCTTATAATGCTGAGTGTTAAGCAAGGTGGTATCAAGTACCATTTTTAAAGTCTTTGGTATGACTCGACCTGGGGTTGAACCCAGGTCTCCCGGGCCATTGGCGAACACTCTAACCGCTGGGCCAATGTCCCGAAATATTAAATATACTTCTCGCTTTTAGTTGCTAAGTACAGAGTGGTTGGAGATGTAATATACGAGGAGCCTTCAATAAGTTTCCAGACTTTTTTGTACAGGTATTTAAAATTGTCGTAGACTTTTGAAAATTCAGTATGTTATTCCTATACATATTATGAGATGACTGGCCAATTTTTACAATTTTTTAGGATTTCAGCTTCAAATCAACAGCTACAGCAGCAATTGGAATACACCCTACTAAAGTATGATTGTCACAGCAGGTGAATTTCAAAAAGTGCAATCTGGACGTGAGGACACTTTAGAAGAACGATATGCAATAAAATTCTGTTTTAAACTTGGAAAAAAAATGCCACAGAAACGTATGGAATGCTTCAGACTGCTTTTGGAGCATCTTGCATGAATCGAGCATCAGTTTTTGAGTGGCATAAGAGATTCAAGGAAGTCAGGGAGTTTGTGAGGGATGATGGGAGGTATGGGAGGATTAAGGAAGTCAATACACCATAATTGATTGGCTTATAAAGAATTTCATGGATAAGGACTGTCGTGTGTCTATAGAGACAATAAGTGCACAGTTTGATGTCAGTGTGGGAATTGTACACACAATTATTCGCGAGGAACTGAAGATGCGGAAGATTTGCCCCAAGGATGCTCAGAGAAGATGAGAAAGAAAGACGTTGTTATGACAGCAGGGAGATGGTCGAGCTGATCAATTCAGATCCCGCAGTTCTTGATGCTTTGGTGACTGTGATGAAAGCTCGATCTACTGCTATGACCCAGAGACCAAGAGACAGAGTTCCCAGTGGAAGCATGCTGGCTCTCCCAGACCCAAGAAGGCCAGACAGAGCAAATCCACCCACAAACTTTTGATGATCCTCTTTTTTTTTTTTTTTTTTGACAACACTGGCATGATCTACATGCACTGGGTTCCCACTGGACAGACAGTCAACAAGGAATACTATGTTGAGGTTTTAAAGGAGTTCAGGAAGAGATTCCGTCGGAAGAAGCCAGCACTCCTCAAATCGGGTCAGTGGCATTTCCACGGGGACAATGCACCAGTCCACATCTCCATCCTTGTCACGGACTATTTGACCAAGATGGGCATCAAGACAGTTCCTCACCCTACCTATAGTCGAGACCTGTGACTTTTGGTTATTCGTTAAGCTCAAGGAAAACCTTAGAGGCTGTCGTTACGAGACAATTGGGGAGATTAAAGAGGCTGTGACGAAGGTCATTGACACGCTGACACAAGAGGACTTCCATGGGGCCTTCCAGAAGTTGTTGGAACGGTACAACAAGTGCATTGCAACCGGAGGAGATTACTTCGAAGGGGACTAGAGTTTCATGTGTGTACTATCAATAAAAGTGCCCATACGAAAAAAGTCTGGAAACTTATTTATATAGCCTTGTATTTCAACAGAAGAAACAAATTATGCAACTCAAATAGAGAAAAATGAGGGTTGCTGTACAGTTTATCAACTCTATTATTACTGCCCAGACATAACAGCGAAAATGTTGGTTATTCTATCTAATAAAGCGAACGAAACGAAAGAAATCCCAAAACTTTATGCTTATGTCATTCTGTATTACAGATTTTATTTTATCACATGTAGATTTACGGCAAGTTGACACCTGTGGTAGTCATTTACCAGAGGGGGGGTAACTTGCCCAATGGTGACTTGGAAATGATGTGTGGTGAGTAATAAAAATTAAAAGGAAAAATGAAATAAAATAAATTCAAAAGTGTAGCACTTCACAGAAACCTCTGACAGGAAGCGAAAACCGCGCATGCCTGAAAGACAGATTTATCGGCACCAAGAAAGAAACTCGATCTCATTCAACAGTGACCTCTTGGGCTGGGAAAAAAACTATTTCTCTCTTGTTGCTGGTGGGGAAAACCATGTGACTGCTTAGCGACACCTTGGCTCACTCTACCACCAGTAGCAGCCTTTGCTGAACATATCTACAAGACAACAGGACAGACCTTCAAACTCAATTCACCAAAATGACTTTCCTGTCAGCTGACATCTTTGCTAACATACCTCGCAAAATATTTACTGGACATTACTACAGACTTTAAACTCATCACACGCCGAAAAATGATTAATATATTTCATCGCCTTGTTTGGGAGATGCAACTGTTTTCTAATAGTCCAGGAAAGTATTTCCATGCTACTAAATAGTCGGAAATAAAATAAAATAAAATAGAAATAAAATAAAATAAAATAAAGTTGAAATTAATAGGGTATCTTCGTCTCTTTTCTTCCTTCTTTCAGTAATTCTTTTACAGTCTTCTACGGACAAATAAAACGCCGACAAGTTAAATGAGGTAAGAAGACGAAAACAATGGAGTCAGATACGCTAAACCAAAGGTACATAAACCCAATATATACGAAACAACAAACGAAAACAACCAACAACAAATCTTCTACGCCCCATTGCTGCAATCTGAAGACGGTCTGTTAACTAAGGAATATATAGTGGAGTCTATCCAGATTCTAATGAATAAAACATTTGACTCAAGGAACTTAGAATCAAATACATTTTTAGTTGTTGTAGAGACGTAAAAAGTATAGGATACGAGCTAAAGTACCCATCTACGCCAGGTAAGTGATCCAAACTTAGATCGTTGACGCGAGTAAATGAATAAACAAACGTACAAAAAAATCCTTTCAACTTATTTTGATTATTCCCAAGTAAAATCTTCGTTAGATCGCTTCAAACTTTGGAACATCCGATAAACGATCTTCAGTGAAACATTTCTTACATGAAACATTGCAAACCACTTTTGACGCGCTTAATCATTTACAGACCTTTCTCCATAAACTGTACACGTGTTTGCGTTAAAGTTACACCCCCCACCCCGAAATACCAAAATCTTTGCTCTGTTTAAATGATCCAGTTTTTGTATGTTTTATGCCAACGTAATACAGCATAAATAGTATTGAGTAGAGAGGTTTTTCAATGCTCCAAATTTAAGAATAAAGTACTTTCCTGTCCAATTTGCAACGTAATTTTTTTTTTTTTTTTTTTTTTTGCTTTTAATACATGCTGATATAATTACAAAATACAATTAATAGTTCTTTTAAACTGAATAAAAAACTAAACGCTACTTTTATCCTAATACCACCTGACGACTAAGATAGGACTAAACTTAACGCTGACGATATATATATATATATATATACTCTCACTGAATGTCGCGTCATTCTGGCACTGTGTTACACCGAAGTTAAGCTTTGTATTGTCTAGTGGGTAGAGTGTTCGCTAGAGAGACCTGGGTTCAGTCCCAGGTCGCGTCATACCAAAGACTTTAAAAATCGTACTTGATACCTCCTTGCTTAACACTCAGCATTATAAGGTACCTATTAAGGGTAAAGTGGACCAATCCAGGGAAAGGAGTAGCGCCCTCTCCTCCACCTCGGTGTAAAAGCTATTGAAAAGGGAGCCTTCTGGTCATCCTCGACAACGGTCGCCAACTTTACTTTTACTTATATATATGTATATATATATATATCAACTTCCTAACAAGTCAGATTTCATACAGTCATTTTATTGTTGGGAAACACGCAAAAATTGAAATTCATGCGTGGCTTTGACAAAAATACTCGGTTTCGTCAGCATTTTTCTTTTTGGGGTGCCTCAGGGGTTGAGCAATAAACTTAATCTTGCTAAGTAGGTATTGCTTGGGAAGGAGGCCCCCTGGAACCAAGAATATTTGAGTTGGTGGCTGATGTAGGCGAGGGCGACTCGAAGGCTCCCTTTTCAATAGCTACTACACCGATGTGAAGGGGAGGGAGCTATTTCTTTTCCTGGTTTGCTCTACTTACCCTTGATCCGTACGGTATAATGCTGAGTGTTAGGCAAGGAGGTATCGAGTACCATTGTTTAACTCTATCTAGGGTTGAACCCCGGTTTCCCAGACCATTGGCGAACACTATTATGCCAACTTATAAGAATTTGAATAAACAGATAATTTGTTCCCAATTATTTGCCCTTTTAAGAGTTAAATCTGAAACCAGTAAATAACATGACAAGACATTTGATTAAATTTTCTGGTTCTGAATACCAAATTTCTGGAAAATGTTTATATATATATATATGTGTGTGTGTGTGTGTATGTGCGTGCACGCGCGTAGAAAAAGTAAAACGGTAAAACATTCTGTCAGATTCAACGCATTTCTTCCTATATATATATATATATTGATTGATTGATTGTGTGTATATATGTATATATATATATATATACACCAGACACACACACAGACACACACACACACACACACACACACACACACACACACACACACACACATATATATATATATATATATATATATATATATATATATATATACTAGCAGAAACCATTTTCCATTTATACGAGGATCATTAAATAAGTTTCCAGACTTTTTTCGTATAGGCACTTTTATTGATAGTACACACATGAAACTCTAGTCCCCTTTGAAGTAATCTCCTCCGGCTGCAATGCACTTGTTGTACCGTTCCAACAACTTCTGGAAGGCCCCATGGAAGTCCTCTTGTGTCAGCGTGTCAACGACCTTCTTCACAGCCTCTTTCATCTCCTCAATTGTCTCATAACGACAGCCTCTGAGCTTAGGGAATAACCAAAAGTCACAGGGAGCAAGGTCTGGACTATAGGGAGGGTGAGGAACTGTCTTGATGCCCATCTTGGTAAAATAGTCTGTGACGGGGATGGACTGGTGCATTGTCCTGGTGGAAATGCCACTGACCCGATTTGAAGAGTGCTGGCCTCTTCCGACGGAATCTCTTCCTGAACTCCCTTAAAACCTCAACATAGTAACCCTAACCCTTTGGCCAATCAACTCTGGTCTATTGACTTCCTGACTCCTCACACGCCTCTCATTATCCCTCGCAGACTACCTGCCTTCCTTGAATCTCTTATGCCACTCAAAAACTGATATTCGATTTATGCAAGATGGTCAAAAAGCAGTCTGAAGCATTCCATACGTTTCTGTGGTTTTTTTTCCAAGTTTAAAACAGAATTTTATTGCATATCGTTCTTCTAAAGTGTCCTCACGTCCAGATTGCATTTTTGAAATTCACCAGCTATGACAATCAGGCTTTAGTAGGGTGTTCATTTGAAGCTGAAACCATAAAAATTGGTCAGTCATCTCATAAGATGTATAGCAATAACATAGTGAATTTTCAAAAGTCTACGACAATTCTAAATGCCTGTACAAAAAAGTCTGGAAACTTATTGAATGTACCACGTAGGTCTTACAAAAATGGAGCCAAACTAAATCCTAACGAAACACACACACACATGTATACGTATATGCATATGTGTTCGTGTAGAAAAGGTTGTTGCGTTTCACTTTGTGCCCTAAGGAAAGGAAGGAATCCAGTGCTTCTCAACTTAGCTATTTATATGGCTGAGTAAATAATAAGAGATAAGGCAACCAATTCACGCCCCCTTATCCCGTACCAGCCTTATCTAATGATGAAACCCCAGAAGCTGGAGTCCTTTTGGCAGTCCTACGATGTATTCAAACTTGCCCATTAAACTTCAGTGGTGACACTAATTCCAAATAATACAGCACTTTGCTCTTCCTTTGAGGAACATGATGGAAAGGGGATAGTTGCTGCAGGGGTAACTACAGGTATTTCATACAACCTTGACCGAGATGCAGGTTCAGATCCAAGTACAGGGTGAAATGATAAAATTGTCGTCCTAAAGGAAACAACACTACAGCTTTATTTTAAAACTTTTATTGAAAAAATCAATTCAGCTAACTTGATTATGTAGTAGAGCTGACATCTATTCAATGTAACTGCCTTCAGCCTCAATCACCGCCTCGATACGGATCCGGAACTGGGAGCATGCCTTTTCCACAAACGCCGGCAGGAGCTCGGCGAATACTAGGCGGATGGTGGCGATCAGGCTGGCTTTGGTGTTGTAGGAAGTCATGTTGGTAATGTTCTCGACGTATGACCGAGCGAAGTAGTCCAGCGAGTTCAGGTCGGGGGAGGTGGGGGGCCAGTGAGAGAAGGGTACAAAGTCGTAGCACTCCTTCTGAAGCCAAGCCTGGGTCTCTTTGGACTCGTGGGCCGTCGCCGAGTCCTGCTGTCACACCCACGGTCTGCCACCGGCCACCTGATTGCACCAGGAGATCATCATACTCTTCAGCACATCCAGGTACACTTTGGTGTTGACTTTCAAGCCGACTTCGAAGAAGTGAGGAGGCATAATGTGGCCCTCACTTGAAACCACACCAAAGACCATAACCGTAGCCGGAAACTTTGTTTTCATCACACTGGGCACGTTGAACCGTCCGGATTTGTATTTTGAGGGCGCTGGCAATGGTCCTGTTGTCATAACTTGGATCGGTAGAGGGCATGAGTTGTACAGCGGCGCATCCCCGATCTCGCTCGTTGAATATTGTGTCACTTTCAGACATGATAGAAGGCTCCTATCGCTCTTGGGATTTGTACACCACTGGCCAACTTGTAGATGGTCTGCAAC